>CM077226.1:39317891-39397891 GCA_039654775.1 Spinibarbus caldwelli | reverse complement strand
AACCTAACCTAACCCTAACCCTAACCCTAACTCTAACCTGACCCTAACCCTAACCCTAACCCTAACCCTAACCCTAACCCTAACCCTAACCCTAACCCTAACCCTAACCCTAACTCTAACCTAACCCTAACCCTAACCCTAACCCTAACCTAACCCTAACCCTAACCCTAACCCTAACCCTAACCCTAACCCTAACCCTAACCCTAACCCTAGCCCTAGGGATTTTAACCCCACAAGTTCTAAACCTAAGGCTCACAGCCCTATAGCTCACACCCCTAGCTGATATAGCCCTAACAAAAACTTTCTAAACCTAGGCCTCACACAACAACAACACTAAAACTTAGCCCTCAGTGGGGTAACTATACAATTTTTAAACCTAGGCCTTACACAACAACAACACTAAAACTTAGCCCTCAGTGGAATAACCACACAATTTTGAAACCTAGGCCCCACACAACAGCAACACTAAAACTTAGCCCTCAGTGGGGTAACCACATAATTTCTAGCCCTGGGGATTTTAGCCCCACAAATGCTAGACCTAAGGCTCACAGCCCTATGGCTCGCACCCCTAGCTGATGTACCCCTAATAGAAGGAACAAGGAAATAGCCAAATATAAAGTTTATCATCCAGAGGAAAAAGACACACAGACTCATATTCAACACATAAATAAATAAATAATTAAATAAATAAATAATAAATACATAAATAAATAAATAAATAATACAAAATCAAATAGTATATATATATATATAAATGGTGGACTGTTTCTGGGACCTGGGCCTGATCAAAACAGGACTGGGAGCGGTCAGGGAAGTAGTGAGGACAGTGCACAGCCGGAGCCGGACATTGTTCTGACTTCTGGATATATAATCCCTAACCCTAACCCTAACCCTAACCCTAACCCTAACCCTAACCCTAACCCTAACCCTAACTCCAAGTCGACAGCTTTCCGGGTGCGAAGTTCCAGCACGCCGGAAATTTAATGGAAAAAGCTACTGTCGCCTTGGAGCCTGAAATTTTGATCTTGTCATTTGGGATTAACAACAGGTCCCAAAGATGTATCGATACAACCATAAAGGAACTCCAAAGAACCTATAGGATGGCCAGAAATCGGCTACCGCACACGGAGCTGTATTTTCCCATAATAAATTTCTCAGATAAGCTCCCATCCGAAGAACAGACGTACCTACGGAAAATAAATGACTACATAGAAAACACACTGACTTTTATCACGGAACTGCCCCCGGCCCACTTTGAGGTTGAAAGAGACACAATACATTGGACCACAGGGACTGCGAGAGCGATCTTAGAACACTGGATCCACACTTTAAACTTGCAGGGTCCCTCAAGCCTATAGACGGCGGGGAGAAGTTAATTGTCAATCTTGCATCTTCTTTCAAGCTCACAGGTGCGCAGAGGGCAGTCCTACTAAGGGGTCTTTCCTTCGTTCCATCACCGACTAATCCAAAAACGCAGAAAATAGAACTGCTAAAGGGCGTTCAAAAGTATCACAGAAGACTTAAATTGGAAACCTTTTTTGAAGGGAAAAAGAATCAAAGAAAGAAGCTGCCTTTTACGCACGGTTCAGAGTGGTCTCCTTCGTTGGCCAGTTTACCAAAACAAATTTCATCGATCGTAAGGGCAGATATTTATGCCTACAAGCATTTGAACTGGGGTATAACAGAGGAGCACAATCTGTCCGTGAACGAAAAGGCAGCTTTGAATCAACTCAGAAAAAATGACAAGATCGTTATTAAACCTGCCGATAAAGGCAATGCAGTCGTGTTGATGGATAAGGAAAGCTACCTGTGGGAAGGATTTAGACAACTGAATAACACACAACATTACAGGCCTCTGGAGGAGCCCATGTACCCACAAACGCAAGCGGAAATAAAGGAAATTCTCACAGAAATGTGTGATAAAAAAGTAATCAGTGGTAAACAAAAAGAGTATCTGCTGGGTTCTGATTCTCCCAGACCAAGAAGATTTTATCTTCTTCCCAAGATACACAAGAAATCGGATAGCTGGAGTGTTCCGCACAAAATACCACCAGGAAGACCGATTGTGTCGGATTGCAACAGTGAGACATATCATACTGCTGAGTTTGTTGAGTTCTACTTGAATCCTATTTCACAGAAACACAAAAGTTACCTCAAAGACACCTATGATTTCATAGAGAAAACTAAGGATCTCAGGATCCCCTCAGACGCACTGTTGTTTACCATTGATATCGATAGTCTTTATACCAACATTGAGACTCCAGCGGGCCTTGAAGCGGTTAGAGAATGTATGGAAAAGTTTCCAGATAGTAAAAGACCTGATAGCTACATATTAAAATTATTAGAAATCAACCTAACAAAAAATGATTTTGAATTTAACAAAAAGTTTTTTCTACAAACGAAAGGTACAGCGATGGGGAAGAAATTTGCCCCATCGTACGCAAATATATTCATGGCCCGCTGGGAGGAATCGGCTCTAAGTTCATTTCCTTTAGAACCACTTGCGTATTTTCGCTTTTTAGACGATATTTGGGGTGTATGGACGCACTCGAGGGAAGAGTTTATTAGTTTTACCCATCATTTGAATCAACATCAGAGTTCAATTAAGATTAAGTATGAGATAGACGAAACACAGGTGAATTTCCTTGACGTGGTCACCTATAAGGGGCCGAAATTTGAGCAACACAACCGACTGGACTATAGAGTTTACTTTAAAGAAACGGATACTCATTGCCTCCTACACAAAAATAGCTTTCACCCCAAACACACCTTCAGGGGAATTTTAAAATCACAATTACTTAGATTTTTTAGAATTTGCTCTCAAGAGGAGGAATTCTTGAAAGCAGTCAAAACTCTATTCAGAGCTTTGAAAAACAGAGGCTACTCTAGACAGTTTTTGAGAAAAACTCTTAGATTATTTAAGAAATCCACACAAGGTCCAGTACAGTTGGCTCAGCCCAAGGAAAAAGAGAACAAGATCATTCCACTTGTCGCGTTCTTCTCATCGCAAAGTACACAATTAAATTGTGCAGTAAAACAGAATTTTTCTAAGTTTTTAAAGGACACACAGTATTTACAGAATCACAGGCCCATCGCGGCATACAAAAGAAACAAAAACTTATTGGACACCCTGGTTCAAAGTCGAACAGATCCTCCACCTGTAAAAGGAAGAACAGGATCCTGTAAATACTATGTTCCTCTTAGATGGGTCAAGAATAGAACTAATAAACAGATCTATGAAATTCAGTTGACTAAGTCTCCTCAGACGGCTAATTGTGTGTATTTAATTTATTGTGAAAAATGTAAAAGACAATATGTGGGTCAGACGAAAAATGAGCTGAGGAAGAGAATTTACCAGCACACCCACAACATACTCCATAAAATTGAAAAAAGGAGATTTGTGGTTCAACATTTCCTGATCCACGGCTTAGCTTCTCTCAAGGCCACGGTGCTGCAGGCCAATGCTCTTTGGGATCTACGGGACAGACTTAGAGCTGAAAGACAATGGATCAAGAGACTGGATTCATTGTACCCGAGAGGCCTTAATGAAGCCTGAGTAGAAGCATAATGCCAATGTCTTTCAAAGTAAACTGCTTTCACCCACTCTGCATTTCTCTCTATTTCTCTCTTTTTCTTCCTTGCCTTTTTTCTCCTTTTTATTTTGGTTTTAGTTGGATTTTGTCACATGGTTAGGCCCTGAACTACACCAAGCCCAACCTTACCAATCTCTGGACTCCTAAAAACCTAAAACCTACCAATTCTACCCCCAGCAACCTAACACCTACCCAAACTAACCCCAGGCCCCTGAAACCTACCCAATCTACCCCCAGACACCTAACACCTACCCAAACTAACCCCAGGCCCCTGAAACCTACCCAATCTACCCCCAGCAACCTAACACCTACCCAAACTAACCCCAGGCCCCTGAAACCTACCCAATCTACCCCCAGCAACCTAACACCTACCCAAACTAACCCCAGGCCCCTGAAACCTACCCAATCTACCCCCAGCAACCTAACACCTACCCAAACTAACCCCAGGCCCCTGAAACCTACCCAATCTACCCCCAGCAACCTAACACCTACCCAAACTAACCCCAGGCCCCTGAAACCTACCCAATCTACCCCCAGCAACCTAACACCTACCCAAACTAACCCCAGGCCCCTGAAACCTACCCAATCTACCCCCAGCAACCTAACACCTACCCAAACTAACCCCAGGCCCCTGAAACCTACCCAATCTACCCCCAGACACCTAACACCTACCCAAACTAACCCCAGGCCCCTGAAACCTACCCAATCTACCCCCAGCAACCTAACACCTACCCAAACTAACCCCAGGCCCCTGAAACCTACCCAATCTACCCCCAGCAACCTAACACCTACCCAAACTAACCCCAGGCCCCTGAAACCTACCCAATCTACCCCCAGACACCTAACACCTACCCAAACTAACCCCAGGCCCCTGAAACCTACCCAATCTACCCCCAGCAACCTAACACCTACCCAAACTAACCCCAGGCCCCTGAAACCTACCCAATCTACCCCCAGACACCTAACACCTACCCAAACTAACCCCAGGCCCCTGAAACCTACCCTACAATATGGCTGATATTATACCTAATATTAAATAATAAAAAATATATAAAAGTTAAAACATAAAAATTAATAAAAAACATAAAAACTAATTAGTTCAGTGCGGAAGATTCTGGGTGGCAGGCTGGACCAAAGCAGGGCTAAAAGTGGTCAGAGGAAGTCGAAGGACTGTGCGCAACCAGAATTGGACTCTGTTCCAATTCTTGGGTATAAAGTCCCTAGCCATGCCCGTGCCTCGTCCCTGAGCTTTTGGCTTTGTGTAGGAAAGGCCTGCCGCCAGAAATCTTTTTGCACATGAAATTCCTAGAATATTAATACAATGAACCAAATATAAAAATAAATAAATAGACAAATAAATAATCAATCTTTATAAAATATAATAAATATAGAAAAATTCATATCTCATTAAAATAAGGGACACTAAGTTCATAAGTTGCATTTGGATTAAACCACTGTCAGAAAAGGGAAAAACCATTTAATTCCCATAAGACTGAGGACCAAAGGAAGAAAAGGAGATTTAAAATATTTACATTTTGGCACAAAAACTTGAATATATTTATTTACAAACACCTGTGATTATTTATAAATATAACATGATCTTCTAAAAACATGATTGGAATGATACTTACATGTTTTGATTGGAAATATACAGATGGCAATCAAATTTATCCATTTTTATCAGAGGAAATGCAGTTTTTGGGAAAGCAGAAAATACTTTTAAGTACACACACAGTCTGAGATGTAATTTAAACCTTATATTTTACATAAGGGACTTCTAAATGTTACAGAAGTTGGATTATTAACAGAGTACCTTGATGTATAGTAATTTACAGAAGCTAGCAAGCAACATAGAGGTGTTTCACTGAAATACGAAATAGACAGACTTCAAAATTATTTATATCAGTCTGTTATATGTTATACACAATCAAGTTGAGCTTTTAGAAACATTAGATGACTCAGAAAGGCCTATTGGGGCGCTTTGTTGATGTTTTTACGTTCAAAACAAGAACTAGCAAAAAGTAAAAAATTCAAAAACAACACGATTCAAAGGAAGACCAATAGAAGTAATTTTTAGAAACATGATTTTGTAAATTCGTCTTTAAATTCATTCCTTTATTCACATCTTTTGATGTTTTTACGTCAAAAACAAAGGTTGGCAAAACGTTGCAAAGTAAAAAACAACATGATTCGAAGGAACAGCAATAGAAATATTTTTCAGAAGCATGATTTTGCAAATTAGTCTTTAAAATCTTAGTTTTATTCGTGTTTTGGCTAAAAATGAGTCATCTGCGGGGGCGCGCGGCGATGACGTCATCGCACGCGCTCCCTCAGCTACTTAATAACAGGAGAAAGTGAGCCCTGTCATTCGCTCTGAATCACCTCAAGGAGTTACATCGAGTAGATTGATACTCTGTACTGCTTGCTTCCTATTTATATTCTACGACGTTTAGAGAAAGCCTGAAGAAGGGGCGATTGAGCTCCGAAACGTCGCGAATTCACTGAACGTCGTGATATTAGGAATTCCTTTGCTTTGTTTTGAGTTTTGTTTTTTGTTTCAACCGGGATGTATGGTTATCGAGCACGAGACGAGCCGAGAGCGGCTCCTCGTCAGCGAATAAGGATAATCGAGCATCCGATTGATAACAGAAACGATGCTTTACACAAAAATTCAAATGCACTTTATCGTGCCGACATTCCCCATCGCCAAAGACGGTTTGAGGAGGAAGAATATCCTCCTCTTAGAGATTTTTACATCCAGTCTCACCGTCAATGGGATGGCGAGGTCCCCCCAACAGCCCGTTTTCGGGCTCAAAATTTTGAAACATGGAAAAAGAGGAGCAGACGCGATTATCGTCGTCCTCTCACAATTTCTGAGTTTATTCCTCTTGAAAGAGAGTTTGAGTTCGACTCTGAGAGACACAGGCATGCACGTGCGATTGACACACGTGTAAATGTGCAACGTGCACGAGGGTATCTGGATACAGATCCATCCACTTTTGGAAAACCAGATTTTTTTTCTAGAGGTGAAAACATCTCAGTAACAAAAAAGACAAAAAGAAACCGAAAAAGACACAACAAAAAATACATGGGGTCAGTGCCCTTTCCCACCCGTTCTACATCAAGGGTGGAGTACATGAGGCCAAATAATTGGTCATCAGATCTTCCACAAAGAAGATCGGTCAATATAGTAAGAAACGAACAAGTTCAACAAAGAAACAGATTTGCTCTCAGGGAAAGAGAATCTGAACCTGATGAGAATCGTACACAGTACGATGAATTTGTCGAACAGGAGGATGAGTACATGGAAACGGAGTTGCCTAGGGCACACAACATAAGTCGCAGAGACTTGTACTCAGACTCAGCTCGAGCCTCGATTGTTACAACGAGGGCTCCAGCCTCAGCGGGCAATAGATCTAGCAGAGATGTCAATACAAACACCACTTATGGTAGGGACACCTACCATAACGAGGTTTATGACACAAGAAGGGACAGAAACGGACGCTTTCCCCCTAGAAAAAGATGGCAGGGGGGGCGTGAAAATAACTTCCAACGTTCCAGAGAAAGAGATTTCCAACAATCTAGAGAAAGGTATTTCCAACAACCTAGAGAGAACAGAAACACGAACACAGGTTACACCCCACCACCTGTGAGACTGAAGTTAGCCATGAAGTTGATGTATGACCTAACACGTTTGATGCACCACTTACAAAAGGTCACCACTAAAGTGACGAACAACGTTCCGATCACTTTCAAAAGACTGTCTCAACTTCTGACTGACTCCGTTAAACCGGCGGCTCCTAGCAAAAAAGTCAAGGAGCTGCTGGACGGCAACGCCAACAATTGGCTATACAACACACAATTAATCTTGCAGGAACACTACGAAACACTCATTGCACAAACCGTCACTGAACTCAAGGAAAGAACAGACCAAAAAGACTGGCATCACGCTTTCGAAATAGCTAGTGGGTGGGCCAAGAGAAACTACAGAACTAGACTACACGAAGAGGTTCTGGAAAAAGTTGAAGCCCTTTTTGTCGCAGAAATGAGTGGTGAGACTAATGAAGACCTAGGTGATAGAGTTGAATCCCCTAGACACATAATCGAATCCATTCCCTCGAACACACAGAGGACAGAACAAATTACAGACACATCGAGAGCAGTGAGACCTAGAAGTGGGGTCAAACACATCAGCGTACATATACAAACATCACCCAGAGTTAATAATGTAGAGGGACAGCCTCCCTCTACGCCAGTTAACAGAGACGATTGGTCCTTTGACGAAGAATTCCCACCATTAGCACCACTTCCCAGTATACAACCCACACCCGTTAGAGCACCAGAGCCTCTAGCACAGAGAAAGCCTCGAAGGATACTCACGGAGTTGCTAGTTGATCTGGAGCGGCCACCCACCGTGAACGTGGAGGCGCGACCGGATCAACGGCAATCTCCACCTCCCACGACGGAGGGAAGGGCGGTGGCTTCTCGTGCAGAGGATGGGGAGCGAAACCCAAACACGGAGATAACAGGCAAACACGCACAAAAAACAAATAAGGGTGTACCTGAACTATCTCACTGCGCACGACCGTCTCTCACCAGGATTGAGGGATCACCAATCATGTTCTCAGAGGATTCGGAGGAATCTAATTGGGATCCACTCTCTCAGTATTCAACCACCACTATCGTACCTCAATCTCCATTAAGTAAATTTTTACAGGAAACAGAAATTCCAACATCAGAAACGGAACAAAATGATAATGCAGAAAAAAAGAACACCAACGTAGGTAGAACGGAAGAAACGACGACCAGGTTGAGCCCCAGTGATACTGGCGCGGCTCCCAAAGCACCAGAGACCCCTCGATCGACGGGAAGACCAAGTAAACACATCAACACAACGAGAAAAAATATGGATTGGAGCTTAAATCTGAAAAAGAGATTCGTGATCATAGGAGATTCCAATGTGGCTAGGATACCGGCCTTTAGTTACTCAGAGCTCCAAGTCGACAGCTTTCCGGGTGCGAAGTTCCAGCACGCCGGAAATTTAATGGAAAAAGCTACTGTCGCCTTGGAGCCTGAAATTTTGATCTTGTCATTTGGGATTAACAACAGGTCCCAAAGATGTATCGATACAACCATAAAGGAACTCCAAAGAACCTATAGGATGGCCAGAAATCGGCTACCGCACACGGAGCTGTATTTTCCCATAATAAATTTCTCAGATAAGCTCCCATCCGAAGAACAGACGTACCTACGGAAAATAAATGACTACATAGAAAACACACTGACTTTTATCACGGAACTGCCCCCGGCCCACTTTGAGGTTGAAAGAGACACAATACATTGGACCACAGGGACTGCGAGAGCGATCTTAGAACACTGGATCCACACTTTAAACTTGCAGGGTCCCTCAAGCCTATAGACGGCGGGGAGAAGTTAATTGTCAATCTTGCATCTTCTTTCAAGCTCACAGGTGCGCAGAGGGCAGTCCTACTAAGGGGTCTTTCCTTCGTTCCATCACCGACTAATCCAAAAACGCAGAAAATAGAACTGCTAAAGGGCGTTCAAAAGTATCACAGAAGACTTAAATTGGAAACCTTTTTTGAAGGGAAAAAGAATCAAAGAAAGAAGCTGCCTTTTACGCACGGTTCAGAGTGGTCTCCTTCGTTGGCCAGTTTACCAAAACAAATTTCATCGATCGTAAGGGCAGATATTTATGCCTACAAGCATTTGAACTGGGGTATAACAGAGGAGCACAATCTGTCCGTGAACGAAAAGGCAGCTTTGAATCAACTCAGAAAAAATGACAAGATCGTTATTAAACCTGCCGATAAAGGCAATGCAGTCGTGTTGATGGATAAGGAAAGCTACCTGTGGGAAGGATTTAGACAACTGAATAACACACAACATTACAGGCCTCTGGAGGAGCCCATGTACCCACAAACGCAAGCGGAAATAAAGGAAATTCTCACAGAAATGTGTGATAAAAAAGTAATCAGTGGTAAACAAAAAGAGTATCTGCTGGGTTCTGATTCTCCCAGACCAAGAAGATTTTATCTTCTTCCCAAGATACACAAGAAATCGGATAGCTGGAGTGTTCCGCACAAAATACCACCAGGAAGACCGATTGTGTCGGATTGCAACAGTGAGACATATCATACTGCTGAGTTTGTTGAGTTCTACTTGAATCCTATTTCACAGAAACACAAAAGTTACCTCAAAGACACCTATGATTTCATAGAGAAAACTAAGGATCTCAGGATCCCCTCAGACGCACTGTTGTTTACCATTGATATCGATAGTCTTTATACCAACATTGAGACTCCAGCGGGCCTTGAAGCGGTTAGAGAATGTATGGAAAAGTTTCCAGATAGTAAAAGACCTGATAGCTACATATTAAAATTATTAGAAATCAACCTAACAAAAAATGATTTTGAATTTAACAAAAAGTTTTTTCTACAAACGAAAGGTACAGCGATGGGGAAGAAATTTGCCCCATCGTACGCAAATATATTCATGGCCCGCTGGGAGGAATCGGCTCTAAGTTCATTTCCTTTAGAACCACTTGCGTATTTTCGCTTTTTAGACGATATTTGGGGTGTATGGACGCACTCGAGGGAAGAGTTTATTAGTTTTACCCATCATTTGAATCAACATCAGAGTTCAATTAAGATTAAGTATGAGATAGACGAAACACAGGTGAATTTCCTTGACGTGGTCACCTATAAGGGGCCGAAATTTGAGCAACACAACCGACTGGACTATAGAGTTTACTTTAAAGAAACGGATACTCATTGCCTCCTACACAAAAATAGCTTTCACCCCAAACACACCTTCAGGGGAATTTTAAAATCACAATTACTTAGATTTTTTAGAATTTGCTCTCAAGAGGAGGAATTCTTGAAAGCAGTCAAAACTCTATTCAGAGCTTTGAAAAACAGAGGCTACTCTAGACAGTTTTTGAGAAAAACTCTTAGATTATTTAAGAAATCCACACAAGGTCCAGTACAGTTGGCTCAGCCCAAGGAAAAAGAGAACAAGATCATTCCACTTGTCGCGTTCTTCTCATCGCAAAGTACACAATTAAATTGTGCAGTAAAACAGAATTTTTCTAAGTTTTTAAAGGACACACAGTATTTACAGAATCACAGGCCCATCGCGGCATACAAAAGAAACAAAAACTTATTGGACACCCTGGTTCAAAGTCGAACAGATCCTCCACCTGTAAAAGGAAGAACAGGATCCTGTAAATACTATGTTCCTCTTAGATGGGTCAAGAATAGAACTAATAAACAGATCTATGAAATTCAGTTGACTAAGTCTCCTCAGACGGCTAATTGTGTGTATTTAATTTATTGTGAAAAATGTAAAAGACAATATGTGGGTCAGACGAAAAATGAGCTGAGGAAGAGAATTTACCAGCACACCCACAACATACTCCATAAAATTGAAAAAAGGAGATTTGTGGTTCAACATTTCCTGATCCACGGCTTAGCTTCTCTCAAGGCCACGGTGCTGCAGGCCAATGCTCTTTGGGATCTACGGGACAGACTTAGAGCTGAAAGACAATGGATCAAGAGACTGGATTCATTGTACCCGAGAGGCCTTAATGAAGCCTGAGTAGAAGCATAATGCCAATGTCTTTCAAAGTAAACTGCTTTCACCCACTCTGCATTTCTCTCTATTTCTCTCTTTTTCTTCCTTGCCTTTTTTCTCCTTTTTATTTTGGTTTTAGTTGGATTTTGTCACATGGTTAGGCCCTGAACTACACCAAGCCCAACCTTACCAATCTCTGGACTCCTAAAAACCTAAAACCTACCAATTCTACCCCCAGCAACCTAACACCTACCCAAACTAACCCCAGGCCCCTGAAACCTACCCAATCTACCCCCAGACACCTAACACCTACCCAAACTAACCCCAGGCCCCTGAAACCTACCCAATCTACCCCCAGCAACCTAACACCTACCCAAACTAACCCCAGGCCCCTGAAACCTACCCAATCTACCCCCAGCAACCTAACACCTACCCAAACTAACCCCAGGCCCCTGAAACCTACCCAATCTACCCCCAGCAACCTAACACCTACCCAAACTAACCCCAGGCCCCTGAAACCTACCCAATCTACCCCCAGCAACCTAACACCTACCCAAACTAACCCCAGGCCCCTGAAACCTACCCAATCTACCCCCAGCAACCTAACACCTACCCAAACTAACCCCAGGCCCCTGAAACCTACCCAATCTACCCCCAGCAACCTAACACCTACCCAAACTAACCCCAGGCCCCTGAAACCTACCCAATCTACCCCCAGACACCTAACACCTACCCAAACTAACCCCAGGCCCCTGAAACCTACCCAATCTACCCCCAGCAACCTAACACCTACCCAAACTAACCCCAGGCCCCTGAAACCTACCCAATCTACCCCCAGCAACCTAACACCTACCCAAACTAACCCCAGGCCCCTGAAACCTACCCAATCTACCCCCAGACACCTAACACCTACCCAAACTAACCCCAGGCCCCTGAAACCTACCCAATCTACCCCCAGCAACCTAACACCTACCCAAACTAACCCCAGGCCCCTGAAACCTACCCAATCTACCCCCAGACACCTAACACCTACCCAAACTAACCCCAGGCCCCTGAAACCTACCCTACAATATGGCTGATATTATACCTAATATTAAATAATAAAAAATATATAAAAGTTAAAACATAAAAATTAATAAAAAACATAAAAACTAATTAGTTCAGTGCGGAAGATTCTGGGTGGCAGGCTGGACCAAAGCAGGGCTAAAAGTGGTCAGAGGAAGTCGAAGGACTGTGCGCAACCAGAATTGGACTCTGTTCCAATTCTTGGGTATAAAGTCCCTAGCCATGCCCGTGCCTCGTCCCTGAGCTTTTGGCTTTGTGTAGGAAAGGCCTGCCGCCAGAAATCTTTTTGCACATGAAATTCCTAGAATATTAATACAATGAACCAAATATAAAAATAAATAAATAGACAAATAAATAATCAATCTTTATAAAATATAATAAATATAGAAAAATTCATATCTCATTAAAATAAGGGACACTAAGTTCATAAGTTGCATTTGGATTAAACCACTGTCAGAAAAGGGAAAAACCATTTAATTCCCATAAGACTGAGGACCAAAGGAAGAAAAGGAGATTTAAAATATTTACATTTTGGCACAAAAACTTGAATATATTTATTTACAAACACCTGTGATTATTTATAAATATAACATGATCTTCTAAAAACATGATTGGAATGATACTTACATGTTTTGATTGGAAATATACAGATGGCAATCAAATTTATCCATTTTTATCAGAGGAAATGCAGTTTTTGGGAAAGCAGAAAATACTTTTAAGTACACACACAGTCTGAGATGTAATTTAAACCTTATATTTTACATAAGGGACTTCTAAATGTTACAGAAGTTGGATTATTAACAGAGTACCTTGATGTATAGTAATTTACAGAAGCTAGCAAGCAACATAGAGGTGTTTCACTGAAATACGAAATAGACAGACTTCAAAATTATTTATATCAGTCTGTTATATGTTATACACAATCAAGTTGAGCTTTTAGAAACATTAGATGACTCAGAAAGGCCTATTGGGGCGCTTTGTTGATGTTTTTACGTTCAAAACAAGAACTAGCAAAAAGTAAAAAATTCAAAAACAACACGATTCAAAGGAAGACCAATAGAAGTAATTTTTAGAAACATGATTTTGTAAATTCGTCTTTAAATTCATTCCTTTATTCACATCTTTTGATGTTTTTACGTCAAAAACAAAGGTTGGCAAAACGTTGCAAAGTAAAAAACAACATGATTCGAAGGAACAGCAATAGAAATATTTTTCAGAAGCATGATTTTGCAAATTAGTCTTTAAAATCTTAGTTTTATTCGTGTTTTGGCTAAAAATGAGTCATCTGCGGGGGCGCGCGGCGATGACGTCATCGCACGCGCTCCCTCAGCTACTTAATAACAGGAGAAAGTGAGCCCTGTCATTCGCTCTGAATCACCTCAAGGAGTTACATCGAGTAGATTGATACTCTGTACTGCTTGCTTCCTATTTATATTCTACGACGTTTAGAGAAAGCCTGAAGAAGGGGCGATTGAGCTCCGAAACGTCGCGAATTCACTGAACGTCGTGATATTAGGAATTCCTTTGCTTTGTTTTGAGTTTTGTTTTTTGTTTCAACCGGGATGTATGGTTATCGAGCACGAGACGAGCCGAGAGCGGCTCCTCGTCAGCGAATAAGGATAATCGAGCATCCGATTGATAACAGAAACGATGCTTTACACAAAAATTCAAATGCACTTTATCGTGCCGACATTCCCCATCGCCAAAGACGGTTTGAGGAGGAAGAATATCCTCCTCTTAGAGATTTTTACATCCAGTCTCACCGTCAATGGGATGGCGAGGTCCCCCCAACAGCCCGTTTTCGGGCTCAAAATTTTGAAACATGGAAAAAGAGGAGCAGACGCGATTATCGTCGTCCTCTCACAATTTCTGAGTTTATTCCTCTTGAAAGAGAGTTTGAGTTCGACTCTGAGAGACACAGGCATGCACGTGCGATTGACACACGTGTAAATGTGCAACGTGCACGAGGGTATCTGGATACAGATCCATCCACTTTTGGAAAACCAGATTTTTTTTCTAGAGGTGAAAACATCTCAGTAACAAAAAAGACAAAAAGAAACCGAAAAAGACACAACAAAAAATACATGGGGTCAGTGCCCTTTCCCACCCGTTCTACATCAAGGGTGGAGTACATGAGGCCAAATAATTGGTCATCAGATCTTCCACAAAGAAGATCGGTCAATATAGTAAGAAACGAACAAGTTCAACAAAGAAACAGATTTGCTCTCAGGGAAAGAGAATCTGAACCTGATGAGAATCGTACACAGTACGATGAATTTGTCGAACAGGAGGATGAGTACATGGAAACGGAGTTGCCTAGGGCACACAACATAAGTCGCAGAGACTTGTACTCAGACTCAGCTCGAGCCTCGATTGTTACAACGAGGGCTCCAGCCTCAGCGGGCAATAGATCTAGCAGAGATGTCAATACAAACACCACTTATGGTAGGGACACCTACCATAACGAGGTTTATGACACAAGAAGGGACAGAAACGGACGCTTTCCCCCTAGAAAAAGATGGCAGGGGGGGCGTGAAAATAACTTCCAACGTTCCAGAGAAAGAGATTTCCAACAATCTAGAGAAAGGTATTTCCAACAACCTAGAGAGAACAGAAACACGAACACAGGTTACACCCCACCACCTGTGAGACTGAAGTTAGCCATGAAGTTGATGTATGACCTAACACGTTTGATGCACCACTTACAAAAGGTCACCACTAAAGTGACGAACAACGTTCCGATCACTTTCAAAAGACTGTCTCAACTTCTGACTGACTCCGTTAAACCGGCGGCTCCTAGCAAAAAAGTCAAGGAGCTGCTGGACGGCAACGCCAACAATTGGCTATACAACACACAATTAATCTTGCAGGAACACTACGAAACACTCATTGCACAAACCGTCACTGAACTCAAGGAAAGAACAGACCAAAAAGACTGGCATCACGCTTTCGAAATAGCTAGTGGGTGGGCCAAGAGAAACTACAGAACTAGACTACACGAAGAGGTTCTGGAAAAAGTTGAAGCCCTTTTTGTCGCAGAAATGAGTGGTGAGACTAATGAAGACCTAGGTGATAGAGTTGAATCCCCTAGACACATAATCGAATCCATTCCCTCGAACACACAGAGGACAGAACAAATTACAGACACATCGAGAGCAGTGAGACCTAGAAGTGGGGTCAAACACATCAGCGTACATATACAAACATCACCCAGAGTTAATAATGTAGAGGGACAGCCTCCCTCTACGCCAGTTAACAGAGACGATTGGTCCTTTGACGAAGAATTCCCACCATTAGCACCACTTCCCAGTATACAACCCACACCCGTTAGAGCACCAGAGCCTCTAGCACAGAGAAAGCCTCGAAGGATACTCACGGAGTTGCTAGTTGATCTGGAGCGGCCACCCACCGTGAACGTGGAGGCGCGACCGGATCAACGGCAATCTCCACCTCCCACGACGGAGGGAAGGGCGGTGGCTTCTCGTGCAGAGGATGGGGAGCGAAACCCAAACACGGAGATAACAGGCAAACACGCACAAAAAACAAATAAGGGTGTACCTGAACTATCTCACTGCGCACGACCGTCTCTCACCAGGATTGAGGGATCACCAATCATGTTCTCAGAGGATTCGGAGGAATCTAATTGGGATCCACTCTCTCAGTATTCAACCACCACTATCGTACCTCAATCTCCATTAAGTAAATTTTTACAGGAAACAGAAATTCCAACATCAGAAACGGAACAAAATGATAATGCAGAAAAAAAGAACACCAACGTAGGTAGAACGGAAGAAACGACGACCAGGTTGAGCCCCAGTGATACTGGCGCGGCTCCCAAAGCACCAGAGACCCCTCGATCGACGGGAAGACCAAGTAAACACATCAACACAACGAGAAAAAATATGGATTGGAGCTTAAATCTGAAAAAGAGATTCGTGATCATAGGAGATTCCAATGTGGCTAGGATACCGGCCTTTAGTTACTCAGAGCTCCAAGTCGACAGCTTTCCGGGTGCGAAGTTCCAGCACGCCGGAAATTTAATGGAAAAAGCTACTGTCGCCTTGGAGCCTGAAATTTTGATCTTGTCATTTGGGATTAACAACAGGTCCCAAAGATGTATCGATACAACCATAAAGGAACTCCAAAGAACCTATAGGATGGCCAGAAATCGGCTACCGCACACGGAGCTGTATTTTCCCATAATAAATTTCTCAGATAAGCTCCCATCCGAAGAACAGACGTACCTACGGAAAATAAATGACTACATAGAAAACACACTGACTTTTATCACGGAACTGCCCCCGGCCCACTTTGAGGTTGAAAGAGACACAATACATTGGACCACAGGGACTGCGAGAGCGATCTTAGAACACTGGATCCACACTTTAAACTTGCAGGGTCCCTCAAGCCTATAGACGGCGGGGAGAAGTTAATTGTCAATCTTGCATCTTCTTTCAAGCTCACAGGTGCGCAGAGGGCAGTCCTACTAAGGGGTCTTTCCTTCGTTCCATCACCGACTAATCCAAAAACGCAGAAAATAGAACTGCTAAAGGGCGTTCAAAAGTATCACAGAAGACTTAAATTGGAAACCTTTTTTGAAGGGAAAAAGAATCAAAGAAAGAAGCTGCCTTTTACGCACGGTTCAGAGTGGTCTCCTTCGTTGGCCAGTTTACCAAAACAAATTTCATCGATCGTAAGGGCAGATATTTATGCCTACAAGCATTTGAACTGGGGTATAACAGAGGAGCACAATCTGTCCGTGAACGAAAAGGCAGCTTTGAATCAACTCAGAAAAAATGACAAGATCGTTATTAAACCTGCCGATAAAGGCAATGCAGTCGTGTTGATGGATAAGGAAAGCTACCTGTGGGAAGGATTTAGACAACTGAATAACACACAACATTACAGGCCTCTGGAGGAGCCCATGTACCCACAAACGCAAGCGGAAATAAAGGAAATTCTCACAGAAATGTGTGATAAAAAAGTAATCAGTGGTAAACAAAAAGAGTATCTGCTGGGTTCTGATTCTCCCAGACCAAGAAGATTTTATCTTCTTCCCAAGATACACAAGAAATCGGATAGCTGGAGTGTTCCGCACAAAATACCACCAGGAAGACCGATTGTGTCGGATTGCAACAGTGAGACATATCATACTGCTGAGTTTGTTGAGTTCTACTTGAATCCTATTTCACAGAAACACAAAAGTTACCTCAAAGACACCTATGATTTCATAGAGAAAACTAAGGATCTCAGGATCCCCTCAGACGCACTGTTGTTTACCATTGATATCGATAGTCTTTATACCAACATTGAGACTCCAGCGGGCCTTGAAGCGGTTAGAGAATGTATGGAAAAGTTTCCAGATAGTAAAAGACCTGATAGCTACATATTAAAATTATTAGAAATCAACCTAACAAAAAATGATTTTGAATTTAACAAAAAGTTTTTTCTACAAACGAAAGGTACAGCGATGGGGAAGAAATTTGCCCCATCGTACGCAAATATATTCATGGCCCGCTGGGAGGAATCGGCTCTAAGTTCATTTCCTTTAGAACCACTTGCGTATTTTCGCTTTTTAGACGATATTTGGGGTGTATGGACGCACTCGAGGGAAGAGTTTATTAGTTTTACCCATCATTTGAATCAACATCAGAGTTCAATTAAGATTAAGTATGAGATAGACGAAACACAGGTGAATTTCCTTGACGTGGTCACCTATAAGGGGCCGAAATTTGAGCAACACAACCGACTGGACTATAGAGTTTACTTTAAAGAAACGGATACTCATTGCCTCCTACACAAAAATAGCTTTCACCCCAAACACACCTTCAGGGGAATTTTAAAATCACAATTACTTAGATTTTTTAGAATTTGCTCTCAAGAGGAGGAATTCTTGAAAGCAGTCAAAACTCTATTCAGAGCTTTGAAAAACAGAGGCTACTCTAGACAGTTTTTGAGAAAAACTCTTAGATTATTTAAGAAATCCACACAAGGTCCAGTACAGTTGGCTCAGCCCAAGGAAAAAGAGAACAAGATCATTCCACTTGTCGCGTTCTTCTCATCGCAAAGTACACAATTAAATTGTGCAGTAAAACAGAATTTTTCTAAGTTTTTAAAGGACACACAGTATTTACAGAATCACAGGCCCATCGCGGCATACAAAAGAAACAAAAACTTATTGGACACCCTGGTTCAAAGTCGAACAGATCCTCCACCTGTAAAAGGAAGAACAGGATCCTGTAAATACTATGTTCCTCTTAGATGGGTCAAGAATAGAACTAATAAACAGATCTATGAAATTCAGTTGACTAAGTCTCCTCAGACGGCTAATTGTGTGTATTTAATTTATTGTGAAAAATGTAAAAGACAATATGTGGGTCAGACGAAAAATGAGCTGAGGAAGAGAATTTACCAGCACACCCACAACATACTCCATAAAATTGAAAAAAGGAGATTTGTGGTTCAACATTTCCTGATCCACGGCTTAGCTTCTCTCAAGGCCACGGTGCTGCAGGCCAATGCTCTTTGGGATCTACGGGACAGACTTAGAGCTGAAAGACAATGGATCAAGAGACTGGATTCATTGTACCCGAGAGGCCTTAATGAAGCCTGAGTAGAAGCATAATGCCAATGTCTTTCAAAGTAAACTGCTTTCACCCACTCTGCATTTCTCTCTATTTCTCTCTTTTTCTTCCTTGCCTTTTTTCTCCTTTTTATTTTGGTTTTAGTTGGATTTTGTCACATGGTTAGGCCCTGAACTACACCAAGCCCAACCTTACCAATCTCTGGACTCCTAAAAACCTAAAACCTACCAATTCTACCCCCAGCAACCTAACACCTACCCAAACTAACCCCAGGCCCCTGAAACCTACCCAATCTACCCCCAGACACCTAACACCTACCCAAACTAACCCCAGGCCCCTGAAACCTACCCAATCTACCCCCAGCAACCTAACACCTACCCAAACTAACCCCAGGCCCCTGAAACCTACCCAATCTACCCCCAGCAACCTAACACCTACCCAAACTAACCCCAGGCCCCTGAAACCTACCCAATCTACCCCCAGCAACCTAACACCTACCCAAACTAACCCCAGGCCCCTGAAACCTACCCAATCTACCCCCAGCAACCTAACACCTACCCAAACTAACCCCAGGCCCCTGAAACCTACCCAATCTACCCCCAGCAACCTAACACCTACCCAAACTAACCCCAGGCCCCTGAAACCTACCCAATCTACCCCCAGCAACCTAACACCTACCCAAACTAACCCCAGGCCCCTGAAACCTACCCAATCTACCCCCAGACACCTAACACCTACCCAAACTAACCCCAGGCCCCTGAAACCTACCCAATCTACCCCCAGCAACCTAACACCTACCCAAACTAACCCCAGGCCCCTGAAACCTACCCAATCTACCCCCAGCAACCTAACACCTACCCAAACTAACCCCAGGCCCCTGAAACCTACCCAATCTACCCCCAGACACCTAACACCTACCCAAACTAACCCCAGGCCCCTGAAACCTACCCAATCTACCCCCAGCAACCTAACACCTACCCAAACTAACCCCAGGCCCCTGAAACCTACCCAATCTACCCCCAGACACCTAACACCTACCCAAACTAACCCCAGGCCCCTGAAACCTACCCTACAATATGGCTGATATTATACCTAATATTAAATAATAAAAAATATATAAAAGTTAAAACATAAAAATTAATAAAAAACATAAAAACTAATTAGTTCAGTGCGGAAGATTCTGGGTGGCAGGCTGGACCAAAGCAGGGCTAAAAGTGGTCAGAGGAAGTCGAAGGACTGTGCGCAACCAGAATTGGACTCTGTTCCAATTCTTGGGTATAAAGTCCCTAACCCTAACCCTAACCCTAACCCTAACCCTAACCCTAACCTAACCCTCAGTGGGGTAATCACACAATTTCTAAACCTAGGCTTCACACAACAACAATACTAAAACTTAGCCCTCAGTGGGGTAATCACACAATTTCTAAACCTAGGCTTCACACAACAACAACACTAAAATTTAGCCCTCAGTGGGGTAGCCACATGGTTTCTAGCCCTAGGGATTTTAACCCCACAAGTTCTAAACCTAAGGCTCACAGCCCTATAGCTCACACCCCTAGCTGATATAGCCCTAACAAAAACTTTCTAAACCTAGGCCTCACACAACAACAACACTAAAACTTAGCCCTCAGTGGGGTAACTATACAATTTTTAAACCTAGGCCTTACACAACAACAACACTAAAACTTAGCCCTCAGTGGAATAACCACACAATTTTGAAACCTAGGCCCCACACAACAGCAACACTAAAACTTAGCCCTCAGTGGGGTAACCACATAATTTCTAGCCCTGGGGATTTTAACCCCACAAATGCTAGACCTAAGGCTCACAGCCCTATGGCTCGCACCCCTAGCTGATGTACCCCTAATAGAAGGAACAAGGAAACAGCCAAATATAAAGTTTATCATCCAGAGGAAAAAGACACACAGACTCATATTCAACACATAAATAAATAAATAATTAAATAATTAAATAAATAAATACATAAATAAATAAATAAATAAATAATACAAAATCAAATAGTATATACATATATAAATGGTGGACTGTTTCTGGGACCTGGGCCTGATCAAAACAGGACTGGGAGCGGTCAGGGAAGTAGTGAGGACAGTGCACAGCCGGAGCCGGACATTGTTCTGACTTCTGGATATATAATCCCTAGCCAAGCCAGTGCCTCGTCCCTGAACTTCCTTCCCTGTCAGAGAGGGCCCAATACTAGATACAGTCCAACATATAAAACCATTCTGAATTTGAGATACACACATACAGAAAAAGGAGAAAAACTATTAAAACATAACAGTTGTCTCAGAAGAAACTATAAGAGCATTGGTATTAAGACACGTTTACTTAACATTTCAGGAGAAACCTGCTGTATCTTTTGTTTCTTACAAGATATACACAATTAGGACTCACTGTAGTAGTACATATGTTCAAGTTTATACTGACTGTCTAAATCATTATAGGCCTCAGAAACACGTTGACAAAAAAGACATCCTTTATCCCTCTCAGACAGTGTTTGCCCTTCTTGATTTTATTTTACAGACAAAATTCATGATACACCATTAATTATAAGAACTATATACATATATTAATAAATAATTATTAAAAAATACATTTAAAAGATCTATAGATAACATACATAATTTAAATAGATAAAAATGAAGATCATATGTTAAAACCATATACTAAAACTAAATTTCTTATTTATCTTTTGGTTCCTTATAAGTTCAATCCTCTTTTTATATTCGACGACCCAATTTTCTGACAAAGAATCATATCACATAGGATTACTAATATCATAAAACAGATTTATATAGCTTCCAGGACCGTGCCATTCTCACACACAGAATGGGGCAAATCGAACATCTTATTCCAACGGGACTGATTGAGCATCAAAACACACTGATTTCTGATGGAAGAACAATAGATTTATTTTTTAGGGATGGTATTTTGAAAAAACATTTTTATTTTCACACTTCAAATTGATTTTCTGCGCAAGCCAATGCAAGGCTACTTTTTCGAGATACATAGCTTCCAGGACTCAATTATCCCCACATACTTATCGTTTTTGTCGAATAACACAAATAAGAGGGGCTTTAAAAATCGAAACACACTGATTTCTGATAGAAGGAAGATAAAGGTATTTTTTGATGTCGTAATTTCAAGAAAATCTTTTTATTTTCACACTTTAATTCGTGTTTAGGCTTAACAAGGTTGAACTCTCGACCTCAGTGGGAGATGACGTCACCACTTCGGTTACATATTAACGAAAGCCGAGCTCACTCTCTCACTTGAATTGATACTTTCAAAGAAGTTTCAATCTAGCAATTAACAGTCAGTATTCATTTCTTTAAAACGACGTTAAAGACTAGCCTGAAGAAGAAGCTGTCTGCTTCGAAACGTCGCGTACGTCTTTTGCGTCGTTTTCACAGGAATTCCTTTTTTTCTTTTCTTCTTGAAAATTGATTCTTTCTAAAAAATTCACTGTATGGAAGGTTACAGAACACGCAGTGAGCCGAGACGGGCTCCACGTCGACGCGTGGATTTCACAGAACCTCCAGTGAATGAAAGATTTCCAACTAACTTAAGACAATCAAGAGCACGCAACCGTGCTATAGATTCTCGTTATGCACGATGGCCCACAGATGAGGATCGCTCTCTGGGGGACTATTACAACCGTCCCAGGCCACGTACATACGATTATCTCCCCACAACAGCCCGTGTCCGGGCTACTGGACGAGACTTGAGAAGGAATGGTGATCAGTTTGATCACCATTTTGATGACCGTGATCATGTACCTAATAACAATGACAGATTTCAGAATAACAATGACAGATTTCAGAAAGACTTGAGAAGGAATGGTGATCGATTTGATCACCACTTTGATGATCATGATTATGTACCGTACAACAATGACAGATTTCAAAAGAACAGACATACAACTGATTCTTTCACTCAGAAACAGAGACAGGACATATTTCCCAGAGAATTTGTCAATTCTGAATTCAAAAAACCCAGACAGAGAAGAAGACGTAGATTTACTAGAAAGTTCATAAGATCTCTTCCTGCTGACAACCGTTATGATCCAGCCTTTGAAGAGGCACTACCATACTTTCGAGCTTTTGATGCTCCACAAAGACGACAGAATAACACTGATTATGCCCAATCTAGAAGAATCGATGACGACAGAGAATACAACATCAGAATGGATCAAACTGAATACGATGAATATGTTCATGAGGAAGATGATTTTGGGGCTCCAGAACATCAACAGGCTCAGAACATAAGCTATCGAGATACGTATTTCGATTCTACTCGATCTTCATCAACCAAGGGAGGAGATCTAATCTCGTTCGATAATAGAGCGAGTCGTGACACCAATAATAACACGTCTTACAGTAGAGACAGACACTTTCACAACACGAAAAGGGATAGAGAGAAACGCAGACCTCCCAGAAACAAAGAAACGAGAAGGGGAGGACGCGAGCGGTACTTTGACCGTCCTTTCAATGAAAAAGAAAAATCCAATTATACACCAGCCCCACCCAGACTGAAAACAGCGATGAAACTGATGTATGATCTCATCAGAATGGTTTACCATTTGAGCAAAATCACTACGAAAGTTGCAAACAACACTCCAAGGTCTTTCAAGAGACTAACTCAACATCTAATAGACACAGTCAAACCGGCTGTCCCTAACAAAAGGGTGTTACAACTACTGGAGGGCAACGCTCGAAATTGGACACATAACACACAACAAATTCTTGAAGAGCACTATAACTCAAAAATCGAACAAACAATTATAGAGCTGAAGGAGAGAACCAACCAGACCGACTGGACACGCGCCTTTGAGGTGGCGAGCGGTTGGGCCCGAAAAAACTTTAACAATAAAATTGACTCAGAGGTTCTGGACAGAGCTGAGGCGATGTTCACCGCTGAAGTGTCAGGTGAGGGTGAGGATTGTGGAACTGAAGGAGCGCAACGACCAAACACCAGTTCCACCCCTCGTGACACTTACGCGCAGGTGGTGGTTAGACCCAGAACGGGCGTACAACACGTCAGCGTTCAGATTCAGACGTCCCCTAGGGGGAAGAGCCATGGCGATGGCTGGTCTACCCCGCCTGTGAATAGAGGGGAATGGTCTTTTGATCAGGATTTCCCACCTCTTGCTCCACCACCTGCGATACGAACTTCCCCGATAATGACACCCCTCAGACCACCAGAACCATTACCTCAGAGATTTCCTCGTAGAGTATTCACTGAGTTGTTGGTGGATACCACCACTGTCGAGCCACCGACAGAACAGACAGAATGCCAGTTGATACAGATCGACTCGGAAATCAATGTAGATAACCAAAACAATAGAGCGATTACTGAAACGAACACAAAAAATAAAGAGATGGTGGTTGCTCAACAAAACATTGAAGAAACAAAGAAACATACAGACAAAACAGATAAACGCACGGAAAAGACACTTCCGTCACTCACAAGACTCGAGACTTCACCTCTGGTGTTTTCGGAGGAGTCTGGTGACTCGGGTCAACTTCTGTTCTCTGAACAATCTGAAAGCCCACTCAGGGTACATCAAAATCCTCTAACACAGTTTTTACAAGAAAACGAAGAAGAAATTAGAGCAATAACAGAGGCACCGGCGAAAGAACCGGCCCCTCTGGAAATACCACCAGATTTTCGAACTCCAGAAAGAGTTCCTGATACCCCACGCTCGGTGGGAAGACCTAATCGTCACATTAACACGACTCACAAACTCTCAGACTGGAGTTTATCACTGAGAAAGAAATACATTATCGTCGGAGATTCGAACGTGGCCAGAATTCCGGCGTTCAGTGTTCCGGACCTCCAAGTGGACAGTTTCCCTGGAGCAAAGTTCCAACATGCAGGGAATTTACTGGAGAAAGCCACATTGGCAATTGAACCAGAAATTATGATCTTTTCTTTTGGCATTAACAATAGAACTCAGAGGTGTCTTGTCACGACTACGAAAGAGATACAGAGAACTTATAGAATAGCTCGTAGCCGATTACCTCATACTGAGCTTTACTTTCCTCTGATTAACTTCTCGGACAGACTGCCTCTTGAGGAACAGAATCATCTGACAAGGATGAATGAATACATCAGAGATACGTTAAACAGCATAGTAGAACTGCCCTATGCTCGATTTGAGGTCGACAGAGACCAAGTTCACTGGACTACGGCAACGGCCAGAGCCATGTTGGATCACTGGGTCCAAAATTTAAACTTCCAGGGCCCTTCATCCCTATAAGTGGCACAGAGAAACTGATAATTAACCTTGCACCTTCTCTAATTCTCACACCAGAACAGAGGACGGTGTTACTAAAAGGTCTTTCGTTTGTTCCTGCACCAAAACACTTTAAAACACAGAAGGTTGAGCTACTAAAAAGTCTACAGGAATATCATCGAAGAGTAAAACTAGAAACTTTTTTTGAAGGAAAAAAGAATAAAAAAGATAAAAAGCTCCCTTTCACTCACGGCTCTGATTGGTGTCCAGCTCTATCTAGACTTCCCAAAGTCATTACTTCAATTATCAGGGCAGATTGCTATGCCTATCAACATTTGAATTGGGGTTTTGTTGAAAAACAGAATTTAACCGTGAGGGAACAGAAAGCGTTGAAACAGTTGAGAGAAAATAGAGATTTAGTCATCAAGCCTGCTGATAAGGGGAATGCAGTAGTGCTGATGGATATTCAGGATTACATTTTTGAGGGGACGAGACAGTTGCAGATCTTGGATCATTATAGTCCTTTGAGTGAACCCATTTATCCCCAAACTAAAATAGAAGTAAGAGAAATATTAGAAGAGATGTATGAGAAACAAATTATTAGTGGCAAACAAAAAGAATACCTCCTCGGCCCGGGTATCCCAAGACCGAGGAGATTCTATCTCCTTCCTAAAATTCACAAAAAACCAGATAGTTGGACCGTTCCACACAAAGTGCCTCCAGGAAGGCCCATCGTGTCAGATTGTGATAGTGAGACATATTATACGGCAGAATTTGTCGAATATCACCTAAAAGCTATTGCACAAAAACACCAGAGTTACTTAAAAGATACTTATGATTTTATTGATAAAACCAAAAATTTAGTAATCCCATCGAATGCTTTTCTTTTCACCATTGACGTGGACAGTCTGTACACAAACATTGAGACACAAGCAGGCATGGAAGCCGTAAAGAAGTGTATGAAGAAATATCCAGATCCCAAGAGACCGGACGAATATGTTTTGAAATTACTAGAAATAAATTTAACGAAAAATGACTTTGAATTTAATAATAAATTTTATTTACAGACAAAAGGCACGGCCATGGGAAAAACATTTGCCCCTTCATATGCCAACATTTTCATGGCGTGTTGGGAGGAGACGGCATTACACTCATATCCACTTAAACCATATGCATATTATAGATTTCTTGATGATATTTGGGGAATCTGGGTTCACTCAAAAGAAGATTTTGAAGACTTCATTAAACATTTGAATCAACATCAAAGATCTATAAAGGTCAAATTTGAAATAGATAGCACCCAAATTAATTTTCTAGATGTGATCACCTACAAAGGCCCTAAGTTTTTGAAGGAAAATAAATTGGATTATAGAGTTTACTTCAAGGAGACTGACACTCATTGTTTATTGCACAGACACAGCTTTCACCCACGACACACGTTCAGAGGAATTCTGAAATCACAACTCCTCAGATTTCATAGGATCTGTTCTCAGGAGGAGGAATTTAAGAAAGCAGTCAAAATATTATTTAAGGCCTTAAGAACCAGAGGCTACTCGAGAACAATGCTTCGTAACACTCTGAAAACATTCAAAAGAACTCTTTATCTCCCAGTAAACTCAAATTCGGAAATACGACCTAAAGATAAAATTATCCCCTTTGTAGCTTTTTATTCAACACAATGCAAACAACTCAACAGTGCTATCAAACAGAATTTCTCCAAATTTCTCACTGACACAAACTATCTGCAAAGGCACAAACCCATAGCAGCTTATAAAAGAAATAAAAATCTGATTGACCTTTTAGTCCAGAGTAAAGTTTACACCAAAAACAAAAAAGAAAAACAGGTCACTTGCAAATATTTTGTGCCTTTGAAATGGGTGAAGAATAAAACTACAAAACAGATTTTTACACTGCAACAGACTCTGTCCCCTCAGACTATGAATTGTGTATATCTTATTTATTGTATGAAATGTAAGAAACAGTATGTAGGCCAAACTAAAAATGAGCTACGTGTTAGAGCATATCAACATGCACACAATATTTTACACAAAATCGAAAAACGTAGACATGTAGTGCAACACTTTATGATGCACGGGCTCACATCTTTTAAGATTACTGGATTGCAGGCCAACCCTTTGTGGGACTTGAAAGAGAGATTGAAGACAGAAAGATTTTGGATTAAAAGATTAGATACTCTCTACCCAAGGGGTTTAAATGAGGCCTAAGCAACAGTAGGCCTTAAACTAATGGTTCTCCTTACAGTAAACGTGTTCTCCTAATTCTCTTTCTCTGCAGAATGGTGTTTTCAATTCTAACATAAATATATATGCTTGACTCTGTGTGTGTTTTCCTCTGTACTATACTTTCTTTCTGTGTGAGTGATCCTATTTCTCCTACAAAACTGCCTAGGCCTCACACAACATCAACACTAAAACTTAGCCCTCAGTGGGGTAATCACACAATTTCTAAACCTAGGCTTCACACAACAACAACACTAAAACTTAGCCCTCAGTGGGGTAGCCACATGGTTTCTAGCCCTAGGGATTTTAACCCCACAAGTTCTAAACCTAAGGCTCACAGCCCTATAGCTCACACCCCTAGCTGATATAGCCCTAACAAAAACTTTCTAAACCTAGGCCTCACACAACAACAACACTAAAACTTAGCCCTCAGTGGGGTAACTATACAATTTTTAAACCTAGGCCTTACACAACAACAACACTAAAACTTAGCCCTCAATGGAATAACCACACAGTTTTGAAACCTAGGCCCCACACAACAGCAACACTAAAACTTAGCCCTCAGTGGGGTAACCACATAATTTCTAGCCCTGGGGATTTTAGCCCCACAAATGCTAGACCTAAGGCTCACAGCCCTATGGCTCGCACCCCTAGCTGATGTACCCCTAATAGAAGGATCAAGGAAACAGCCAAATATAAAGTTTATCATCCAGAAGAAAAAGACACACAGACTCATATTCAACACGTAAATAAATAAATAATTAAATAAATAAATAATAAATACATAAATATATAAATAAATAAATAAATAAATAAATAATACAAAATCAAATAGTATATACATATATAAATGGTGGACTGTTTCTGGGACCTGGGCCTGATCAAAACAGGACTGGGAGCGGTCAGGGAAGTAGTGAGGTCAGTGCACAGCCGGAGCCGGACATTGTTCTGACTTCTGGATATATAATCCCTAACTCTAACCCTAACCCTAACCCTAACCTAACCCTCACATGGGCAAGTATAAGAAACTATGGCCCTATATCTGAATTTACACCTAAACTTAGCCCTCACAGGGGCAAGTATAAGAAACTATGGCCCTATATCTGAATTTACACCTAAACTTAGCCCTCACAGGGGCAAATAAGAGAAACTATGGCCCTATATCTGAATTTACACCTAAACTTAGCCCTCACAGGGGCAAGTATGAGAAACTATGGCCCTATATCTGAATTTACACCTAAACTTAGCCCTCACAGGGGCAAGTATGAGAAACTATGGCCCTATATCTGAATTTACACCTAAACTTAGCCCTCACAGGGGCAAATAAGAGAAACTATGGCCCTATATCTGAATTTACACCTAAACTTAGCCCTCACAGGGGCAAATATTAGAAACTATGGCCCTATATCTGAATTTACACCTAAACTTAGCCCTCACAGGGGCAAATATGACAAACTATGGCCCTATATCTGAATTTACACCTAAACTTAGCCCTCACAGGGGCAAATAAGAGAAACTATGGCCCTATATCTGAATTTACACCTAAACTTAGCCCTCACAGGGGCAAATATAAGAAACTATGGCCCTATATCTGAATTTACACCTAAACTTAGCCCTCACAGGGGCAAATATAAGAAACTACAGATCTATACTTTCATTTGGACCTAAAACTTAAGGCTTAATGCCATCAGCGTTCGTTGTCGACTTTTACCTTTGCATTTACCATAAAATACAATCATAAATCATTCACATTTTCATCATCATCATCATCAGATATACATATATAACGTGTAGAAAGACGTATATGTTTGCAGCACAACAATCATTTAGGCCACAACGACCTATACGAAGTACTCCTGGATAAAAATACAATGATACATTATTAAAACAAGTAACAATTATATTCATTTTATATATATATATATATCTACCAAAGCTATAATACTAAATGTGTCCACGAGATGGAGGCATAGGACAAGAAATTTTTAAATATTTTAAGGGCAACAACCATATTCTTTTTATATATATATACATACAGAGGTACATACGTGTGCAATACAAAAAATATAAACAGTTGGGCACAGACAAAATTTAAAAAAAAAACTCAAAAGATGCTACACAAAACACAAAACACAACCAGCCAGACACACAAACTATGCAAAGAACATCTTTCGTGGTTTTCATCTCTTACCCAAACACTTAACCATTACTAATCCGGGAAAAAAAAAAAAAACCCACCTAAACCTACCTCACACACACCTGGGCAACACAGACCTACGTCATATACCCCTGCATTAAAATACAATGATAAATCATACACATTTTCATCATCATCATCATAAGATATGCATATAGAATGTATAGAAAGACGTATATGTTGCAGCACAACAATCATTTAGGCCACAACGACCTATACGATGTACTCCTGGATAAAAATACAATGATACATTATTAAAACAAGTAACTATTATATTCATTATACATATATAAACAGTCGGTCACAGACAGAATCAAACGAACTCAAAAGACGCTCTCTCTAATACAAATGTATGATCCTGCTCGTCGTCCCTTATCCTTCTAAGATTGAAAACTCTATATCTATCTTCTATCTATATATCTACTCGAGGAAATAAACAGGGCCTAATAATACTGGATGACAATGTAAATAGCATGTGTTCAAAAGTTCTAAGAATTCAAAACATTTAACAGAAATTCACACTATGCTGGAAGCTGGAAGCGAACTGTTCTGTGACCTTTGATATCTAAAACCACACTCCGTCTATGAAAAATAAGTACGTAGAATGAGTTAATGAAATAATTTCATATAATTATCTCACAAATCCTTATAGATCATTCAAATCATTTTAAACATTAGATTGAAGCGGACTGTGACCTTTGACCTGGATAGCTAACAACACACTCCATCTGTGAAAAATAAGCACGTAGAATGAGTTAATGAAATGATTTCATAAAATGATCTCACAAATGCTTATAGATCATTCAAATCATTTTAAACATTAGATTGAAGTGGACTGTGACCTCTGACCTGTACTTCTAATACTTACCAGACTCTGTCTATCTGGACATAATAACGGTCACACTGGATTTAAACGCAACACACCTTCCTCCATTCATCCGAACCTATCGCCACCTGAAAGATGACAGCTTCCTGTGTCCAACGATACCACTTACATGCACCTTAGACCTGCGCTTCACGAGATACGCCCAAGTAAGCTTTGGCCAATCAGATGGATAATGCTAATGAGAGTGGAAATAATCAGGATTAAACTCATTTTTATCTATATACTTTCATTAGAGCCTTTAGCCACCTGAAAGATGACAGCTTCCCGGATCCGATGATACCACTTACATGGAATTCGGGCCTACGGTTCTCCAGATGTGCCCAGGTAAGCTTTGGCCAATCAGATGCAATATTCTAATGAGGGTGGATACTAATGAGGGTGAAAGTCGTTTTTATCTATATACCTAACCCTAACCCTAACCCTAACCCTAACCCTAACCTAACCCTAACCTAACCCTAACAACAACAACAACAACACTAAAACTTAGCCCTCAGTGGGGTAATCACACAATTTCTAAACCTAGGCCTCGCACAACAACAACACTAAAACTTAGCCCTCAGTGGGGTAATCACACAATTTCTAAACCTAGGCCTCACACAACAACAACACTAAAACTTAGCCCTCAGTGGGGTAGCCACATGGTTTCTAGCCCTAGGGATTTTAACCCCACAAATTCTAAACCTAAGACTCACAGCCCTATAGCTCACACACCTAGCTGATATAGCCCTAATAATAAAAAGATTTCTAAACCTAGGCCTCACACAACAACAACACTAAAACTTAGCCCTCAGTGGGGTAACTATACAATTTTTTCAAACCTAGGCCTTACACAACAACAACACTAAAACTTAGCCCTCAGTGGGGTAGCCACACAATTTCTAGCCCTAGGGATTTTAGCCCCACAAATTCTAGACCTAAGGCTCACAGCCCTATAGCTCACACCCCTAGCTGATGTACCCCTAACAGAAGGATCAAGGAAACAGCCAAATATAAAGTCGATCATCAGAAGAAAAAGACACACAGACTCATATTCAACACATAAATAGATAAATAAATAATAAATAAATGAATAAATAATGCAAGATTAAATAGCATATATACATATATAAATGGTGGACTGTTTCTGGGACCTGGGCCTGATCAAAACGGGACTGGGAGCGGTCAGGGAAGTAGTGAGGACAGTGCACAGCCGGAGCCGGACATTGTTCTGACTTCTGGATATATAATCCCTAACCCTAACCCTCTCAGGGAAAGAGAATCTGAACCTGATGAGAATCGTACACAGTACGATGAATTTGTCGAACAGGAGGATGAGTACATGGAAACGGAGTTGCCTAGGGCACACAACATAAGTCGCAGAGACTTGTACTCAGACTCAGCTCGAGCCTCGATTGTTACAACGAGGGCTCCAGCCTCAGCGGGCAATAGATCTAGCAGAGATGTCAATACAAACACCACTTATGGTAGGGACACCTACCATAATGAGGTTTATGACACAAGAAGGGACAGAAACGGACGCTTTCCCCCTAGAAAAAGATGGCAGGGGGGGCGTGAAAATAACTTCCAACGTTCCAGAGAAAGAGATTTCCAACAATCTAGAGAAAGGTATTTCCAACAACCTAGAGAGAACAGAAACACGAACACAGGTTACACCCCACCACCTGTGAGACTGAAGTTAGCCATGAAGTTGATGTATGACCTAACACGTTTGATGCACCACTTACAAAAGGTCACCACTAAAGTGACGAATAACGTTCCGGTCACTTTCAAAAGACTGTCTCAACTTCTGACTGACTCCGTTAAACCGGCGGCTCCTAGCAAAAAAGTCAAGGAGCTGCTGGAGGGCAACGCCAACAATTGGCTATACAACACACAATTAATCTTGCAGGAACACTACGAAACACTCATTGCACAAACCATCACTGAACTCAAGGAAAGAACAGACCAAAAAGACTGGCACCACGCTTTCGAAATAGCTAGTGGCTGGGCCAGGAGAAACTACAGAACTAGACTACACGAAGAGGTTCTGGAAAAAGTTGAAGCCCTTTTTGTCGCAGAAATGAGTGGTGAGACTAATGAAGACCTAGGTGATAGAGTTGAATCCCCTAGGCACATAACCGAATCCATTCCCCCGAACACACAGAGGACAGAACAAATTACAGACACATCGAGAGCAGTGAGACCTAGGAGTGGGGTCAAACACATCAGCGTACATATACAAACATCACCCAGAGTAAATAATGTAGAGGGACAGCCTCCCTCTACGCCAGTTAACAGAGACGATTGGTCCTTTGACGAAGAATTCCCACCGTTAGCACCACCTCCGAGTATACAACCCACACCCGTCAGAGCACCAGAGCCTCTGGCACAGAGAAAGCCTCGGAGGATACTCACGGAGTTGCTAGTTGATCTGGAGCGGCCACCCACCATGAACGTGGAGGCGCGACCGGATCAACGGCAATCTCCACCTCCCACGACGGAGGGAAGGGCCGAGGCTTCTCGTGTAGAGGATGGGGAACGAAACCCAAACACGGAGACTTTGATAACAGGCAAACACGCACAAAAAACAAATAAGGGTGTACCTGAATTATCTCACTGCGCACGACCGTCTCTCACCAGGATTGAGGGATCACCAATCATGTTCTCAGAGGATTCGGAGGAATCTAATTGGGATCCACTCTCTCAGTATTCAACCACCACTATCGTACCTCAATCTCCATTAAGTAAAAATTTTTACAAGAAACAGAAATTCCAACATCAGAAACGGAACAAAATGATAATGCAGAGAAAAAGAACACCAACGTAGGTAGAACGGAAGAAACGACGACCAGGTTGAGCCCCAGTGATACTGGCGCGGCTCCCAAAGCACCAGAGACCCCTCGATCGACGGGAAGACCAAGTAAACACATCAACACAACGAGAAAAAATATGGATTGGAGCTTAAATCTGAAAAAGAGATTCGTGATCATAGGAGATTCCAATGTGGCTAGGATACCGGCCTTTAGTTACTCAGAGCTCCAAGTCGACAGCTTTCCGGGTGCGAAGTTCCAGCACGCCGGAAATTTAATGGAAAAAGCTACTGTCGCCTTGGAGCCTGAAATTTTGATCTTGTCATTTGGGATTAACAACAGGTCCCAAAGATGTATCGATACAACCATTAAGGAACTCCAAAGAACCTATAGGATGGCCAGAAATCGGCTACCGCACACGGAGCTGTATTTTCCTATAATAAATTTCTCAGATAAGCTCCCATCCGAAGAACAGACGTACCTACGGAAAATAAATGACTACATAGAAAACACACTGACTTTTATCACGGAACTGCCCCCGGCCCACTTTGAAGTTGAAAGAGACACAATACATTGGACCACAGGGACTGCGAGAGCGATCTTAGAACACTGGATCCACACTTTAAACTTGCAGGGTCCCTCAAGCCTATAGACGGCGGGGAGAAGTTAATTGTCAATCTTGCATCTTCTTTCAAGCTCACAGGTGCGCAGAGGGCAGTCCTACTAAGGGGTCTTTCCTTCGTTCCATCACCGACTAATCCAAAAACGCAGAAAATAGAACTGCTAAAGGGCGTTCAAAAGTATCACAGAAGACTTAAATTGGAAACCTTTTTTGAAGGGAAAAAGAATCAAAGAAAGAAGCTGCCTTTTACGCACGGTTCAGAGTGGTCTCCTTCGTTGGCCAGTTTACCAAAACAAATTTCATCGATCGTAAGGGCAGATATTTATGCCTACAAGCATTTGAACTGGGGTATAACAGAGGAGCACAATCTGTCCGTGAACGAAAAGGCAGCTTTGAATCAACTCAGAAAAAATGACAAGATCGTTATTAAACCTGCCGATAAAGGCAATGCAGTCGTGTTGATGGATAAGGAAAGCTACCTGTGGGAAGGATTTAGACAACTGAATAACACACAACATTACAGGCCTCTGGAGGAGCCCATGTACCCACAAACGCAAGCGGAAATAAAGGAAATTCTCACAGAAATGTGTGATAAAAAAGTAATCAGTGGTAAACAAAAAGAGTATCTGCTGGGTTCTGATTCTCCCAGACCAAGAAGATTTTATCTTCTTCCCAAGATACACAAGAAATCGGATAGCTGGAGTGTTCCGCACAAAATACCACCAGGAAGACCGATTGTGTCGGATTGCAACAGTGAGACATATCATACTGCTGAGTTTGTTGAGTTCTACTTGAATCCTATTTCACAGAAACACAAAAGTTACCTCAAAGACACCTACGATTTCATAGAGAAAACTAAGGATCTCAGGATCCCCTCAGACGCACTGTTGTTTACCATTGATATCGATAGTCTTTATACCAACATTGAGACTCCAGCGGGCCTTGAAGCGGTTAGAGAATGTATGGAAAAGTTTCCAGATAGTAAAAGACCTGATAGCTACATATTAAAATTATTAGAAATCAACCTAACAAAAAATGATTTTGAATTTAACAAAAAGTTTTTTCTACAAACGAAAGGTACAGCGATGGGGAAGAAATTTGCCCCATCGTACGCAAATATATTCATGGCCCGCTGGGAGGAATCGGCTCTAAGTTCATTTCCTTTAGAACCACTTGCGTATTTTCGCTTTTTAGATGATATTTGGGGTGTATGGACGCACTCGAGGGAAGAGTTTATTAGTTTTACCCATCATTTGAATCAACATCAGAGTTCAATTAAGATTAAGTATGAGATAGACGAAACACAGGTGAATTTCCTTGACGTGGTCACCTATAAGGGGCCGAAATTTGAGCAACACAACCGACTGGACTATAGAGTTTACTTTAAAGAAACGGATACTCATTGCCTCCTACACAAAAATAGCTTTCACCCCAAACACACCTTCAGGGGAATTTTAAAATCACAATTACTTAGATTTTTTAGAATTTGCTCTCAAGAGGAGGAATTCTTGAAAGCAGTCAAAACTCTATTCAGAGCTTTGAAAAACAGAGGCTACTCTAGACAGTTTTTGAGAAAAACTCTTAGATTATTTAAGAAATCCACACAAGGTCCAGTACAGTTGGCTCAGCCCAAGGAAAAAGAGAACAAGATCATTCCACTTGTCGCGTTCTTCTCATCGCAAAGTACACAATTAAATTGTGCAGTAAAACAGAATTTTTCTAAGTTTTTAAAGGACACACAGTATTTACAGAATCACAGGCCCATCGCGGCATACAAAAGAAACAAAAACTTATTGGACACCCTGGTTCAAATCGAACAGATCCTCCACCTGTAAAAGGAAGAACAGGATCCTGTAAATACTATGTTCCTCTTAGATGGGTCAAGAATAGAACTAATAAACAGATCTATGAAATTCAGTTGACTAAGTCTCCTCAGACGGCTAATTGTGTGTATTTAATTTATTGTGAAAAATGTAAAAGACAATATGTGGGTCAGACGAAAAATGAGCTGAGGAAGAGAATTTACCAGCACACCCACAACATACTCCATAAAATTGAAAAAAGGAGATTTGTGGTTCAACATTTCCTGATCCACGGCTTAGCTTCTCTCAAGGCCACGGTGCTGCAGGCCAATGCTCTTTGGGATCTACGGGACAGACTTAGAGCTGAAAGACAATGGATCAAGAGACTGGATTCATTGTACCCGAGAGGCCTTAATGAAGCCTGAGTAGAAGCATAATGCCAATGTCTTTCAAAGTAAACTGCTTTCACCCACTCTGCATTTCTCTCTATTTCTCTCTTTTTCTTCCTTGCCTTTTTTCTCCTTTTTATTTTGATTTTAGTTGGATTTTGTCACATGGTTAGGCCCTGAACTACACCAAGCCCAACCTTACCAATCTCTGGACTCCTAAAAACCTAAAACCTACCAATTCTACCCCCAGCAACCGAACACCTATCCAAACTAACCCCAGGCCCCTGAAACCTACCCAATCTACCCCCAGACACCTAACACCTACCCAAACTAACCCCAGGCCCCTGAAACCTACCCAGACACCTAACACCTACCCAAACTAACCCCAGGCCCCTGAAACCTACCCAATCTACCCCCAGACACCTAACACCTACCCAAACTAACCCCAGGCCCCTGAAACCTACCCAGACACCTAACACCTACCCAAACTAACCCCAGGCCCCTGAAACCTACCCAATCTACCCCCAGCAACCTAACACCTACCCAAACTAACCCCAGGCCCCTGAAACCTACCCAATCTACCCCCAGACACCTAACACCTACCCAAACTAACCCCAGGCCCCTGAAACCTACCCAATCTACCCCCAGACACCTAACACCTACCCAAACTAACCCTAGGCCCCTGAAACCTACCCAATCTACCCCCAGCAACCTAACACCTACCCAAACTAACCCCAGGCCCCTGAAACCTACCCTACAATATGGCTGATATTATACCTAATATTAAATAAAAAATATATAAAAGTTAAAACATAAAAATTAATAAAAAACATAAAAACTAATTAGTTCAGTGCGGAAGATTCTGGGTGGCAGGCTGGACCAAAGCAGGGCTAAAAGTGGTCAGAGGAAGTCGAAGGACTGTGCGCAACCAGAATTGGACTCTGTTCCAATTCTTGGGTATAAAGTCCCTAACCCTAACCTAACCCTAACCCTAACCCTAAGGCCCCTGAAACCTACCCAATCTACCCCCAGAAACCTAACACCTACCCAATCTACCCCCAGACACCTAACACCTACCCAAACTAACCCCAGGCCCCTGAAACCTACCCAATCTACCCCCAGCAACCTAACACCTACCCAAACTAACCCCAGGCCCCTGAAACCTACCCAATCTACCCCCAGACACCTAACACCTACCCAAACTAACCCCAGGCCCCTGAAACCTACCCTACAATATGGCTGATATTATACCTAATATTAAATAAAAAATATATAAAAGTTAAAATATAAAAATTAATAAAAAACATAAAAACTAATTAGTTCAGTGCGGAAGATTCTGGGTGGCAGGCTGGACCAAAGCAGGGCTAAAAGTGGTCAGAGGAAGTCGAAGGACTGTGCGCAACCAGAATTGGACTCTGTTCCAATTCTTGGGTATAAAGTCCCTAACCTAACCCTAACCCTAACCCTAACCAACACTAAAACTTAGCCCTCAGTGGGGTAACTATACAATTTTTTCAAACCTAGGCCTTACACAACAACAACACTAAAACTTAGCCCTCAGTGGGGTAGCCACACAATTTCTAGCCCTAGGGATTTTAGCCCCACAAATTCTAGACCTAAGGCTCACAGCCCTATAGCTCACACCCCTAGCTGATGTACCCCTAACAGAAGGATCAAGGAAACAGCCAAATATAAAGTCGATCATCAGAAGAAAAAGACACACAGACTCATATTCAACACATATAAATAGATAAATAAATAATAAATAAATGAATAAATAATGCAAGATTAAATAGCATATATACATATATAAATGGTGGACTGTTTCTGGGACCTGGGCCTGATCAAAACGGGACTGGGAGCGGTCAGGGAAGTAGTGAGGACAGTGCACAGCCGGAGCCGGACATTGTTCTGACTTCTGGATATATAATCCCTAACCCTAACGCTCATATCCACTCAAACCATACGCATACTATAGATTTCTAGATGATATTTGGGGAATTTGGGTTCACTCAAAGGAAGATTTTGAAGACTTCATTAAACATTTGAATCAGCATCAGAGATCTATAAAGGTTAAATTTGAAATAGATAGCACCCAAATTAATTTTTTAGATGTGATCACCTACAAAGGCCCTAAGTTTTTAAAGGAAAATAAATTGGATTATAGAGTTTACTTCAAGGAGACTGACACTCATTGCTTATTGCACAAAAACAGCTTTCACCCACGACACACGTTCAGAGGAATTCTGAAATCACAACTCCTCAGATTCCATAGGATCTGTTCTCAGGAGGAGGAATTTAAGAAAGCAGTCAAAATATTGTTTAAGGCCTTAAGAACCAGAGGCTACTCGAGAACAATGCTTCGTAATACTCTGAAAACATTCAAAAGAACCCTTCATCTCCCAGTAAACTCAAACTCGGAAATACGACCTAAAGATAAAATAATCCCCTTTGTAGCTTTCTATTCAACACAGTGCAAACAACTCAACAGTGCTATCAAACAGAATTTCTCCAAATTTCTCACTGACACAAACTATCTGCAAAGGCACAAACCCATTGCAGCTTATAAAAGAAATAAAAATCTGATTGACCTTTTAGTTCAAAGTAAAGTTTACACCAAAAACAAAAAAGAAAAACAGGTCACTTGCAAATATTTTGTGCCTTTGAAATGGGTCAAGAATAAAACTACAAAACAGATCTTTACACTGCAACAGACTCTGTCCCCTCAGACTATGAATTGTGTATATCTTATTTATTGCATGAAATGTAAGAAACAATATGTAGGCCAAACTAAAAATGAGCTACGTGTTAGAGCATATCAACATGCTCACAATATTCTACACAAAATCGAAAAACGTAGGCATGTAGTGCAACACTTTATGATGCACGGGCTCACATCTTTTAAGATTACTGGATTGCAGGCCAACCCTTTGTGGGACCTGAAAGAGAGATTGAAGACAGAAAGATTTTGGATTAAAAGATTAGATACTCTCTACCCAAGGGGTTTAAATGAGGCCTAAGCAACAGTAGGCCTTAAACTAATGGTTCTCCTTACAGTAAACGTGTTCTCCTAATTCTCTTTCTCTGCAGAATGGTGTTTTCAATTCTAACGTAAATATATATGCTTGACTCTGTGTGTGTTTTTCTCTGTACTATACTTTCTTTTCTTGTGTGAGTGATCCTATTTCTCCTACAAAACTGCCTAGGACTCACACAACAACAACACTAAAACTTAGCCCTCAGTGGGGTAATCACACAATTTCTAAACCTAGGCCTCACACAACAACAACACTAAAACTTAGCCCTCAGTGGGGTAATCACACAATTTCTAAACCTAGGCCTCACACAACAACAACACTAAAACTTAGCCCTCAGTGGGGTAGCCACATGGTTTCTAGCCCTAGGGATTTTAACCCCACAAATTCTAAACCTAAGACTCACAGCCCTATAGCTCACACACCTAGCTGATATAGCCCTAATAATAAAAAGATTTCTAAACCTAGGCCTCACACAACAACAACACTAAAACTTAGCCCTCAGTGGGGTAACTATACAATTTTTTCAAACCTAGGCCTTACACAACAACAACACTAAAACTTAGCCCTCAGTGGGGTAGCCACACAATTTCTAGCCCTAGGGATTTTAGCCCCACAAATTCTAGACCTAAGGCTCACAGCCCTATAGCTCACACCCCTAGCTGATGTACCCCTAACAGAAGGATCAAGGAAACAGCCAAATATAAAGTCGATCATCAGAAGAAAAAGACACACAGACTCATATTCAACACATATAAATAGATAAATAAATAAAATAAATAAATAAATAAATGAATAAATAATGCAAGATTAAATAGCATATATACATATATAAATGGTGGACTGTTTCTGGGACCTGGGCCTGATCAAAACGGGACTGGGAGCGGTCAGGGAAGTAGTGAGGACAGTGCACAGCCGGAGCCGGACATTGTTCTGACTTCTGGATATATAATCTCTAACCTAATCTAACCCTAACCCTAATATAATACCTACCCAAACTAACCCCAGGCCCCTGAAACCTACCCAATCTACCCCCAGACACCTACCCAAACTAACCCCAGGCCCCTGAAACCTACCCAATCTACCCCCAGACACCTACCCAAACTAACCCCAGGCCCCTGAAACCTACCCAATCTACCCCCAGACACCTAACACCTACCCAAACTAACCCCAGGCCCCTGAAACCTACCCAATCTACCCCCAGACACCTACCCAAACTAACCCCAGGCCCCTGAAACCTACCCAATCTACCCCCAGACACCTACCCAAACTAACCCCAGGCCCCTGAAACCTACCCAATCTACCCCCAGACACCTAACACCTACCCAAACTAACCCCAGGCCCCTGAAACCTACCCAATCTACCCCCAGACACCTACCCAAACTAACCCCAGGCCCCTGAAACCTACCCAATCTACCCCCAGACACCTAACACCTACCCAAACTAACCCCAGGCCCCTGAAACCTACCCTATAATATGATTGATATACCTAATATTAAATAAAAAAAATATATAAAAAAGTTAAACAAAAAAAACAAAAACTAATAAAAAAAAACATAAAAACTAATTGGTTCAGTGCGGAAGATTCTGTGTGGCAGGCTGGACCAAAGCAGGGCTAAAAGTAGTCAGAGGAAGTCGAAGGACTGTGCGCAACCAGAATTGGACTCCGTTCCAATTCTTGGGTATTAGGACTCTACCCCTAGGACTCTACCCCGACACAAAAAAAAAAAAAAAAAAAAAAAAAAAACCATGAATGTTTTAAAGTTTCTTTTTTAAATTGTACCAATCTTATAGAATAAAATATACAACCACAAATTCATACACATCACCACAAACAAAACTACATAAAACCTCACTTATCTGAGGATAAGTAAACACTTCATGGCCTCTAGAAATAGCCATACTTGCACAAAGAATAACCATAAGATGTGATGTGTACTTCTGCCTCCATGGAAAACATAGACAAGGGCTGGGTTTAGTGTTGTGCTGTCCAGGATCCGCCAGTGGTGCAATGAGCCCAATGGGGAGACAACGAAGAAAACACCCTAGGTTTGATTCAATAAAGTTTGGTGTAAAGGAAGAGTTTGGTAGACCTGGAAAGCTGATTATGCTGGAGCCTCAACACTGGACTTTTCTTTATCTCACCAAGAGCAAGCAGAGCTGGGATGCACTGTAAGTAGTAAATGTGAAGAGCGTCTGGAGAGCTGGTAGAACTCCATAACCCTGACATGCTAGTTGATAAGAGCCACTGGCAGTCCACCTGCATGCACAGACTCTGGAAGGCCGGTAGAACACAGCAGATGGAGCACTAACAGAACTGGAAGCAAATGCTACACAAGCAGAGAGACAACCTATTAGCACAACATGGGAGCCTAAAGCAATCAACAAGGCTGAAACTAAAGGACACATGGAAAACTCCGTACCCTGACACAATGTACATCAGAAGAACAGAGCTTCGAGAACACAAACCTTACAAAAGTTTTGAACATACATAAATTAGTCAAGGCAAGTACAGTTATACAGTTCTTGTTTTGTTTTTTGTTTTTTAACCCATGAATGAACTGGTGTAATAAAAAAAAAAAAAAAAAAAAAAAAAAAAAGACAAATACAAACGGCATTAATACAAAATGTACAACGCCATAAAAGGGGAACACATACAGACAACAAATGCAAAGAGAATGAGGGTGGATTCAAAGAGGCTGAGAGAAATAACAGACATAAAACATCTTGGTTTCACTTTATTTTGATGGTCCCTTTAACACATTCTGTTGACTTAGCAATATTTCTTTTAAAAAGGAGGAACAAAGAATATTATATGCTATGGCGGTTATTAAGTACAAAAACAACCATCAATTAATACTTGGAGGCAGTCAGAATATGAAAGCAGACAAGGCCATAACAGCACAAAGGACATGAAAATAAATTTAACAAAAGCAAAATTAAAAAAAAAAAATAATAATAATAATAATAATAATAATAATAATAATAATAATAATAATTGCCAAAACACTTTACAAAGATAAATAGGAAGTGGAATGAAAACAAAAAGACACAGATACATAAACAAGTACAAGAACAGAAATGCCATCAAATTTAAAACCAGATTACAAAAATAAGCTGAATAAAGGGGTTGAATAAGTCAAGAGTACAAAGATAAAAATGCTGCACAAACCGAAACAGTGGCATAAAAGGGGGAGGTGGACAAAATAACCATAAAAAGCTGCAAATGTATAAAGAAAATGGACAAATGAAAGGAGCATAAAAAAGGTACAAATGCCATTCCTCAAATGGGTTACAGAGAATTTAAAAAAAAAAAAAAAAAAAAAAAAAGCACACAAAGGAAAATTATAGCTATTAATCTGAATACAAGGCACAAAACCATAAATAGAAAAACAAGAACAAGGTGAATGTGTGGTCAATTAAAATCGCATCGAAAATAAACGTTTTTGTTTGCATAATAAGTGTACTGCGTATATTTATGTATATATAAATACACATACGCATGTATATATATATATTTCAGAAAAAAGTTATTTATTAATTTAAATTATATGAATAAAAATATAGACCTGTAAATACACGTAAATATTTTCAAAATTTATACTGTACGTGTGTGTGTGTGTGTGTGTATTTATATATACACACACATACATCAGTGGTGTTCCGTCCATATAAGCTGAGAATACGCCACATACCCAGGCCGTCTGAGAAAATGAGTTCACGGGCTAATTAATATAAACATGATAAGTTGATCCTTGTCATTTGAGATGTGACAAAGCTAAATAAAGTGTTGGGAATAAGTATGTAAAATTATTTGAAAACAATGGTAATTTTCTGTAAATCTACATCAGTTACGGTAGCTTCCGGGTAAGCGGATTCTCCGCAGTTTTGGTGCCTCCGCTCTGTCTCTATGACTCATCAGGATTGTAACGCGTTCTCAGTGGTTTGCGCCTGATTTCATGTGATCGGTAAGCTGCCCGCGAAGCGCTCACCCAAGCAGAAAAATGCGCTGTTGCTGTCAGATCTTGATTGCCGAAAATTACATCGTGTTTGATGAAAAACTAACTTGGCTAAATCATATGAGAAAAACATCATAAGTCTATATATATTCATGCTTTCTCAAGCAAAGCAAATTTTGAAAGTCCACTAAAAACATCTGGTCATAGACAATGTTGAAGACGTTATTGTCAACATGCCTTAGTAAATAATGGAAAAAAAAAAAAAATAAATAAAAAAAAAACCAGCAGCACTGCAGAAATTTGGAAAGCCTTTGCAAACAATCATATTTCAATTGGTTTAGTGTTTTAATTTTGAAACTTTAGTGTGCACAGTAACATCTCTCCAAATAATTTGTCTCATCACCAAGTTCGAGGCGCCCCTGTCTATCTGATATCGGAGCTGGTGGTTTTGGATCTAAACCTGCAGCTGACAGATTAAACCCTTCTCCTCACCAACTACTAAACCTAACATCGGTTAATCAGGATGTGTTGAAGGATGGTTAAGATCCCCTATGGCTTTGAAGAATATGGCTCAACCCAATAATTGAGAATATGCCAAATGGAGACTTCAGCTGAAACTTCAGTTGGCAGTTTACTGAAGAAAGCTCTCCACATTTCCTGAGAAGACATGCCTAAGAGTTTAAATTCTAGATAAAGACAACTTCAGCACTCACCTACAAAAGTCTTAATGAATACATGCTGCCATCAAGGAACAGGACAGGAGCACATGTAACTCATCTCAGAACCTTCCCAGCTCACCTGGAAGACAGTGTGACATCAGCGTTAATATTAACCACATACAATTCAAAAGGAACTGCATAGAGTGTATATTTCCAAGTTAAGAGAAGGGAACCCATTCCATCTCCCCTTACGGTTTTTAAATGAAGGAACTGCAACAAGGAAAACAGCAATGTGCTGAAAGAACATTAAAGTGAATAAGATAGTTTAACTAAGTGCCTTATCTGAAGCACTGATCAGTGAACTTGTGAGTCTCTTGGGTCTTCAAACATCTCTCCAAACAAAGAGGGCTTCACGTGACATGCTAAAGTTTCTGCATTAGTGCTAATTCTCTAAGGACACAAGACATCACTTGTTCAAAATGGTCCACAACATTGTATGAATAAATGCAATTAAAAAGGAGCAACTCTCCTAATTTTTTCCTAGAAATTAACTTTCACATCAAAGTAAACACTGATAATAACAGTATCTGGGAGGCAAAAGCAACAAAGACGCTTTACGGAAAATAAATCCTAACAGAGCATAAAGAAAAGACAAAGTACTGCAAAAAGGTCATTAACTGACAGCATTTAAAAAATAAATATAATAATAATAATAATAATAATAATAATAATAATAATAATAATATAAATAAATAAATACATAAATAAAAGTTACTTGTTTAGAATCTGGTCTGGGAGAAAGTGAAGTCATCGTGTCCTCTGTTAAAAATCAAGGTCTCAATCAAGCCAAAGATGAGCAGAGAGCGGCTTCAGCTCTCGGACTATGCAGGTTCAGAACCGCTGTAAGCAAATGTGGAGTGAGTGAGTGAGTGAGTGAGTGAAAAAAAAAAAATAAATAAATAAAAAAAAAAAAACACAAGTGGCGTAAATGTTTGAGACCAGTATGTTTATCCAAAGCACCAAGACCAACCATCCCTATAACTGTACTAAGATCGGGGTGCCCCGTCTATCTGATCTGAGCTCAAGCCACAATGGATCAGCATCTGCAGGTTGTGGGAATGCAGAAAATCCATGACAGAAATCATTTTACTTTAACTTTGCGTGATTGGGGTGGAGAGTTTCAATTAACACTCCACTTCAAGCAAGCAAGCAAGCAATCAGTAAGGTTTGCAATAGTGAGATTGATTGAGGGGCATTACCATGCATAATAATAAATAAAATAAATAAACTATAAATTCAATTAAAAAAAAAAAAAAAAAAAAAAAAAAAAAAAAAAAAAAATTAAAAACGGCTAAAAGAATTAGCATCCCTAATGTCAGCTGGGAGAGAATTCCACAGTTTAGGGGCATACGTTGAGAATGCCCTGTCCCCCCTAGATTGTGTGTGTGTTTGTTTCATTCATTCATTCAGCCGTCTTTTAGGAACAACTAAGACCATGCTGCCCTGGTAGCCTGTACACAGTAGCCAATTTATCACTAACACGTGTTTCTCTAGATAATGTTATACGCAGCACCATAACTTCAAACGAGTTATACTTAAAGCCTGCCCTCTGAGAAATACTGAGAATATTGCTATAAATTGTAGCAACACCTCCTCCTTTACCTTTTGGACGTGGCTCATTTTTATAGCAGTAATCTTGGGGGGTAGACTCATTTGGTATTCATCTGGTTTTAGCCATGTTTCTGTCAAACAAAGCACATCTAGCTTATGGTCAGTGATCATATCATTTACAAATAGTGCTTTTGTAGAAAGGGACCTGATATTCAGTAAGCCAAGTTTTAGCAATTGTTTCTCTGTAAACTTTTTTTATTTGTTGAACATTAAATGGTTACTATTACTTTGGTTTGGACGTTTTCTGTATTTTCTAGTACGGGGAACAGACACAGTCTCTATAGTGTGATATCTAGGTGGAGGAGTCTCTATGTGCTGAGAATTAACTGACTTCTGTGACGTGAGGCGGCTAGCAGACGGTCGGTTTAGCCAGTCTGTCTGCTCCCTGACCTGGGCCCTAGTTAGTCAAGTACGGGAGAACCCGTTTGATGTTCTGATCGGAACGGAAGAGCGGTGTTTTGACCCGCCTCACAGTCACCCAGTTGCCCTGCTGCACGGGCTCAACTGGAACCGAACAATGTACAGGACTCCCTGAGCTAGTCGCATCCAAAGCAGTATCTACAGCCCTCACATTCTTACTATCCTCAACTAAAGCTTGGATGCGTGTCTCTAGTTCTAAAATCTTCTCTGTCAGCCTAACTATTTCCCTGCATTTAATCACATGTGAATCCCTCGTCGCCGACAGAGAGAGATAAACTGTACTTGTGACGAAGTGCAAACAACAAGAGAAGGAGAAGCCATTACTCACCGTGATTGATGAATGATACCAACTTAACTTATCACTTACCACTGTTTGATGAATTTGTGAAAAACGGAGCGAGAAAAAAGAAAATAGGCGCGAATAGAAAATGCAAATGGAACCGCGAGTAACAAGCTAGCCGGCTAACGAATGCTAACACGCTGCACTCGCAGTTTTAAAAGCGAACGATCAAATTAGTTAGATTAGTTTGATAGATAATACCAGAAATATGGTGGGAATTAAGTTATACATTATCATCACTTTAAACAGAGAGTGAAAGTAAGGTAAAGATTCAATAAAAAAAAAAAAAAAAACCGCGGAGCTGCAATCGCAAACCTCTCAGCAGCACAACAGACTGAAGCAATCGAAGCAATGAACTGACACAAAACAAACTGGGAACGGTCAGTGGGCAGTCCCAGACACACCAAACTCATCATGAAAGAGTTTAAGTAATAGACTGTGGTCCACAGTATCAAACGTGGCTCTTATATCAAGAAGAATAAGAATAGATGTTGCACCAGAATCAGAAGCCATCAACAAATCATTGGTGACCTTGACCAAGGCAGTCTCAGTACTGTGAAATTTATGAAAACCCAACTGAAGAGGTGCAAAAAGGTTATCAACTCTTTCCCCGCCATTGACGCGATCTCATCAATTAAGAGACAACACTTCCCCACCATTGACAAGTTTTACGGCAATCAGTGTTCTAGGTTACGTTAAGGAAAGCCCTTGCGCATGTCCTGAATGAGTTACGGGACTTCCGGGTCTTTAGGGTGCGAATAGAAGACGATCGGCATAAAATGGAGGAATCAGAGAAAATGTAGATCATGTTTTGACCATTTTGAATCTGATCGGGATGAAGTAGTCAGTGAGAGAGATGCCTTTACAGACACAGAAACATCTCTAGTTGTAACCGATAACCCATCGATCTGAATAGAGGGGTGTGTGTGCGTGTGTGTGTGTGTGTTCTGTTTATTGAATGCAGTTTCAATTATTCATATAAATTTACAAGTGAAAGAATATGACACCTGAATGTATTTTGCTTGAAAATACACCGCTTTGATAAAAATGCATTTTTCTCAGTTTGTCCAAAATGTTGTATTTTTGATGAAACCTATCTGCATTCAAATGGTGATAAAACATGAACACATGAAGATAGAATAAAATAGTTTCTTTTTGTTTAAAAGCAGAGGCTTGGTTCTTTATTTTGATATACATGTTCTTATATTCATAGCAGAAAATATTCTGAGGGCCGTCAAATTTAGGTGAAAATCATCAAAAATGCTGGCGGTGGCTGGCAACTTTTTTTAAAAAACGCTGGCGGGGAAAGAGTTAACTGTGAGGTGATTACACAAATGAGAGGCAACAATACGCTCAAGTAAATTTTGCCAAAAACGGGAGATTTGAAATAGGACAATTTATTGAAGTCGTCCAGTGCAACGTTTTCTTTTTTAGGTACAGGGGTTACAGCAGCAATATTTAATGCTGCTGGAACAACCCCAGTTTGTAAGGAATCATTTATAATACTGAGGACAGCAGGACACAAAGCATCAAAGCAAGATTTAAATAAGCTAGTGGGAATAGGATCAAGCAAGGAAGTGGTAGATTTCATGCTAGATACCTCCCGTTTAAGAGTCTCAGTATCGAGTTGAGGGAAATTAATAAGAGAAACACCAGTGAACTCAGGTGAAAATTGACATAAGGTAGTAGAAACGGGTGAAACGGAAATTTGTTTATGAACATTATCAACTTTTGAATTGAAAAACTGAATAAATGAATTTCATAACTGCTGAGAAACAGGCTTGGTAGAAACAACTTTAACTTGAAGCAGACAGTTTATAGTTTGAAACAAGTGTCTCGGGTTTCCTTGGTTGTTTTCGATAGTCTGAGAAAAATAAGAAGATCTTGAAGACTCAATTAGTGCTCTGTAATAACCCAGAAGATCCTTCCAAGCTAGATAGTAAACATTCAAGCCAGTGAGATGCCATTTATGCTCCATTTTCTGACAGGCAGCCTTCTTAGTGCGCAGATTGTCATTATACCATGGAGCAGAACGCGCAAAAGTAACCTTGCGTGTCCTCAAAGGGGCAAAAAAGTGTTCAAGTTAACAATAAGAGTATTCAACTGTGAAACTTTCTCGTCCAACGATGTTAAATGCAAATCACCTAAAATGGAAATGACATAAATCGAAAAAGCAGTTTGGTCAATAGATTTCCACTTCTGGAATGTTACAGTTCGAGGGGTACGCACACTTGGTCGATGTAATTCCAGATCAAAGACGACAGCTGAGTGGTCCGACAGACCAATGTCAACAGATGATAACTGAGATACAAATGAGCCATTTGTAAGCACAAGGTCCAGAGTACGACCTTTGCAATGCGTCGGACTTGTTACCAATTGCGAAAAAGTTAAAAGTCCAGTAATGTTAGAAATTCCTTTTCCATTACAGAGTCACTTTGGTCCACATGAATATTGAAGTCTCCCACAATAAGGATTCTTTGGAACTTCGGGGTCAGCATTGTCAAAAAGTCAGCAAAATCAGACAAAAAAAAGCTGCATGTGACTTAATTTTAGGTGGTTTGTAGACAGTAGCAATGATTGTAGAAGCAGAGCCAGAGACACTTAAGACCAAGCACTCAAATGTAGAAAACTGAGAAATGGACAGCACTGACATTGACCGGTCTATTGTAGACAGCAATACCTCCACCTCTGCCAGATGACCTCTGGAGGTTTAAAGTTCCATATCCAGGAGTAATCTGATTAAACAGTAGTCCATCATCTCCTTTATGCCATGATTCAGTTAAAAACAAAAAGTCCAAGTTTTTAAATCAGTGATGAGATTGGCTAAAAGCAGCGCCTTATTATTCACAGAGCGGGCATTAATCAATGCAGCATGAATTGGTTTATGCAATGAAGACGGAAGTGGTTTATCCTCCACGCAGGAGACAGATATTAAATTTCTATGATCGACGCCAGTGGAAGGCAAACAGTTAATCTTACGCCGGCATGTATTGACAATTAAATATATTAGAAGATGAGACAAAAAGGCTGCGCCTCGAGCCCAGATGAATGTATCGTTTAGGGCACAGCAAGCCAGCATCTTGACAAAGTTCATAAGAGTCTTTAGGTAAACGATAAGAAAACCATTTTAAGCTCAAAGTTGGCGAGTAGTGTACCTTAGGGCCATAGACTGTAAGTCCATGTAAACAGCCGGTCCAGATCGAATCCCTGAAGTACTCTGTGAGCTCAATGTCACAAGATCCACATGCACAGCTGGTCCACAGAGTTGATTCTCCTTAACATGCCACAAGTTAGTCCAAGTGGAGTGCAGAGATAAAAGCAACAGTCCAAAGTATATAAAATGGCACAACCACATCGCAGCCGCAAGAGTGGAGGAAAAAAATAAAAATAAAAAAAATAAAATAAAAAAAAGATATAAATAGATAATAAAATAACGTAGCCAAACAGGGACGGTAAGAGGAGCGGTAGCCAGACGCGCCAGCGTTCCCTCAGCAGCACCAGAAGTGTCGATGTACAGGTAAATCCTGTCGATATTCAGTAGTTATCCATTCTGTTTCCATTAATTAAGTTTACTTAATAAGTGGTCTACACATTTACAAAGGCCAAGTGCAAATGAGGCTAGAAGAGCTTGGAGTATTTTAGTATTTACCTGAATAAGCCTCACGCCATTAAGCTACAGGATAACAGCACATCCAACTCCAAGATCCCAGCTGACCTGAGGACAATACAGTACATGTGAAGTTAACATCAACTGCATGAAATTAAAATAAAAAAAATGTTTCAGTGGAAGATCATTATATTTCCAGGTATTAGAGTCAGCAAACATACAGGTTTAGAATGTGATCTGGGAGAAAGTAAAGTCGTCTTGGCCTCTGGTAGAATCAAGGTCTCAGTCAAGCCAAAGATGAGCAGAGAGCGTCTTCAGCTCTGGGACTATGGAAGTGACAAACCACTGTACACAAACATGGGTGGGTGCAGAAAAATATAGAAAATCCGTAAAAAAAAAAAAAGAGATGTGCCTTCTTTGCACTTGCCTTCCTCCATGAGTCAGGTCTCCACAGGAGAGCAAAGACTCCAGCATTACTACCAAAGCTCTAAGAGCACAAGTGATCAGTAGTTGAAAAGTTAAATTAAAAACACTTTATTAAAATATAAACAAACAAACAAACAAACCACACCCACCAACCATCCCTAGCCAATACAAACATGACCAACAATCCCTATGACTGTACTGAGTTAGGGGCACCCCGTCTATCTGATCTGAGCTCAAACCGCAGTGGATTAGCCAACTTTTCCTCAAAACCTGATCAACTAAAGGTACGTATACAGTAAAGGCTGGTCTTTCAATATAAAGCAGCACAATACACAATGTTGTACACATTGCAACGGTCCCAGGTTAACCTCCTTATGTAGGAAGCTGTTGATTCTGCTGTTCAATCTTTAGTTCATGTAATAGGGAGGCATTTAAGGTAAAATAACTATAGAAGAGCTTGTAATGCAGTAGCATTACAAGTTATGGAAAAAAAAAAAAAAAAAAAAAAAAAAAAAGAGGGTGAGCTGCAGAAAGACATAGGCAAGTAAGAAAATTAAGAGTAGAGAAGGGCACAAAGAGCAGGGTGGAAAATGGTACTGAATAACGGTTTAATGTCCATAATCAACCATCATTAAAGTGCTTTAGTGAGACACTGCTATAGTCTCCTGTCTCCGGCGCCCCATCTATCTGATATCTGAACTCAAGCATCAGTGGATTCATACATACAGGGGACTGACTATCCTCTACCTAGCATTGGTTTGATCAGAGACTGCAATGGAGGATCACACTCTCCAACACAAGGCTTTTGGGGAATACAGCACAACCCAGTTAACAGCCCAATACGCACAGGGTTGTAAACCTTGAAGAAAAAAAACAAAAGACAATATAAAAGAGGACTAACCTCAGCAGCTGTTGATTTTCCAGGAGAAACCTCCACCGACACAGTCAGGACCTCACTGGAGCAAAGCAATCAGTTAAAAACTGTATTTGTTAATGTATTTTGTGAATAACGTATAAGGGAAATATAAATAACATGGTTTAAAAAAAAAAAAAACCCACTCTGAATAATTCCAAACTTCAGCAGCATTTGTCTCAGACTGAGAGTCCATGTAAGTTCAGCTGCTGAGCATTTATATTCACGGGCACAACCATTGACAGTGATGAAAACCAGAAATTAAACTCACTAAACAACCATATCTCAAGATTATAATATTTGTGCATATTTAATCCACAAATTATTTAACAGCCATATACACGGTTCAATTTCCATAGTCATTACATTTTAAAACAAATTCCCTTTATCCTCCACACTTGGTTTCTCCCATGATGCACTATACTGGCAAATTTAAGCAGCCACCAACCAACAACTCTTTAAATGATGAAACTGGCAGATGTGATAAATGTGGGAATCCAGAAACAGTAAAGCACATTCTTCTAGAATGTGATGCATATGAAAGGGAAAGAAATCAACTTTATCATATCCCATCAAACCTAATTTATGATTAAGTATCACTCAATATATTACTAGGGAATAGACAAATGCAATCAAAAATTAAAGAAGTGTTCAATTATCTAAAAATAGACAGGAAATATGGAAAGAATATAATTTTGTAGTAATTAAGGATTATATTTATTTATTTAAAAAATTATTTTATATCTATCTATCTATCTATCTATCTATCTGTTCACTCCACATCAGTAGGTGGCAGTAATGCACCTTTAAGTTGGTTTGCCAAAAAACATCAGAAGAAGAACTCTTTAAATGACTAAATAAACTTAAGTTGTACCTTTTAAGGATGAGATGAGCAGGATGGAAAGGCGTGAGCAAGGCAGGTAGCAGGCAGTTAGGGCAGGATGGATCAAAGAAATAATATTCCAAAATGGATTCCAGTAAACCATACAAAGGTTAGAGCAGGGTTGAAAGGATAAAATTAATCAAAAAGAAAATAGCAAAGCAAATAGCCTTAAAAGAACTTATATGCCTAGTAGGTTGGTAGGCTGCTGCTTTGTTCTCTGGCTAAAAAGGTGAGAGGCAGCCATCTTTAACTTCACTGCCTATCAAAATAAAAGTATCTACACAAAAAAAAAAAAAACACACACACACCTTATAAACAAATATATTTTGGCACTCCTATAACCTAAATAACAAAATAAATAATGGCTCCAACATGCACCACTGTGAGAGATTTGTTCCTCAAATCTTGCCCTGGATTTGAGCACCAAGCCTGATCAAACTCACCTACCTGTGATTTTCTAAAGATCCTGAAGACATTGATTAGCATGCTCAGGTGTGTTTGATTAGCATTAGAGCTAAACTCTGCAGAAAAGTGGATATTGTGGGCCAGATTTGAGGATTCCTGTGTAATGATTTGCATCTTTTAGTTTTGTTGACATAACACATTAATAAATGATACGTTTATGTACATTAGGATTTCCAGCAGATGAGCTCGAAGTGTCTTGATCAGCTTGTCATGGCAGTGTTTGTTATTCATAAGCAGCAGAAAGATCAAGAAGAACCACCAGCTGTTATTGACGGAGTGAAGGACTGATTGTGTTGGTAAATGCTGCTAACAGCCTAAAGATGTCGTCACACTGAACTTTTCAATCTATTCACTTATGTTCATATCCATGTTTTATCTTTCGCTGTCTACCAAATTTCAAATCTGATGAACTCTGACCTGTAAATTCCTTTAATGGAAAGATGTTTGACCAACAGAGGATCTGACTTCAGCTCACTACAAAGATCAACTACAGCCTCTTTTCCTGAAAGATCCAGTGATTTGTCAATGAATTGTTTTTGTGTGGTGTTCCAGCAATAGAGGAATACTTGAAGTTGATGAGAGGGATAATGATCCTTTGTCTTTTACAGGAGTTCTGGGAGTCAGAGGAAGAACACACCTCAGTGTTTCTGTTGGAGCTTGACTGGAGAAGACAACGGAGGATTTCCACACTGGAGAAGAGGACAGAAGGTAAGTAACCAGGTAAGTATATAAACAAAACCACTAGATATGATACCAGAGATAGAGTCCACTGTGTAGTCACGAGACCGGACGAAGGCTGAGGTGTGTGCTTTTATGTGGGGCTTGATGAGTGAGTTGAATGGAGTGTTCATGAGGTGCAGGTGATCAGTAACCAGGTGAGGATGAGTGCTGTGATGAGAAGTGGAAGAGACAGGCCGATCTGTGACATTAATACATTAACTAACATTAACTAATGGAACCTTGTGGTAAAATGTTACAATTATTTATTACAGCATACGTTCACTAAAACACTTAAATTAATCAGAAAAGCAAGCAATTGCACGATTTGGCATGGCAGCCAATACAAATAGCCTAATTAATAGCCGTTTCCTTCCCTAAATCCTGATTTGGACCAGGCTCAGTTGCAGAATCACATCTCTCTGTGCTTCTGAAATTATTATCTTGATCTATATAGTGTAGTAGTTAGCTATCTCTTGTGTCGTACGTGGCCGCTTGTCAAGCATGAAAAAAAATTTAAATTCTGAATATTTTATGGTATACAGCATGCAAAGAGCGCTCCCTTTAAATGTATTAAAAACTGTCACTCATTCATCACGATCTTACAAAGATCAGTTTTAACCAATAAATGTGACAACACAATGAGCCTTTTTTTAATGAAGTTACGAGCATGATAGAACTCAGCGCTGGGCAAAAAGTGACGATTCCAACCTAAACACCTCTGATTGGCAAATCGCGTTTTAGAAATCAACAAACATGTCTGTGATTGGCTACTTTGCTCCCCTCTGCCAAAATGCATTGTAAAATCATTTGACGCTTTCCAAAGCAGAAGGGCAGATACAAATCTATTTGCTATAATTACGAAGAAAACAGATCCTAGACCAGGAGTTATGGGCAGCTTTTCCATCTAAAAGCGATCAGTTAGACTATTTTACACACTAAAGTCCTGTGAGGACACCGGCCGTCCCCCTCGGGCCAGAGCCTCAGGCGCCGGGCCTGTGATGAAGATAATTGCAACGCAAGTTGCTTGGATAAAAACCTTTGCCAAATGTAGAAATGTTCTGTTGTTGTCAAAAATAAAGACTTTTAACTCTTCCGAGTGTGTCTGTTATTGATTGTTGCAGTGCATTGTGGGCATGTGCTGCCCTGCTCTCACCTGCTAAATTGGAAATATCATATTACTCTTTCGATTTCTGCCATATCGTTCCACAGCAGAAACAGCAAGTGTTGTATCAGTACCTTTTAATAAAGTGGATCTGTGAACTGAGTACATCTCAAGTTAAGTACGTCTCAGAACAGAACGCTAACCCTCGAGATCCACTTTCCTGCAGAGCTTAGCTTCAACACTAATCAAAGCCCAGAACAAGCTAATCAAGGTCTTCAGGGTTACTGAAGTTACAGACAGGTAAGTTTGATCAGGGTTGGAGCTAAACTCTACAGGTTCAGAGCTAGATCTGTTGCTTAGCTTCGGAAGCTGATGTAGATGTGTACAGTCTTTCTCCATTGATAGACATTCAAATGTATATTCTGCCAAAACAATATTTTTAAAAGCATCACCGCAGCAGCAATTTTTGATTCAGAGCTGTTTGACTCATCAAACTTGAAGCAAAATAGAGCTGCCATGAGCAAAGAAAACCGATTACATTATACACATCCTCAAAATCTCCATTTCACAGAACAGTAAAGGAAAGTAAAGAGTTAAAAACAAACACTGCACAGTTACACTTCAGCATATGAGAAATAAAGACCACATGCTGAAAACCTTTATTTTAAAATAAGCCTTGCACTATAAAACATGTATAATAACATGGATGACAGACAAATAAAGCAATTATTCATCTACTAGATTCATTATACAGTATGCAATTGATATTAATACAATACTACAAATCTATCAACTGACATTCTATCCTCCACCCAATATATTTGCACACCTTCTATTTACGGTATAAGAGGGACTTGTTAGATACGAGTGTTTTAGTAACTACACAAGGTGCAAAAAACACACAACTGACATTATAATGAACATCAAGAGACCTCAGTCGAAGCAGAAGCCATATTACATTTAAAACTGAAAACAGCATGTGAGGGACAGAACAGTCTTTACAATGGCATGTGCGGTATAAAGCTACTGGATTGCAAAACTTTCAAAACACTTTCATAGATTTTATTTTTTGTCTACTGAAAGGTTTTTTTTTTTTTTTTTTTTTTTTTTAGATGTTTTGTTAGCTGAAACGATTAACATGTTGTTAAAATAAAGTACAATCCATTGAATGCACTTTACTTCTCCTCACAGCTTTATTTTAATTCCTGTCAAAAATTGAAAGGCGCTTTCCCGCTTATGGTCTGCCCACATTACATATGTTAAAAAAAAGCCATTTTACCAAAGCAATATCAAAAGATCTTTTTGAAAGAAAAGCTGAGATACAGCTGAAATGTTAAATGCCTTAATCTTCATAATTTTAATTTGAAGACTAAGTTTTACTAGAGAGCAGAGAAAGTTGATATTTGTAAACAATATTGCTGTTTTGTCAGTTTATTTTATGGGGAAGTGTTTTGGCATACAGTTAGAGAACTTGTGCAAATTCTGTAGAAATCTTTAGAGCCTCTCATTTAAGAGTAAATCCTGAATTAAATCTGTTGCTTTTGTTCACAGATTCAGGTCAGAAGTGTCAGTGTTAAGACTATTCCAGTGATAAATCACTTAAAGAAGTTTATAAATGTGCAATCTTGTTCCTACAAAAACTGACAAACTCATGTTGAATCTATATAGAACCTGTCAGTAAATATGAACTGCATCACCATTATAACATTATAACTTACGGTAGTGTACAGGAATTAAAACAAATCTTCCAGTGATGCGGACATCAATAATGAAAATGCATGAAGAATGAAGAAGGCGGAGCCAGGAGTCTCTCTCCTTCACCTCCATTCAAATGCAAAGCCGATCCTGAGATTTCATTGGGTGTTGGTGCAGTGGGCGGAGCTCTGGTCAGCCTCCAGCGAATCATCTTTGGGTGTCAACCTTCAAAAAGCAATTAAAGTAGGTGTATTAAAAACGGTGATAAAAAACTAAACATCTGTTGAGATTCTCTGTCAAATGATAGGAATGTTGCAGGTTCAACTAGTTCATCTTAGTCTCTCAAGCCTGGAAAGATGAACGGGACAGAAAACACTCTGAAATCTGAGGCTTGTATTTACACAAATTCTTTAATATAAAGTAAGAGTTATTTGAGCTGTGAAGTGTCTGTAGGGGTGCCACATGTAAACGATGCCCTTCCTGATATCCCTCAACATATAAAGCAAAATTTAAAAAATAAAAAAATAAATAAACAATTTGCCCACGAATTAACTAGTTTAAAAAATGAACACGAGTAAAATACACTTTTTTTACTCAATTAGAATACAGATGACGGTACCATATGGAGCAGTCAATAGATGAATCTGCCAAATGCATACTCTACGTTTTATAAACTCAGTTCTGTTATTTGATTAACTGTATGTGTTTACTCTTAGTATTGATGTTGCTAGCGGGAAGGCTGTCTCATCTAAACAGACCTGTGTGAGGTTTGAGTGTGGCTGCTGACGCGGCTGGAACTGTCGGCTTTACTGCGTCTCTCAGCAGCTGCCGCTGATCTGATGCGCTCCTGAGCGGACGTCTCTGAGGAACGATGCGGATCGGAGATGCTCTGGCTTGGAATGGAGTGGTTGTGGATTGCTGTGGACACAGGTGTGTTGCCGTGGTTACCGGTGACAGGTGTATGCATGCCTGTGCTGGTGCCCATGGACTTGGACACAACCTTCAGCTTGTGCGAGGAGGACTTGTGCTGCACGCGGCTGTTGTGCTTGAGGAAGAACTCGCAGGACTCCTGCAGAACGCGCCGACTCTCGCTGATGGGACTGAAGCACAAACAGAAGGAAAACATTTATTATACAGTTTTTACACATGCAAAAAAATAGCTTCCTCAACTTTAAGCCCTGCTGTGAACACCATTTTGCACCCATATCAATACCTTTGCATGTGGGTGATTTATTTGTTTAAATTATATGCACTGGAAGTGGAGAACATGACAAACTGAACACTCTCTTTCTATGTCATGAATGATTGTGTTAGGATTAGAGAAAGTAGCCTCACTCTTTCTTGCGATTTCTCTTGAAGAATGACGCCCACTCCGAGCAGGTTTTCTTACTGCTGACCCAGAACACGGCTGATATTCCCACAACCAGCGTCATCAGATATTTAATGAGAAACAGCGAGAGCTGAGGCTGCTCCACATCAATACTCTACAAACAAAACAAAACAAAACAAGTCAGTTAGAGACTAAATGCTTTGGTAATTTCAGCATCCACAGGACTGAAGGTCTCACGCGGCGGGAGCAGGGGATGCTGTACTCCTGGCAGTGCCGGCGGATCCAGCTGTTCTCCCAGCGGCTGCGGTGGGCCTGTTCGTACAGATAGCAGCCCAGCAGCACCAGCAGAGGCAGCAGGTAGAGGCCGCTGAACACGCCGATGCGGATCATGAACTTCTTCAGCTTCTCCTGGTTCCGCTCGTCGTGCTGGATCACCTGACGCACGCGGTTCAGAGACATGATGCCAGCGAGCAGCAGCGAGAGGCCGGCCAGCACGGAGATGGCCAGAGGAGCCACCACAAACCAGCGCAGTGCCGTGAGATCGTAGAGACCCACGAAACACACGCCGCTGATGCCGTCTCCCTCCACCTTCTCCAGCGCCAGCAGCACGACGGTGAGCGCTCCGGGGAGACCCCAGGACACCGAGTGGAACCACACCGCCTTCTTCTCTATCGCTTCACAGCTCCACTTCGGCCCTGCGGCCAGAAACCAGGTGATGGTCAGAACCACCCACCACACCATTCCCGCAGTGGAGAAGAAATACAGCAGCATGAAGAGCAGCGAGCAGACGCGACTCTGGGCTCCCAGCACAGCCGTCCACACGCGGCCCGGCAGACTCGGCTCGTTACAGGCCGCCTCGTTACCCAGCAGAAAACCAACAAAATAGACCAGAGAGACGAAACTGTAGCAGACGGAGTAGAAGATGATGGGCCGCTCAGGGTAGCGGAAGCGCTTCACATCGATGAGGAAGGTTAAAAATGTGAAGAGAGTTGCACACAAGCACACAATGGAACACACGCCGATGAAGGTCTTGGCGAACTGAACTTCTTGCGGTTTAAGGTACATGTTGTGGCACGGCGGAGCGCAGTCTTGAGCCCCGAGGAAAGAGCCGCCCTGACCGGGACGAGTCTTCAGCTGAAGGGGACACCAGAACCCCAGATCCCGGCCGGAGGACAGAGAGCTTCTGGAGGTGGTCACTTCCACGGGTGAAACCGCAGAACCATCAAGAGAGACATGACATGACTCCAATCTGTGATACCAGAGACAAAAAACACAAGCAAATCACAATCATTTACAGCTCTAAACACTAGGAATGCAGAAAGTTGAATTAGCCGGTGATTTTTCTGAACAACTAACTGTCATAAAAGGAAGCCTGTGTAATTATGCTGTGTCGTGTCTGATTAGATGCATTAGTCAGGGATTTGAGGATCCAGCAGCACACAAATATATAGAATAACATAAAACTAGACCTTTGAAGAAAAGGATTAGTTACTGTCCTTTGATCTCTACACAGCAATCAAATAAACGTGTAAGTTCTGGATAATAACAGAAACAGCAAACTATTTGAAAACCGACAGCAGCCGTCTTGAAATGTATTGTTGAATGTTTTGAATTTGTACTCACTGATTTAAATAAGGTGAAATAAAATTCACATTTACATTTACTCGTTTGGCAGTTGCTTTTATCCAAATCGACTTACAGTTGAGGAATACAACAAGCGATTTATCATAAGATGTTAATAAACACGAGAAGTGCCCGTTATACAAGGTTTCAGTCATCGTTCAAAACAGTAACAGCTAGGACAGGAAGAGATAAAGGATATTGAAAAAGTTAAGGCATAGATTTTTTATTTATTGTTATTATTTATTATTATTAAAATAAACTTAACGTCAAGAGAAAGGGATTTATCATCAAGTCACCTGTATTTACATTACACTTAATACAAGACAGATTGTTTGAAATCAGCCTCACAGTAATAAACAGTAAATCCACATTCAGCTGTAAAGCAACTCTACAATCATTGCTCAGCTCAAGTCCATTCAGTGTAACTATTTACACACTATCAGCATGATAAACAATTATCTTTAAGAAGATGAATCTGTTATTTTAGAATTGTGTCCCTTTTAAATGCACCACCATGTTAGAAACCTCATTAAATGTTTTTTTGGACTAGCCAAATAGTCAAATTACTCTCAGCAGTCATAAAAATGTTTCCCAGTGTGCTTTACTGACGTATCCAAGATGTATATTTTTTAATCATTTCCCACAATGAAGCATTTATGTTTGGGGGAAAAAAAAAAAAAAAAAAAAACAATTCTTGATTGCAAAAAAAAAAAAAAAAAAAAAAAAACTCATGAATGATCAATATATTGTGTGCAAAAATGAAATATAAAAGTTTTACATTGTACAGCACTTTGGTCAACGCTTGTTCTTTGACTTACTGACTGTTCCTGTAAATGTCAGTGACGTTCTATCATATAATCACACTTGCATAAGAAACTTTTGTACATTTTAAAGTAAAGTGCATTAATCTAGTGTACTTTCAGAGTTCCAAATTAAGAGCTCCATCTCCAATCAATTGTGATAGTGTCTCAGTTCACATTTACACTAGTGTAAGCCAAACAATTTGAATATAATAATCATAATTTTATATGGTAAATGACAGTTGAATTCAGTCGAGCGGTTACTCTGTGTTTTTCTATCACGACCACATCATTTTTTTCCAAAGTAGTTTATGCTGTGGCCTCTGTGTTTTTTTCAGTACTCTAAAGTGACAGTGAAAGTGAAGTTCACCAACTCACAGCCCACAGACTCAACTAATCGATAATGGAATCTGTTGTTCTATCGTCACGATTGGTCAGCTGTTTCAGTGTCTCTAGCAGAAGACTGATGATGATCCACTCACCGGTCACACTGCAGCTCTGACGGCCAGCTGATGCCGAAGGTCAGCATGTCTCTGCTGCAGTCGGACAGCACGCGCTCACACAGCTCTCTGCAGGGCCGCAGGACACGCGTGTGGTCAGTGCACTCGGGAACAAACGCCTGGCACAGGAACAGATGCACCTCAGGAGAGCAGCGCAGGCTGGCCAGCGGCATGAAGTGCTGCACACACACAAACACAGACAGATTGATGGTTGATTCAGGCTATTTTTTTTCTACATAGCTAGTTTCATGTCTTTTAAACGATTCCACACTTTCTTCCTCTAACTTAATAAAATTGTGTCTTTATTAAATATTTCATGTTTGTTTACTGATTTATTTGGACAAGAAGGACAGTGTAGATTCAGACATTCATTATCACAAAACAAAGCCCAACAGGAGTATCTGCTGACTATACATTATCGCTTACAGCAAAAAATAGAATGAAATAATACACAGAATTACAACATAACTTTCTGTCTCTGTCTCTGTGTGTGTGTGTGTGTGTGTGTGTGTGTGTGTGTGTGTAAACAGTAATGACTGCAGACGGCTCTACCCTCCAGCTTCCTTCCTTCCTTCTCTCTCGTTTAAATCAAAGGCTGTAACAATGGGGCCGAGGCCTTTCCTCTCGCGTATTACACAAAGCCTATTATTTGATACAACTACAAAAGCAGTGAAAGCAATCTCTGTGAGGGAACCGCAGGAATGTGCTCTGAAACACACCGAGACACGACTGGATAAACACTGAACCGATGCTGAAGAGAGATCAACATTTATATGAACTGATCTCCACACTACAGTCACAAAATAGAAATGCTTGATATTTTGTGTTTTTAGAAGAACAGAAACATGTTACGTTTTGAACATAAAATAAACCAAGGCACGTTTCCCATGTGCTCTTCCCAAGTCTCTTCAAAGTGTGATGAGTATAAACTTAAATGAAAAGCACAACAACACATCCACTTAGCATTTTTCATGACTAAACCCGAGCATTTAATTTATTGTGTATTATATGGATTCAAACGGCCTTCTGATGACCTTCAGCAAACACCACCTTCATCTTGACCGCAGCGATGTCCTGGTCATAGTGCTCCAGCATGTTGGGGAAGAATGTGGTGTTGTAGGGCATGCCGTGGCACCATTGCACACGCACAGGCTCGCATGTGAACGAAGTGTGGCTCATGCAAGAGTCCATCATGAACAAACCGATGCTGAAGCAAAGCAGGATCTGCATGACAGCCGCTGTTTGAGCCCAGATTCAGGAGGACCTCAGAGTCATCAGATGAGCTCCAGAAACCTGCAAGACATACACATTAACATCATCTGAGCACAGTCTCATGAACAGTGATAAACTCACCGCTAACTATTAAAACATACTATGAGAAGCGCAAAACTAAAACTGACACTTCAGCGCGTTTCCGAAACTCTTCCATGAAATGATTAGAAACCGACGATCATCTTAACCACTCATTAAAACAACAGTTCATCCGAAAAGTCACATCCTGTAGAATCTTGAAGTGTTTGAATTATTGTGGTTTGGTTTCTTTAACGATCGCAAACAGCTCTGGAACAAGTCAAAGAAAACACGCAGCTCGTCTTACCTGAACACTGTCGCACTAACTCTGTTTATTTCTTCTTCGACACCATTTCATTGAGTCTTACTAGACGTACAAAGTCCCGTGCTTCATTCTCCATGCGAGACTCTATTCTGAAAGTCTCCAAACATCTGTAAACGATCCTCTTTGGGCCGAAGAGAAACAATCGCTTTCCTGGAGTTTTTGCTTCCGAAAAAAAGTCATTCTTGTTCGCGCATGCGCAGAAGAGCTCAGCTGTGAATGCGTAACAACCACTGATCTATAATAGAGAAGATTCATTATATACTGTATATAGATCAGCGGTAACAACACTAAAGAAGAGAGGAAAAATACCTCACTATTGCGTTTAACTTAGGGTTTACCACATTTCTTTTTTACTCGCTTATGTTTGGTTACTCTTTTTACTTCACTCCGTTTTAACCAGAATCAAACCTTATTACTCCGATGCGTTTCTCCAGACGCTTTCAATAAACTTAAAAAATAATAATAAATAACAGCATGAAATGTAGCTGCATACTTTGTTTTAAGATCTGTTTATGAATATAAATTAATTTAATACTTTTACCTTAATAAATAAAAAAGTTATGAAAAGTTTAAAGTTATAGCCTATGTAAGGTTTGTCCGTGTGACAGAACCTTTCGCAAATAGCGCAAATAATAAAATACAGTTATATTTCAATACCAAATCATGCACTATGAATGTCTAACAAAACCATCTTTAAACGTCATTTATCACATACTAATTTATGGTACATTTATTTTGAAAATGCCATGTTTAATTAAGATTACTGAATCATTCTGAACACTTCTTGGGTTTTACATATCCTAAAAGATGATTTTATTAATCACTTTCCCATCTACTAATAAACTTGACCTCCAGGATTTTGGCTTTGTATGTATATATGTGAAGACCTTTTAAAGTGGCCTTATAAAGTAATTGTTTTTTAGGTAGCATGAGTATTACAGACATTAGCAGTCACTACCTGTTTGAATCAACCTTTTTTTATTTGAAACAGGTTAGGGTTAGGGTCATGCACTAAGTGAAAGTTGTGACGTATTGTCAAGTATGGTGACCCATACTCGAAATTGGTGCTCTGCATTTAACCCATCCAAGTGCACACACACAGCAGTGAACAGTGAACAAACGCACACACACACACCGTGAACACACACCCGGAGCAGTGGGCAGCCATTGCTCCAGCGCCCGGGGAGCAATTGGGGGTTCGGTGCCTTGCTCAAGGGCACCTCAGTCATGGTATGTGGGCACCTCAGTCTAAGAACCACTCTTCAACATTTATTCATAATAAAACCATTAATTTACATTACAGTTGTGTTCATTACTTCCCCGAGCTATTCACATCCGTCTGTCTCAGAGAGAAACTAAATATAAAACTATTGGTTTTGAGATTTGAACTTGACATTTTTAATAAAGCACTTCTAAATGCCTCGAAGCTTGGCTGTTTTTCTGCTGGACACAGTCATGTCTCCAGAACACCATTTCAGATCCAGCTGACCATAAACAAATCTACTGTATCATCTTTTACTGTAAGACGTACCCTGCTAAAGTCATCAGCCGTAGAGTTCAGGGATATATGAGGTCTGACCGCAGTGTTTCCAGCAGCACATTTCCTTCAGAGGAATCACAGAAACAGCTGCGATTGAGCCGAGACTCACCCTGAGAAGTCACTTCAGTTCCTGAGCGCATGGCAGAAGAGCATTAGTAGCTTTATATAGCATTTAATGGAGCAGTATCAGCACTGAAGGTCTGTTTGGGTTCGATTAGATTTTAGCTGCAGTTCAGATCCTTCACTGGAGACATTTTTCATCCAAAGCTCTTCAAACTAAGCAGAAGAAGAATATGTTCTTTGAGAAAACCAAACACTTAATTATCTTGAGTTTCACTATGGAAGAAGTTTACTAAGCAGTTTTAAAATGAATTTTTATTTTTTCATATACATGCATTGAAATTTTCATCTCCTGGTTGGACGGGCTACAATGATTCTTTGAGTGTATGATAAATAATGAGGAGGAGAATTAATCCAAACTGAAATATCAGTACTTCATATATAAAGGGTTTGCTTGAGCAACCAGTCACGCGGTTCAGGCCAAAGAAACTAAATGAAACGGTGGAACTGTGAACAACTGAAAAGCTAAAGTAGTCCCAAGAAAAGTACTTTCCCTTGAAGCAGAAAAGCTCAGAGGGAGGACGCGGGCAGATGAATGTCCCGCAGCAGAAAAACATCTGGATTCTGCTCCGCTTGTGTTTGTCTGCTTCACCTCTGTTCAACAGTCTCTGCTCTTTACAGGTATGTGTGCACTATTAAATGACTAGTAAACATTACTATTCATCTATTTTACACTGGAATGTTTGTTTATGAGCCTATCGTAATTTACACTGATATACTTTTTTATCTATCAAGCATTAGGCATTATATCACTTTTACACATGCAGAATGCGGGATATTCACATATTTTGTTGTGAACAGACAGTACAGATTTTGAATCAAATGTCCCATTGTTATGTCCTTTTAACATGCATCATCATATTTGAAACTTTGATGTTGATTTGAAACATCTAATCATGCTTTACTGTGGTTGTGTGGCTCTAGCTAAAGGAATCTCTTCTCTCTGAAATGAAGAGCCCAGCTTTTATTCTGCTGCTCATCTGGAGCTGTGCTGTGTGTCCCAGCAAACCATCACCACGAGACACAACAGCCCAGAACATCACAGGTATTCAGATCACAGAGATACTATGATTCAGTCTTTTTCACTGTGCTGAAAGAGTTACTCTCTGTATGAACTAGATGCTGTTGTTTTTATGCAGAGAGTTCTTGTGATGGACGGCCGCTGGATCTGGTGTTTGTGATCGACAGCTCTCGCAGTGTCCGGCCTGAAGACTATGAGCGGGTGAAGACCTTCATCAAGGACCTGCTGCTGTTCTTGAACGTGTGTCACAATCAGACGCGTGTGGGACTGGTGCAGTTTGGCAGCGTAGTGCAGAACGAGTTCTTCTTGAACAGTTACTTTGAGAAGCAGCTGATGTTGAGCGCATGGAGCACCTGGCGTCGGGAATCATGACGGGTTTAGCGCTGCAGTTCACGCGCGAGGAGGCGTTTTCTCCGGCTCGCGGTGTGTGGCCCGTCCACATGCAGGTGCCTCGCGTCGCTGTGGTGGTGACCGACGGCCGGCCGCAGGACTCTGTGGAGGAGCAAGCGGATCGAGCGCGGCGGGCCGGGATAGAGATCTTCGCTGTGGGAGTCGGCCGTGTGGACCTGGTGACCCTGCAGGCCATCGGCAGCGAGCCGCACCCAGAACACGTGCATCTGGTGGCCAGTTTCAGCCAGACAGAAACACTGGTTTCTGTCCTCCACTCAAAGCTGTGTGCAGGTCAGTCTGTTGCCTTCACTTCCACTGCAAAAAGATAATAAAAAGATTAAATACACCTGCCCGTGGGGCTCAGGCTCATACGCCATTATCATCCTGAAGACATATTGTATATATTATAATCCTGAGAGCATGTATTGTCTAGTTCAGATGTGTTTGAGCTGAAGTCTCCTGGTTTAAATGTTTAGGAAACTCGTACTGATGATGGATGTTGAATCCTCAGCATCTCTGCTCTGATCTCCTCAGGATCTGATCCGTGTGCATCAGGAATCCACGAGTGTGAACACGAGTGTGTGAACACAGACGACTCATTCAAGTGCCGCTGCAGGACAGGTTTCACACTCGCTCCAGATGGTAAAGCATGTGGTAAGTGTTGGTTTTCTGCACTGCTGTGTCCTGAACGTCTGAAAGCGAAGCATTCATGACCCGAGCTCTTCAGCTCTCAGAATACACGACGGACACGTGTGATGAGCACAAGTGCTTTTCACAGAATTATTTTGTCACTCAAAAAGAACTCATCAGTGTGTCTTGAACAGAATCACAGTCTGAGCAGCTCATTAAACTGAATCAGACTGACATAACTCATTACTCTCGTTACAGATTTTGAAGTGATCTGAATCATCACAATTCAGTGAAAATACTTTTTTGGTGAATATAATTTAATATAGTTTTGCCACATTACTAAAAAAGGGCTCTCATTGTTTTTACTTGCTCTTCTCTCTGCAAGAATATGCAAGTTTAATACATTTAAAACAATGGTTGTTGCAGGTCTGGATTGTAAACGTGGATCTGTGGATCTCATGTTTGTCTTTAGTGGCTCCAGACACTTGGGCATTACCGGGTTTGATCTCCTGAAGCGGTTTGTGAGCAGAACGGTGAGTGCTCTGCCAGCCGGATCTCGGGTCGGGCTGCTCCAGTACTCCTCTAAAGTCCGCAGCGAGTTCACTTTGGGCCAGTACAGCAGCGCTAGCGAGCTCCAGCGGGCCATCGCGGCCGTCCGCTATATGGGCCATGGCTCCGTGATCGGCACCGCCCTGCAATACCTGATCCAGAACAGCTTCAGGAACAGCAGCAGAACAGCTCAGAGGGTCGCTGTTGTGTTTACAGATGGACGCTCTCAAGACAACGTGCACAAATGGGCCAGCAAGGTCAAAGCTGATGGTACAACAGATATATCACATTATTAGAGACTCCCTGTGATGTGTTAATAAGGAGAATCAAACATACTGAATTGCATTCACAGATTAACATTTTTGATAGATAAGTTGTAGTGGACAGAGAAGGAAAAGCACCTCATGCAATTGGTTGATGAATGTTTGATCATAAAGCCATTCTAACATCTGATAAATGGAGAAATGTCTCCAAATAACAAGACAGAGTCCAGTTACGACAAACCAGCTCAACTCTCTCTTTCTGTAGGCATTGCTCTATATGCAGTGGGTGTGGGAGAGACTGCAGAAGAAGAGCTGAAGTTTATTGCGTCAGAGCCGCAGCAGAAACATGTGTACTATGCAGAAGACTTCAGTCAAATGGAGCAGATCACAGACAAACTGAAGACTCAGATTCACAGCTGTGAAGGTATTATAGCATGTGTGTCAGTGATGTATGTTATCAGCTCATAAACAGAAGCTTAAGAGTCTGTTGCTGCTTATACACCACTGTTAAACATGGACAAACACATGTTCAACTTCAGGAAAGCAGAATCGGTTATCAGAACATTTATGCTTCACCCACCAGAATGCTTTAGATAAATCAATATACCAATGTGCAAATATTTTTAATACACTGTAAATGGATACTTCACTGCACAAATAATACTGTGTTTTCTCCGTCTCAGATCAGCTGTCAGTGTCACATCGGTGTAAATGTGGGAAGATGATGCTGTTCCACAACATGACCACTGAAGCTCTGTTGAGGATTTCACAGAAATATATCCTTTATACCAGACTCAAGCTTTACTCTTACACCAGTGCCTAATGCATGGCACATTTATTTATCTGCTCATCTAACACACTCAGTTCAGTTCACGGATCTCAGCTGACGTTCAGAAAGATATTCAATCTGTGCTGAAATCAGTCAATGTGCTAAACAAACACAACACAGTAGATTAGTGTTAGGGTTAGGCTTTTTTTGTACTTTGTGGCCATCTGGTGGTCAAAAGGTTAAATAGAAGTGAGTTATATCATGCAAGTAAAATATGTTTCTTCATGAACATCTAAATTATTTGAAAGAAATAATCAGTTCAACACTGATAACATTATTTCATAGGCAAGGTTCACTGTGGGTTTCATTTATTAATTACCATATTGAAAAAACCCACCTTGAGTAATTAAAGACGACACTGAGGTTGGCACCTCTCAAACCAGATACTGAAGCAGATTCATGGTAGTAATGGGAGAAACTAACCTTTTCGAAACTTCGAATCAATTGAACCAACTGCTTCGCAAAATGATTCACTGTTTCGAAGCGCTCTAAACTCTACTGACGCATGCTGGTCAAAAGTGTGTAAATGCAACAAAAACTCATGCCAAAACATGCAAAAATAACTTTTACAAAACCAATGCAAATGCTTTCTTAAAATTTTAATATTAAATGCAATTAAAATAATAAAACGCCATTATATGAGAAGTGTCTGTAGCCTATGTGTTTTTAATAATTATTGTTAATCTGCAGGGCTTGTTTTGTTTGTTTTATGGAAAGCAGGCCAGTAAGAGACTATTAGCTACTATTCATCCTTATAATTACACAAATGTCTTATTAAAAATGTCTGCAAATTGATAAAACTGATTTGAGAAGGTAAACGCTGGTTCGGTGGTTCACAGGTTCACAGAGATCACCCCCAACGGCAAACCATTGAAATTTCTAAACGTTTCAAAACAGGTATAACGTAATGAAGTCTCATTTACTGAAATCACGTGACTTTGGCATTTTGATACATGCTCCGATACACTGTTTCAAAAGAAATGATTTGCAAAGGTTTCAAAGCTTCATGAAGCAGTGTTTCAAAAGCGACCATCACTATTTCATGGTTCTCAGGCAAACAAAGCTTCAGGTACATGATTTTGTACATGGCACATGAACAAATGATTGGCACATGATTTTGGCCAAAAGAAATCAAGCTGCGATACAGTGCTTCCGTGTGAAATGTGTGGTTTATTTGACAAGCGTCAGCGTTTAACATATCACTAATGACTGCTGAACATACATGAACTCAAAAGATCCAGTGTTTTACATCATTTCTCACCAACAGCACACAAAAATGACATTTCTTAACAACACAACACTAGATACTGTGATGAAGAGGATTGAACTGGTGTGAGATCAGCGCTGGAGCGAAAACATTGAGATCCGTGTCTCACATCTTAATGACGTTTATCCCAAATTATTGTACTGCATAATTAACTGCATAATTCATTTTCTGTATGAGTGTACATGTTTGAAGTAAAAAAGACAACTGAGTTTAATTCATTAAAAATCCACAGCATCACCACTCGGACCCTGCAGATGTAATGAATGAGGACGTCTCTTGGGTCTTCTGGACCGTGAAGCGGAGACATTAATTATCTGACACTCGATGCTCGGATGTGCTCCTGACGGCGTCATCGACCTGGGGAAAGAAAATGGTTTTATGCCTGCTTTACCATAGTAAATCTGTTGCGTTCTGTTACAATAGTGTTTCCCCCGACCCGGTCGTCAAAGATCCACAACACTGCACCTTCTGCTTATCTAGTTATCTGAAACACTTGACTGAGTTCAATCATCAGCTCCATGATCTGAATTAATGGTTTGATTAGAGGACGCAGTGTTGTGGTGCTTCTGGAGCATGAGGGGGAACTCTCTCGAGACTGCATGTTTAGGGCAGGTGTGACCAGCGGCGCAGGTGAGAACAGATGAAGCACAGGCTGATCTGTGAGTCTCTGCTGGTGTCCATCTAGCGAACATATAGCCCTGATCAGACCACTGACAGGCCGACAGGCGAGAACAGTTCGCCACACAGCACTAACGGAAATAAATCAACTGCTTTCTGTCTCTCTTCACATAGAGCTCAGTTACGAGCCCAATCCTGATCAAACGCCCTTCACTGAAGAGAGACAGAAGAGAATCTAACCAGAATCAGCAGAAGACTTTGTGCCGTGTCTCTGTGAGAAAGCAGAACTAAAGTGATCCATTTGAATGGATAGTTTTAGGAAAACATTTTTACATGGACTACAAACCCCATCAACAGAATAATATTCTCATGAGTGTAACACTTAAAATCGCATTAAACCAGCAGCAGCACCAAAACCATCAGAGTAAACAATACACAAATAATATGCAAGTAAGCCATCCACATCTGCTGCTTCTAAAGATAAACACAACAAAAACAAAAACAAATACAAATGAATGACAATATACCTGGATTAGAGCACAAACTCATTACGAAATTAATTCAGAGGGAAAATACATGCTTTAAAACAATCAAACAGGCCTCCTGTGCCTCCACGCTTCAGCAGCTGAGCTCTTCTTCTGGATTCTGAGTCGCTCCTCAGGCGCTTCACTGCCACCTGCTGCAAAACTCCACACCAGAGTCCAGAGAATCAGTCTCTGCAGAACAAAAGTGGGTGTTTTCAGACTGCTGAGTGTTTCTAAATCATGCAATGAAAATGATGTCCTTTACCTGACCCCACCCCTAAACTGTGATGTGAGCCAATCAGGTGACATGATCGAAAACGCCCCTCTTTTTTGGCCTCTTTCACTGATCTGGTGACTCCCATTACTTTCCAGAGCAATCAGGTCACTATCTACTCATGCTCAGTCAACACTAACAGGTGTAGTGTGTTATACAGTGGAATGCAAGGAGTTTAATTGCTAATGGTCAAGAATTTAAGAAGTATATTGATAACTTGATAGAGAAACCTCATATAATATGTATACAGGAGACATGGTTAAAACCACACTTGGATTTCATAATAAAGGGATATAATGTAGTTAGGAAAGACAGAGAATACGGCAGAGGAGGAGGAATAGCAATGTTTATACAGAATGGGATGAAATATAAGGTAGTACAAATAAAAACAGATTATGAATCAATTATAAGTAAGATATGGAGTGAAAGAGGTTGTATAGATATAATTATTATAATCCGTGTGGAAAATTAAGTCAGAACATTTTAGAGAATGTAGTGGGAATAATGCAAGACAGTGTTATATGGTGTGGTGATTTTAATTCACATAATTCTTTATGGGGGGGGGGGGGGGGGGGTAATAGTACTGATGCAAATGGCCTACTTATTGAAGAATTCATTGATGATAAGTGTTTGGTGTGTATTAATAATGGAGAAGGAACACGATATAATAGTATGAATAACACAGAAACAGCACTTGACCTGATATTTGTATCTAGTTCAATAGCAGGGGTTAGCACATGGAGTGTGGTCAAGCATACTACAGTAGGGAGTGACCATTACCCGGTAATGACTAAAATAGGCACAAAGATATGCTATGAAAAGGAAAAGAGAATTCCTAGATGGAAACTGGAGAAAGTAAATTGGGAAGTTTTTCAAGGAATTTGTGAAGAGAGATGTATGACACTTCAAATAGAGAATCAGATGGATGTAAATATATTTAATAATAAACTAGTGAATGAAATAATTCAGTCGGCTGAGGAAATAATACCTAAAAGTACAGGAGTAAGATGTACCAAGAATGTACCCTGGTGGAATAGTCATTGCAAAGAAGCTATAAAAGCAAGAAATAAGGCATTTAGGCAACTCAAAAAACATCATTCTCTGGATGCTATGATCATGTATAACAGGGCCCAGGCAAAAGTATGGAAAACAATAAAAGCACAAAAACGTACATTTTGGAGGCAATATTGCAATAGTATTGGAAGAGAAGTACAACTATCAGATGTATGGGGCATGATCAGAAGAATGTGGGGGGATCAGAAGAAATTGTGAATTACCTGTGTTGAACAGTGGAGATAAAATAGCTGTCAGCAATCTAGAAAAGGCTGAACTCCTGGTTCAAATATTCAAGAAAGTTCATAGCTCAGATAATCTTTCTGAAGTGTCCAGGCAGTGTAGGAATAAAACATTAATGGAATTCCCTAATATTTTAAAGATAAATAAGATGTCAGAAAATCCTTTAGACTTACCTTTAAACATATTTGAGTTGAGAAGAGCAATCATTAGTGCTAGATAGACTACTCCAGGGAAGGATGGAGTATGTTATAAAATGTTGGCACACATGACAGATAAAACACTGGAAATAGTGTTAAAACTGTTTAACCAAATTTGGGATACTGGGCAGATCCCTTTGGTATGGAAACAAGCAATAATAGTGCCAGTTCTTAAACCAGGAAAAGACCCATCAGATCCTTCTAGTTACAGACCTATTGCCTTGACCTCCCATTTATGTAAAATCATGGAACGAATGATCACAGAGAGAATAACGTATTTCCTAGAAAGTAAAGCTCTTTTATCTCCATACCAGAGTGGGTTTCGTAGGGGTCGTAACACAATGGACTCTGTTTTGTGCCTAGAATCTGATATCAGGACAGCACAGACCAACAAAGAAGTAGTTATAGCTGTCTTCTTTGATGTGGAAAAGGCGTATGATATGCTCTGGAAAGAAGGATTATTGATAAAGCTAAAATCATTAGGAATTGGCGGTAGACCATATAATTGGATTTTGGACTTTTTATTTGACAGGAAAATACAAGTAAAGGTAGGTAAAGAATATTCCAAAGTATATTCAGCGGAGAATGGAACTCCACAAGGTAGTGTGTGTAGTTCGCTATTATTTAACATAATGATTAATGATATTTTCTCTCGGGTTGAACAAAACGTAGGAAAATCTTTGGGTATCAGGTGTGAGCATGTGATTAGGGAAATGGCTGCTGGGAAATGAAGTCCGGGGTAGTGTGTGGTGTGAGAGTCAATGCGATGGAAGGGTGAACTCTGGTGGCGAACAAATGGAGGTCCATGAACCAGATTCATGACAGTTGTTTATCAGGACAGGAATGGGGAGCAAGTAGACCATCCCTGCAAAATATATACTGGGCTCTCATGAGATCTGTTTTTGATTATGGATGTATAGCTTACATGTCAGCAGCAGAATCAAACCTTAAGAGATTAGATGTTTTGCAAGCTCAGGCTCTTAGAATCTGCAGTGGATCATTTAAAACATCTCCGGTATCGTCGATGCAGGTGGAAATGGGAGAAATGCCTTTAAGAATCAGAAGAGTTAAATTAATGATGGCATACTGGGTTAATCTCCAGGGACAAAATGAGTATCATCCTGTCAAAAGTATATTAACAGAATGCTGGGAACATAATGAAACAAATTTTACAAGTTTTGGATGGATAGGTAATGCAAAAGCAAGAAATATATATATATTGATTGCATCAATTACAGTACAGCGATACAGTTTCAATTTCTTCCATTCCTCCTTGGTTATTCCCTTTGCCAAATGTTGACCTCAATATACAGCAGGAATTGAAAGATAATTTGGTACAACTTCCAACATGGTTTATAGTCCAGAATTATTTCAAGGAACAATATCCAGAATCTGTGTTTTTATTTACGGATGGATCCAAAGATCCTGAAACAGGATTTGCAGGTGCAGCAGTATATATTCCAATGACTGATTGTTGTATTAAGAAAAGAGTAACCAATCATTTGTCAGTATATGCAACAGAATTATTGGCAATATTACTGGCCCTGCAGTGGATAGAGGAGAAGAAAATAAAAAACTCTGTCATTGCATCAGATAGCTACTCATCACTTGAAAGTATAAGATCTGGCAGGTCATTAGTTAGGATGGATATTATCAATGAGATATTCCGTAAGATGTGTAATATAAAAGTTATGGGTATATCTACATGTTTCATTTGGGTTCCTGCTCATGTTGGTGTGGAGGGAAATGAGAAGGTGGATGTTCTGGCTAAACAAACTCTAAGAATAAAGCAAGTAGATTTTCGAGTCCCGTTAAGTAAAGCAGAAGCTAAAGTACTCATAAGAGCATATGCAAAATCAGTATGGCAGGTATATTGGGATGACAATGAAACAGGTAGACATTTATACAATATACAAAAACAAGTTGGTGCTGGGAGGAGGGAGAGCAGGAATCGAAGAGAAGGGAGTATCCTAACTCGGATGAGAATAGGTCATACTGGACTTAACAGTACACTATATAAAATTGGGAAACACCCAACTGGGGAATGCATACACTGTAGCCAACAAGAAACAGTTGAGCACGTACTACTTCACTGCAGGAAATACAACAATGAGAGACGTCACCTTATTAAGGCACTGAAGAACGTAAAACACCATGACTTTTCTTTATCAGGTCTATTAGGGAAAACAGTTAGCAAGTTGTATGATGATATTATTAAATTTTAGAAAGTAAATTATATAAAAGAATATAGAGTTTTGATTGTTTTTTTGTTTGTTTGTTTGTTTGTTTTTTTGTTGTTTTGTTCACTTGTTTTGTTTTATTTTCCTGTTTGTTTATTTGTTTTGCTTGGTTTTTATGTTTATTTCTATCCTGTTTGCAAATTTCCTGATCCATACTCCATTCCAGTCGGTGGCGGTAATGCACCAAAAAGTTAGGTTGCCAACCGCCAATAAACACCAAAGAAGAAGAAGGTGTAGTGTGTTAAACCAGGTATATGGTGAATTAACATCAAAAACTGAAAGCTGCAGTAAAAACCCACAGGACTTTTTTACAGCAGAGGTGCAACTCTGGAGGACTTCAGATTTTACTTCCAACCATCAAATACCTGCCTTGATTTTCCAGCAGTCCTGAAGACTTGGATTACATTATTATTACATACATAAATTATTACATACAGGGTTGGAACTAAACTTACTAAAAGTCCCTGTAAGAGCTGAGAGGAGAAACAAAAATGTGAAAGAATATATCAATACCCATTGTTTGTTTTGGTATATTAGCAATTAATTGCCCATAGATAATTGTAAATTAAAGTATACCTTATATTTATGCTTTTATCTAAAGGGCAGGGGTTGTGTTTATCACTAGCTATGCTTCCATCCACCTATTTTTATGCACATTTTGGAATATGCATAAAAAAACTCTGGATGGAAACGCGAAGATGGGCATAAATTCTAAAAAATGCGCATAAAAAACTAATGTGCACATTTGGGTAGGATAAGGTTTTTGTCCGATAAGAAAAAATGCGCATAAACTATGATGGAAACCCATTTACCGAATAAATTCCTGCACGCGCACTGAAAAGGTCACGTGAGTTTGCGCTATGAGACGGGATAACTTGACTAACCAGCGAAGCGATCTCGTTCTGAAATGCCTGAGTAAAGTCTGTCGTTAAAGTATTTCTGTATAATTGTGTTACACGACTGCGTTCCCAAACAGCAGCATCCTCCTCCGAAAGCATTAAGCGCATTTACTGTTTCGTCTGCTCGCTCTGAGGCGCAAGTCATTTATCATAATATATGAAAATTATTATATTCAGTGGAAACAGTGCTTTATTCGCAAATGTTTTATACGATATTCCAGTTTTGCGCATAAATTTAATTCGAACCTTTGGATGGAAACATATAGTGTGTAGGTTTCCTTGGCATTTACTGCATTATGTCAAACTACACTAAAATTCCATTATGAGGCTCTATCACACTCATAAATAATATTATTGTAACACATTTTCTTCTTTTTATTTTTTCTTCCAGATTCCAGCTAATCAGCAGCTGTAGTTTCTAAAAAGCATGTGTTTCAGGTGATTATTCAGATTTGGGCACGAGCAGCGCATGCGCGTCAGCTCCGGCGCGTCTCATTCCGCTCGCGTCTGTTTGACAGGAACACATGCGGCATATTCAGCGCTTAGAACTGAAGAGCGCTGTTTAAAAACAAACAAACAAAAAGGTTTAAAAACTCCAGGAAGTTTTGCGTGCACACAGAGCTCGAGTGGTTGGGTCAGGATGGGCTGCTCATCTTCCAGCACACAGGCGCTCGCGCAGGAGAGCCGACCGCGCGTCAAAGCGGAGGACGCCAACGGAGAAACTCTGCGTAAGTCATTTCACACACATCGCTATTAAACTAAAGCAGTTTGGTGAAAGCTTGGCCTGATGATATGATCAAACCTGTGCATGAGTTACTGACAGTGCCAAACACAAAAAATAATCCTTTTTATTAATCATAACCCATTTAGTCAGAGATGACATCTTTTCGTAGTAATATTTATGGGCGATCTTTAATTATTGCAACTGATATCCTACATGTGCAAAGGTTATGTTTGTGTCTGTCCAGCCGTTGTCAGTGAGTTTGGGCTGTAGGATCCCTAAACAGATGATGGATATGAGGACAGACACATGCAGCCGCAGGCGTCGATCTGTTTCTCTGGTTTGACCAGTCCCAGTGTTTCCAGATCATTTTCACATCGGTGCTTCCATTGAGCACAGAGAGACTCGCTCCGTCAGATGTAGTCATTGCTTTACACTGTTTATCTGAACACTGTCTGCATCATGATGGCATGTTTCTTTGGGGTGTTTTCTCGTTTCTCTCATAGGTTTGTGTCGTTGTGTAAAATCCACACACAACATGAAAACTGATACTCTGTGAAAGTCTCACACGGAGGAATACTGTCCATTCATTTGAGGAAACAAACAGAGACGATCACAGAATTCATTTGACGTGTTCTGAGAGTAAACCTTCACACCAGATCCAGCGCTGAGTTTCAGGACTCAACTCAAAAAAACTCGAGTGTGATGCAAACACACTCCTCAGGCTCTGACACTGAAGATAGACTGTGTGTGTGTGTGTGTGTGTGTGAGAGAGAGAGAGAGAGAGAGAGAGATCCTCATGTTCGAGTAAGTTCAGGAACACAGCTTGGCTCGTGAATAGATTCATGGTTTTGGAGGAGAGGGTTTGGGTTTAGTGTAGGCATTAAGCAAGTCAAAAAGGTTCATTTAACATGGATTAAAATGCATCATGAGGGAAAACAAGAATGAAAGGGCATCAAATAATACAGCACCTGTTGAGAGAGATCTGATGGACTGATGATGTTGAATGCTGCATGTTTTTGTGTTTGAGCGTCTCTGGTGGCTCTGCTGCTGATGACGTGTTCATGCGTACAAACACACTGAGTCTCCAGATGGACAGAGAGGGACATATTGTTCAGTCTGAGTCTGTTCACTGTTTGCTCTAGAGTCTGTCATCTTTGGCTGCTGTCTGTCCTCAGTGCTGCTGACCATCAGGAAATTATTTTTCATTGCGGCATTTGAGGAAATGAGCTCTGAACAGTGCTAAACCTCCAGGCGTTGTGTGCAGGAGCGTGATGCTTTGTGAGTGTGTGTAATTTGACACGCATTGTTCCATCACACACGCACACAAAATATAAAACCCGGTTCATAAACTGAAATACTGAAATTGCTTGAGTTTTTGGGAATGGAGATCGTTTCATCGTGCAGCTTTCATTTCTCACACAGCTGACTGTAGAATGATGGTTTCCATGGACTGGACAGCAGGATGTTCTTCTCTCTCTGTCAGTCTCAAACCTGAACCACCAGTCTAGAATCAAAAATCTCAATGTAATCTCAATCGCAATGTAAGATAATGATGATTTATTGTAAATTATATTTGCGTTTCCAGAGTTAGGTATGGTGTTCTGGTATTCAGTATGCAAATATGAAGGTGACGTCATCGCTGTTGGTTAGATTGTGAATGCTGTTATAAGTGTGACTTTCAAACTCCACATTTATGAAAGATTATAAAAACCAAATAGAAAGCACATACCTAAGAAGTAATTTTGTCCTGAAATGACCTGAATGAAATATGTGTGATTAAAGCATTTGAAGTGTGAAGAAGAACAGGAAACAGTAGACGGTCAGTATGCTGCTATTCTGAGTGTTTCTGCTGGTTTCCATGAGAGCATCTTCCATGATGCTTCATTAGTGTTTGTGGAAAGATATATTAACCATTTCAGTGAGTCAGGAATGTGTGTTTTTAATGATTTACTCATTGCTATAGTACGTGTTTCTGAGTTCAGCTGAAGCGCTACCAATCATTAAACATGTCAGCGCCTGCTGATTTGTGTTTGTCATAACCCTGTGTGTGTGTGTGTGTGTGTGTGTAGATGGTGAATTACACACAGCTGCACTTCTGCTTGACGTAAAGTCATGTACTCATGTCGTGACCAGAATGCTATAAAATCCTCCAATCAAACTGAAACATTTTTCAAGGAAAAAAATTATCTGGGATGTGCTTAGCATTTTGCTGTACAGACTACAAACAATGGATTTGACTCTGATATGATTTTTGCTGCCTGTATGAAGAAAAGCACATCTATATTTACTCAGGGGTTTGATGAAAAACTGAATAATTCTGTTAAGAAGCATCTTCAGATCCATGTGGCCTGAGCTTATTTCTTTTAAGATACTGCTTTAGGCACAATTTACGGAGTGGGTCAAGAAAACAGAGTTATTTAGCTTATTTACATTGAGAAACTTAAAGAAAACATTTATTCTGATGACAGACAATTATGTTTGCATGTTTAATGCATGTAAATAAACTTTATTTCCTTTCTGCTTGTTTTTTGCCAGTCTCTCGTAATGGGCTTGTAGCAGAAGACGTCGAGGCCATCTCGGATCAGATGCAGTTGCCAGTTCAAAGCACTCTGCTGGATGAGCTGGGTCCTGGACCGGGCGAGACAGTAGAAGAAGTCCAGCCTGAGGCCTCAGAAGCAGAGCAGACAACGGTCAGCACTAGTGATGCTCCTCTGGAGGGGAGAGATCCAGCAGATGTTCCTGCTGCTTCAGAACCCACTGACTCCACGCCTGCAGAACCCTCTCTAGCTGTGGAAATTAGTCTAGCTGTGGAACCAAGCCCAGCTCCAGAATCAGCTCCGGCTCCAGAACCCACAGCTGAGGAACCGAGTTCAGCTCCAGAACCAGCTGCAGTAGAACCAAGCCCAGCTCCAGAATCAGCTCCGGCTCCAGAACCCACAGCTGAGGAACCGAGTTCAGCTCCAGAACCAGCTGCAGTAGTACCAAGCCCAGCTCCAGAATTAGCTCTGGCTCCAGAACCCACAGCTGAGGAACCGAGTTCAGCTCCAGAACCAGCTGCAGTAGAACCAAGACCAGCTCCAGAATTAGCTCTGGCTCCAGAACCCACAGCTGAGGAACCGAGTTCAGCTCCAGAACCAGCTGCAGTAGAACCAAGCCCAGCTCCAGAATCAGCTCCGGCTCCAGAACCCACAGCTGAGGAACCGAGTTCAGCTCCAGAACCAGCTGCAGTAGAACCAAGCCCAGCTCCAGAATTAGCTCTGGCTCCAGAACCCACAGCTGAGGAACCGAGTTCAGCTCCAGAACCAGCTGCAGTAGAACCAAGACCAGCTCCAGAATTAGCTCTGGCTCCAGAACCCACAGCTGAGGAACCGAGTTCAGCTCCAGAACCAGCTGCAGTAGAACCAAGACCAGCTCCAGAATTAGCTCTGGCTCCAGAACCCACGGCTGAGGAATCGAGTTCAGCTGCAGTAGAAGCGAGCCCAGCTCCAGAACCCACGGCTGAAGAACCAAGCCCAGCTCCAGAACCCTCGGCGGAGGCAGCAGCGATCACACAGTCTGCAGAGGAGAACGCGACCTGCGCAGCCGCTCCAGAGGGTAACGCATGGGAACATGGGCAGATCAGCTCTAGAAATCCAGAAATGAGCACTGATTACAGATTACAGTGAACACAATTCACATCTGCAGCTGCAACAAGCTCTATTTTAAATGATGTTTCTGATCACTTTAGATCAAAGCCTCAGATTACAGGATGCTTGAGTAGTAAAATAAAGCTCTGCTCACTACACATACTGTAGTAAGCAGTGCATAACCAGTGCTGGGTAACAGAGCAGAGATTGTTGAATAGAGTTCACTGCAGTCCAGACAAAGACAAAGTCTAGACACAGAACATGTCACCGTTTTCTTCACATCTGCACCGGACACAACAGCCTCTTGCTGACTCTTCGTCGCTCTTTGTGTCGTGCCAAAAATCACAATAATCTTGTGCTCTGTTGCCTCAGATTACGTCAGATGAGCGCTTCGCATGTCCTGCGATGACGGCAGCGGTTCGTGACACACGGCGCTGGGCTGTTAGACAGAACTGCTTAATACAAGCTTGAAGAATAATCAGTATTAATACTTCTGTTCTGATACAGCCATTTATAAATATGAGTGAATGAACCAATGTGCAGGCATGTGTGAATGAGACTCTGAATTCACTACAAGGGTGTTCATGTGCTTTTCTCTGATTTATTTGAGCTGAATCAACATTTTAACGCCCGCACACATCCTGATAAACACAACAAACCTAGTGCAGGTAAAGATCTCAAACTAAACTTCTCTGTGAAACACAAGTTATAGTCAGTGTAGCAGGTTTAACTATAGAGACGGACAGGCGGATGGCACTGGACTTCTTAAAGATCTGAAGATTATTGACCATTCAGAAGACCTGTAGTGTCCCAAAGATGCAGTATGGTGCATATTTATATTCCAGTTTATGAGAATAGAATATAAAATAAAGTCAAACAAGTATAAAACAGCAAAGCATGCCATGATTTCATCAGCTCACAGAGATAAATACTGTGCTGTTCACAGACAGAAATATCAGCAGCATGTTTTTGTGTGTGTTTCAGGAGCCGCCGGTGAGGAGATCGCAGCAGATGCGGCTGGTGAGATGCTCCTGCAGGGGTCAGAGGTCAAACCCTCAAACTGCAGTTTTTAGCTCATTGTCTTCACACTGCAGCCAATGCTTTCTGCAAAAATATCTGGAGATGAATGAGCAAATACATCTCTTATGTGAATCATGAGCATTTCTAAAGTCATTAATATGGTATAGAAGCGGTTTCCTTTTTACAGAAGGGAG
>CM077226.1:39305391-39312891 GCA_039654775.1 Spinibarbus caldwelli | reverse complement strand
AGAGTTCCTTCTGAAGTCCATCACAACCTCCTTTGTCTTACTCACATTGAGGGACAGGTTGTTTGCACCACACCGTTCAACCAGTTGCGCCACTTCCTCTCTGTAGGGTGTTTCATCATTTTTGCTGATGAGACCTACCACAGTTGTGTCATCAGCAAACTTGATGATGTGGTTGGAGCTGGACTTCGCAGTGCAGTCGTGGGTCAGCAGCGTGAAGAGCAGCGGGCTGAGCACACAGCCCTGTGGTGCACCTGTGCTCAGTGTGGTAGTGCTCGAGGTGTTGTGGCCGACACGGACTGACTGAGGTCTTCTGGTTAGAAAGTCCAGGATCCAATTACAGAGGGTGGCATTTAGGCCCAGCAGGTTCAGTTTGTTGATGAGCTGTTGTGGGATTATTGTGCTGAATGCTTGCTGAGCTGAAGTCGATGAACAGTATTCTAACATAAGAGTCTTTGTTTTCTAAGTGGGTAAGAGCCAGGTGGAGAGTGGAGGAAATTGCATCGCCCGTGGAGCGGTTTGGATGGTATGCAAACTGGAGCAGGTCAAGTGTGTTGGGGAGATTTGATTTGACATGGTGCATGACTAACCTCTCAAAGCACTTCATCATGATTGGGGTCAGTGCTATGGGACAACAGTCATTCAGGCAGGACACAGGTGACTTCTTTGGTACTGGGGTGATGGTGGTGGACTTAAAACATGTGGGGACGACTGCCTGGCTCAGCGAGGTGTTGAAGATATCTGTTAGGACATCTGTCAGCTGTTCAGCACAGTCTCTCAGTACCCGGCCTGGTATGTTGTCAGGACCTGCAGCCTTGCGTGGGTTAACCCTAGATAGGGTCTTCCTTACATCGACTGGAGACAGACAGAGCACCTGGTCTTTGGGAGGTGTGGGAGTTTTTGTGCAGGTTTGTCATTCTGCATTTCAAACTGTGCATAAAACTCATTGAGTGCATCTGGGAGGAATGTGTCGTCATCACAGGCCTGTGGCAGGGGCTTGTAGTCTGTGATGGCCTGAATAGCTTGTCACAGACTCCGTGTGTCCTTGCTGTCAGTAAAGTGATTATTGATTTTTTTGTGCATATAACCGTTTTGCTTTCTGTATGCCACAGGACAGGTTGACTCTTGCTGTTTTAAGGACTGCTTTGTCTCCCGATCTGAATGCGTCATCACGGGTTCTTTGCAGCCCACGAACCTCTGCTGTCATCCATGGCTTCTGGTTGGCACATGTGGTGATGTTTTTGGTGACTATCACATCATCAATGCACTTTTTGATGTAAGCAGTCACTGTTTCAGTGTACTCTTGCAGGTCTGTGTGGTTGTTGTAGGTGGCTGCCTCTTTAAACATGTTCCAGTCTGTGTCCTGGAAGCAGTCCTGTAGTGCTGAGGTAGCATCGTCTGGTCATACTGTGATCTGCTTTTGGACCGGTTTGGCAAGTTTGAGAAGTGGTTTGTATGCTGGAATTAGCATAACAGAGATGTGGACTGAGTACCCGAGATGGGGTCGGGGTGCGGCTTTGTACGCATTTTTTTCTGTTGTGTAAACCAAGTCCAATGTGTTGTTTTCTCTTGTTGCAAAGTTCACGTGTTGGTAGAACTTTGGCAAAACTGTCTTTAAGTTTGCGTGATTAAAGTCACCGGATATTATGAAAAAGCCATCAGGGTTATTTGTCGTATGCCTCCGCGCTTGCCGCGTTTGCGTCTCCTCTCACACCGCTTGCGGCACCTCCTTGTGCGGGTAGCAGCAGTAGGCGAGTCCGCGGTCTCAGGGTCTGGCTTCCACAGTAAACAAAGGCCTCTTAGCTTCTCAGTAGTTAATGGTGATGGGTGATAGTTACATGCACTACCGATTTCCAAAAGATGCTGGCGATCGTAGACATGTTGCAGTGTAGTTTTCTGATGTTTCTGTTGTTTTTCCTCTGGTTTTGAGAACGGGGAGACAAGACTAACTGACATTAAAACACCGTTTTTTTCTGACAGCGCCGCCATCTTGGATTTTTCCAGCCAAAACCAATAGGCCTAGAATTAAAATACATATTAAAAAAATAAAATGGTAGGTAAATGTTTTATTATAGTAAGTTAATACATTCTGTTTCTCAGTGAAACACAAAACATTTACACCTCTGCTCATTAAAACTGTAACTAGAAGGGAAAATGCTCAGATATAGTGCGATATATTGCAGACTCAGTCAGTCATATAATGCATGTAATTATACAATCCATGCATATAAGTTAAAAAAGCTAATAATTATAATTATTGCAATAGCCTCTTGATTATTAAGAATGGCTGTCTTAATTAAAAAAGAGAAATGCTGTTAATGGCATAGCCTACTGCTGGAGGTTTTCATACTGTAAGATCCTTTATAAAATTCCTCTATACCTTCGTTTCTCATATTAAGTGTTTATTTTTACTTTTAATAATTTTCATTTTATATAATGTATATGATTTCAACAACCGATTAGTGATTAGTTAGCGCGTCTATAAGCTGAAGAACTACATTTCCCATCATCCTTTAAACCGGAAATCAGCGCAGGTTGAGCACGTGTGCTGTCAGCGAGAGCGTGAGCCGCAGGAAACTTCCGCACAAACTGTTGAGAGAAAATTAAACCGACCAGGTTCATTTAACCGATTAACTGAGTTTCGAGGCGAGCGTTATTTCGCTGGATCGATCAGAGAGCAGAATGAACTAGAAGCAAAGATCTGCGGTGAAATCACTGTCACTCACGACCAACAAACATCAGAAGTCTAGAGAAAGAAAACAGCAGCGATTTAAGGTAAAACAGTATGATTTCACACACAGTTCCTCATTTCATTTGTTCCTCATTTCATTTGTGGTCATGTTAAAGGATGTTAAACCACAGGTTTACCTTTGTTTACCTTTTTGAATGAAGTCTGATTTTACTACATTCATGTTGTGTGAAGATTGTGACGACAGCACTCTTTATATTTGACACTGATTTAAATCAAATCTTTATCCAAAATGACTGTAAAAATAAGGAAGAATACAATAAGAGTCAGCTGTATTTGCATGACAAGATCTGCAGTATACTAGACTAGCATTTAGTGCACTACACTAGCACTCAGCACACTAGCACACAGCACACTAACATACGGTACACTAGCACACAGCACACTAACATACGGTACACTAGCACACAGCACACTAACATACGGTACACTAGCACACAGCACACTAACATACGGTACACTAGCACACAGCACACTAACATACGGTACACTAGCACACAGCACACTAACATACGGTACACTAGCATACGGTACACTAGCACACAGCACACTAACATACGGTACACTAGCACACAGCACACTAACATACGGTACACTAGCACTCAGCACACTAGCACACAGCACACTAACATACGGTACACTAGCACACAGCACACTAACATACGGTACACTAGCACTCAGCACACTAGCACACAGCACACTAACATACGGTACACTAGCACTCAGCACACTAACATACGGTACACTAGCACACAGCACACTAACATACGGTACACTAGCACTCAGCACACTAACATACGGTACACTAGCACTCAGCACACTAACATACGGTACACTAGCACTCAGCACACTAACATACGGTACACTAGCACTCAGCACACTAACATACGGTACACTAGCACTCAGCACACTAACATACGGTACACTAGCACTCAGCACACTAACATACGGTACACTAGCACTCAGCACACTAACATACGGTACACTAGCACTCAGCACACTAACATACGGTACACTAGCACACAGCACACTAACATACGGTACACTAGCACACAGCACACTAACATACGGTACACTAGCACTCAGCACACTAACATACGGTACACTAGCACTCAGCACACTAACATACGGTACACTAGCACACAGCACACTAACATACGGTACACTAGCACACAGCACACTAACATACGGTACACTAGCACTCAGCACACTAACATACGGTACACTAGCACACAGCACACTAGCACTCGGTACACTAGCACACAGCACACTAACATACGGTACACTAGCACACAGCACACTAACATACGGTACACTAGCACTCAGCACACTAACATACGGTACACTAGCACTCAGCACACTAACATACGGTACACTAGCACACAGCACACTAACATACGGTACACTAGCACACAGCACACTAACATACGGTACACTAGCATACGGTACACTAACATACGGTACACTAGCATACGGTACACTAGCACTCGGTACACTAGCACTCAGCACACTAGCATACGGTACACTAGCACTCAGCACACTAACATACGGTACACTAGCACACAGCACACTAGCATACGGTACACTAGCACTCAGCACACTAGCATACGGTACACTAGCACTCAGCACACTAACATACGGTACACTAGCACTCAGCACACTAGCACACAGCACACTAACATACGGTACACTAGCACACAGCACACTAACATACGGTACACTAGCACACAGCACACTAGCATACGGTACACTAGCACACAGCACACTAGCATACGGTACACTAGCACTCAGCACACTAACATACGGTACACTAGCACACAGCACACTAACATACGGTACACTAGCACTCAGCACACTAACATACGGTACACTAGCACTCAGCACACTAACATACGGTACACTAGCACACAGCACACTAACATACGGTACACTAGCACACAGCACACTAACATACGGTACACTAGCACACAACACACTAACATACGGTACACTAGCACACAGCACACTAGCACACGGCACACTAGCACACGGTACACTAGCACACGGCACACTAACATACGGTACACTAGCACTCAGCACACTAACATACGGTACACTAGCACACTAACATACGGTACACTAGCACACAGCACACTAACATACGGTACACTAGCACTCAGCACACTAACATACGGTACACTAACATACGGTACACTAGCACACAGCACACTAACATACGGTACACTAGCACACAGCACACTAGCATACGGTACACTAGCACACAGCACACTAGCATACGGTACACTAGCACACAGCACACTAGCATACGGTACACTAGCACACAGCACACTAGCATACGGTACACTAGCACACAGCACACTAACATACGGTACACTAGCACACAGCACACTAACATACGGTACACTAGCACACGGTACACGTACACTGGCACACAGCACACTAGCATACGGTACACTAGCACTCAGCACACTAACATACGGTACACTAGCACACAGCACACTAACATACGGTACACTAGCACACAGCACACTAACATACGGTACACTAGCACACAGCACACTAACATACGGTACACTAGCACACAGCACACTAACATACGGTACACTAGCACACAGCACACTAACATACGGTACACTAGCACACAGCACACTAACATACGGTACACTAGCACACAGCACACTAACATACGGTACACTAGCACTCAGCACACTAACATACGGTACACTAGCATACGGTACACTAGCACACAGCACACTAACATACGGTACACTAGCACACGGTACACTAGCACACAGCACACTAACATACGGTACACTAGCACACAGCACACTAACATACGGTACACTAGCACACAGCACACTAGCATACGGTACACTAGCACACAGCACACTAGCATACGGTACACTAGCACACAGCACACTAGCATACGGTACACTAGCACACAGCACACTAACATACGGTACACCAGCACACTAACATACGGTACACCAGCACACTAACATACGGTACACTAGCACTCAGCACACTAACATACGGTACACTAGCACTCAGCACACTAACATACGGTACACCAGCACACTAACATACGGTACACCAGCACACTAACATACGGTACACTAGCACTCAGCACACTAACATACTAGGGGTGGGAATCGCAGGGTACCTCACGATACGATATAATCACGATACATGGCTCACGATAACGATAATATCATGATACAGCGATTCTGCGATAATCGATATATTTCTAGAAAATCCAATAATGATATATCGCGATATCTGTCTAAACAAAATGCCTGTGAAAAGGTTAAGTGCAAGTTTTCTTTCTTTATTCAAGTCCAAACTGTTAGAAAACAGCAAAAAAAGTTCTGTAAATCAATTTGAACATGTTGAGTAAATTAATAATTTTATTCTTGGACTTATTAAAAGGTTACACTTTTCTTTTTCTCTGTGTGTAAACAAACACATTTAACTGCTTAACTTATATAGCCTCTCTCTCTCTCTCCATGTAATATATATATATATATATATTATAAACAAACAAACCTGGTACATTTCAAAATTTACCTGGAGTGCTTTCTCAACCTTTCTACTCGTCTCATCATAAAAACGGAGCCCCGCACGGAAAAATAGCCGTTCACATCGCGTCTTTTGCGCGCTCAGGTTGGTTATTTCAAATGTAGACGCGCGGCAAGCACACACACACTGCACACTTCTGCGCCGCATTACGGCTCTGACAGTGTTTTGTCTCGTCCTCCATGCCATAGGTGCAGATTTATGTTTCTGCTGGTCGGTGCCCACTGTTCACACTGCATAACGCGCACTTGTAATATCTGTGAGAGAGGGAGAGCATCCAGTTTTGTTCACATAAAACTGGACGCACCGGCGGCTCTCTCTCTCTCTCATATAGTGAGGGAAATAATCCACCTGCGATCCAAGCGGAGAGGTTCGGCTACTCATGAACTGAATATGCGCTCTGCAATAATAACCTGATCGGTGCCTATGGTCCACGCTGATAACTGTTCCGGGGCAGTTTTTTAGTTTTCATCTCCATAAACATATATATAGCAGTAGAGCTAATACAGTGGCTGAAAATCTGTTTATCATTCGGTTCCTCGTGCTTCCCCATCTTCATAGAGAACGCGCTTCATAGTTGCTCAGAGCGCTCTTGGAAAGAATGTGGAAATGGCGCGGCCGCGATTTCCACGCATTTTTAGACGCTGGGAGCAGGAAAATGTATTTAGAGTACCTTATTGTATTAATTAAAATATCGATATTTGGCGCCAGATATCGATTATCGTATCGCATGGAGAAGGATCACGATATATCGCCATATCGATTTATTGTCCCACCCCTATAACATACGGTACACTAGCACTCAGCACACTAACATACGGTACACTAGCACTCAGCACACTAACATACAGTACACTAGCACACAGCACACTAGCATACGGTACACTAGCACACAGCACACTAACATACGGTACACCAGCACACTAACATACGGTACACTAGCACTCAGCACACTAACATACGGTACACTAGCACTCAGCACACTAACATACAGTACACTAGCACACAGCACACTAGCATACGGTACACTAGCACTCAGCACACTAACATACGGTACACCAGCACACTAACATACGGTACACTAGCACTCAGCACACTAACATACGGTACACCAGCACACTAACATACGGTACACTAGCACTCAGCACACTAACATACGGTACACTAGCACTCAGCAC
>CM077226.1:39297891-39300391 GCA_039654775.1 Spinibarbus caldwelli | reverse complement strand
CTCGGATGCAAATGCTTGACCAACATGTTACAAGCCTGTGGTGCCTTAAAATTAAACAAAATAACTATAATAAAATACCTAACTACATAATACTATTATTGTTAGAAATTGCAACAATATAAAAATAGAAATATAATACATTTATACATTTAAAATTTAATTAAAACAATAAGTAAAAAAATAAATAATAATATCCTGGCCAGAGGAGAACTGGCCCCCGACTGAGCCTGGTTTCTCCCAAGGTTTTTTTTCTCCATTCTGTCACAGAGGGAGTTTTGGTTCCTTGCTGCTGTCGCCTCTGGCTTGCTCAGTTGGGGACACTTAATTTATAGCGATTATCGTCAATTTGATTTCATAGATACTATTTAAACTAAACTGAGCTAGACAATGACATCTCTGAATTCAATAATGAAATGCCTTTAACTGAAAATTGAGTGTTTAATCTTATTATTATACATTACTGACACTCTATCCTCCAATTTGATACTGTGTGTGTATATATATATATATATATATATATATATATATATATAATATTATATTTGTGTGTGTGTGTGGCAGGACGTGCTGTCAGAGCTGCAGCTGGTGTGTCGGTGTGTTGTGTCCGTCTCGGAGGAGTCTCGTCCCGCCGTGGAGCCGTCTGCAAAGAGGAAGAGAGACGAAGGAGACGCTGAGCCTCCCTCCAAAAGGCTCTTGGGGGACGGGACGCGGCCCGCCGGGGCCCCTGTGCGCTGGCAGTCCCCTGACACGGCTATCACCATCAGGTGCCATAAACACACAGACCTCAGTGATCAGAAACATAGCAAAGCACATCCTCATCATTAGTCATCTAAAGCAGCGGCGTCTCTCAGCGCCGCTTTGGTCCTGTACTGATGTCTCTGGTGTTTTGAGTTGTTGTGCTGAATTAGCTCTAGTGATCTGGGCCCGTATTCTTAAAGATTCTAAGAATCCTCTCAGAGAGCTCCAAATTTAGCTTAAAAGTTTCTAACTAGGAGTCTTAGCTTAAAAGTGATTCAGGACCAATCTGAGAGCAACTCTGAGCAAGGACAAGACAAAAACTGTTATCTTAGTGAGGAGGCGGGGCTGACCCCGTTGCTAGCAATGACACAGTCTTTTGAAGACTGTGATTGGTTGGTTGTCCAAGAAGGAAATAAAAGAGCACTTTTAGGAGTAGGGTCAATTATAAGCCTTCACTTTGAAATTACAGGCGTAATTTTTCCTGTTTTACCCCACACACACACACACACATTATATATGTATATATTCTTAATTTTTTATTTACCATGCTGTCTGTCTTAACATATTTTATAGGAAATGAACAGCGACACAATCACAATAAGGTTCTGAAAGTGCTGTAATTGTTTGTGTGATCACTTTGCTTATAGAAGGTTGTGACAGACCCAAATCATCACTGCTGCATAGTTGCATTTTTCCAGTTGCCAAATATATTCATGTTGTTAATGTAGTGTTTATGTCCATTTCTGGCGCTATGGCATTTCTGCACGGTGTCGGAGATGTTAGCGTGTCTCTAATAAGATCGTCACAAACATGATCCCTGCACAATCTAATGTGTAGCGTCTTATTAACTCGCTGTCATGCATTGTGTGCAGCACATTTCTTCTCCCTCTTCATGTTTCGTCCATTTTCTCCTCTGCTAAAGAAACTCTCAAGCCTCTTAAAAGTCCTCGTCCGTACTTCTAACAATTCTGGACCTTAAAATCTCTTTTAAGGGTTAAGATGTTTTAAAAATTACTTTTTTTTTATTTAAATTTAAGAGGAAACACCCACATTTGTAAGAATTTTCTTAGAATTTTGTTACTAGGAGGAACTCTTAGCACTAAGATTTTTCATGAACACGGGCCCTGATGTTACTGTAAAGCACGTGTCGGCTCCGGGTTAGGGTTAGCTGTGAAATGTGATCTCTCCTGATATCCTGTGTAGTGACCTGACCCTGGAGATTGTGCGCTATCGTCTGATTGGTCCGCTGGCCCACACGGTGCTCACAGACACGCTCCATCCAGCCAGTGAGGTGAGAGATTGCTGATGACATCACGCTCGCGCTGATGTGTCCGTCAGTCATTGGTGTGCTGATGATTCACTCGTGTCTGCAGGAGACGGAGACGTCCAGTCGCAGCGCAGATGAGGCCGGTGTGAGCGTCCACCAGCAGCAGACAGACATATTCCGCCTGCTGAGAGGTGAACGAGACTGACGCATGCCACCAGTGCTGCTTTAGATGGAAACAGAAGATGTCTTGCTCAGCGTGTGTGTGTGTGTTACAGGAGTGTGTTCGACAGCAGAGCTCCCAGCAGGCTGTGTGTTGGGACTGACTGTAGATGATCCCAGACTCACTTTACCTCAGAAACGTGGTAAATCTGTACCTGACCTCCAGCAGAGCACAGGTACACACAAATCTGCTGCGTCACGCAGTGAGACGGGTGTGTGTGTGTGTTTGACCCTGAGCTCAGGGAGCCGCTGCGTCTCCATGCAGATGAACCAGGT
>CM077226.1:39260391-39295391 GCA_039654775.1 Spinibarbus caldwelli | reverse complement strand
CAAGCAAAAGAATTTTAAAATCAATCCTGAATTTAACGGGAAGCCAATGAAGGGATGATAAAACAGAGGAAATGTGATCCCTCTTTTTAGACCCAGTCAACAGTCTTGCCATAGCATTTTGAACAGCTTGCAATCATGACAATGAAGATTGAGGAAGACCAGAATACAGAGAGTTACAATAATCCAATCGAGATGTAACAAGTGCATGAATCACAACTTCCATATCCTTCCTTGAAAGAAGATGCTTCAACTTTGCAATCAATCTCAAATGGAAAAAACTCGCTCTAATAACAGTGCTAATTTGTTCATCAAAAAATAGAGAGGAGTCAAAAATCACTCCAAGGTTTTTGATTTGTTTGCGTACATTAGTTGAAAGTGGACTTAACTGAGCTTCCAAAGCAGAAGACGAGTGTGCAGGACAACCTAATGTAATATTAAAACCTCAGTTTTATCTTCTTTTAACTGCAGGAAATTATTAGACATCCATATCTTAATATCATTTACACATTTAAATAACACATCAAACGAAACAGCAGTATCAAGCCTTACTGGTAGATAAAACTAAGAATCATCTGTGTAACAATGATATGAAATACTGTATTTTTGAAAAATGTGGGCCAAGGGAAGCATATAAAGGGAAAATAGTAAAGGTCCCAAAATGGATCCCTGGGGCACTCCACACAAGACAGGTGCAGAGGATGAGAAAAAATTTCCTAAAATTAAAGAAAAAGTCCTGTTCTCGAGATATGAGGCAAACCACTTTAATGCAGTGCCTCGAATACCTACCATACATTCAAGTCGATCAAGAAGAATGCTATGGTCAATGGTGTCAAATGCACCTGAATCTAGAGAAAGCAGCATGTCATTTGTAACTCTCAATAGAGCTGACTCAGTACTGTGTAATGATCTAAAACCAGACCGAAACTTATCTAAAACACAAAAAAGAATCCAAAAAAGACTGAAGTTGTAAAAACACTACTTTCCCCAAAAGCTTGCTGATAAAAGGCAACTTAGAAATTGGCCGATAGTTACAGGACATTGCTGGATCAAGCTGAGGTTTTTTCAGTAGAGGTTGCACAACTGCATGTTTAAAACTGACTGAAACAACACCTTTGGCTAAAGAGCTGTTCACTATAGCTGTTACAATAGGACTAATAGTAGGAAAAACATCCTTAAAAACGTGCAGGAATAATATCTAACTTAGAACCAGAACACTTCATAATAGAAAATATCATCTAGCTGATGTGATAAAACAGGTTGAAAGGAAGACAAACAACTTGTGGTACAAGGCAATTGCAAATGAATTGATTCAGAAGGAGCAATAGAGGTTCTGATAGCATCAGTTTTTTTGAGTAAAATAGTTTAAATCCTCACAAAGCTCAGAGGAGACCTCAGATAATAAATTCATAATTGGGTTTAAAAGAGAATCAATCATATCAAACAGAGTTTTTGGTCTATTCACATTATCAGCAATTAACTGAGAGAAATACCTACATTTTGCATGTTTTACTGCTATTTGATAATTAGACAGACTTAACTTTAAGATATCAAAGGAAACGTGTAGCTTATCTTTTTTTCCACTTTTGCTCTACTTTCCGATACTCTTGTCTTGTACCACAGTACAGTAATTATATTTAGGATTGACTTGCAATAAAACAGTGGTTTTCAAGCAGGAGCCTTGAAAAACATCCAAGTGGGACAGAAGTTTTAAAATAATTTGTCATGACACAAAGACAACCACCGTGGTAAAATAGATTAAAATAAATGATGATTTTTGTAAAACCAATACATAGATGTAATCACAAAAAAGAGGAAAGTTAAAAATGGTTAAGCAGCATCACATCCGACAGTGGGTTGAGATGACACACAACAATCCTCGTCGTCTGAGCTTCTGCTGCTGGTAGTCACTGACATACAGAACCAATCACATCTTTGTTTCAAAGCTTTCCACGTCAGTAACAAAAACAAGATGCAAACCGGAAGTCTTGAGCATCTTCACTGGAATCACAGGCGATGCATAATAAACCCTGTGTTTCTCCAGTAACATCACGGATAGATGTTTTTGTTCAGCGTTTCTGCCGCCTCACACTCCGTTACTTCACTTTACACATCAGATGCTCATAAATGTGTTTTGTAGGTGTATCGCGGTGTTCGTGTCGGTGGCCTCCACATGAGTGTCAAACACTCCCAGTTCATGGGGCAGCCTCACTTCCCTCACGATTACCCAGACTGCCCTGCAGGACAGAGCTTCCAATCAGAGCAGGAGGCGGAGCTTCTAGAAAAGTTCAAAAGGTGAGTGCTGTGCTGAGAAATCTTGCGTTTTGTCTCTGTCATGATGAAATAGAAAATCACTTTGCTCCTTTCAGACGGCCTCCATCCAAACGCACCAACTACATCAAACACGGCTGCTTGGCGCCGTTCCGTTGCCCCTGGCAACAGCTGATGGAGGAGTGGGAGGAGCTAGTGAGCGCCGAGACACCAGGCGGCTGCAGAACCGGACCCTTCACTGTTCTGAGGTCAGTCACACGCCTCACGACTCCGAGACGAGCGAGTGCTGTATGTCACATGACCAGCTGCTGTGTCACATGATCTGTCTTTGTGTCACATGTAGGCCTGTCACGATAACAACTTTTTGTTGTGCGATATATTGCCCCAGAAATAATTGCGATAAGCGATAGTATTGTCATTTTAAGACCATTTTATGCCACTGAATATATAATCATAATTTAAAGGGGAAAGGGAAGTGATGTGTGGCCAAGTACGATGACCCATACTCGGAATTTGTGCTCTTCATTTAACCCATCCAAGTGCACACACACAGTAGTGAACATACACCTGGAGCAGTGGGCAGCCAATGCTGCGGCGCCCGGGGAGCAGTTGGGGGTTCGGTGCCTTGCTCAAGGGTCTCACCTCAGTCGTGGTATTGAGGGTGGAGAGAGTGCTGGTTATTCACTCCCCCCACCTACAATCCCTGCCGGACCTGAGACTCGAACCCACGACCTTCGGTCAAGTCCAACTCCAATACAAGTCCAACTCTCTATCCATTAGCCCACGACTGCCCCCATAATAATCCATGAATGCTTAGACACTTTCAAATGACAACAAACTTAATTCTTAAGAATATATTTTAGATCATGGAAATTAGGTATCAAAATATTAGATACCTTAAAAAATTAGAATAAATAGTAAATAAACATTTTCCAACAAAAGTGCAAAGTAACAAGAAAATGCACAAAGAACTTGTCTGGAGATTTTTCCCTGACCTTCATTTCTGTAGATTAAGGGTGCAGACTATTGCTGAAAAATACAATCACTACTTAGCCGTCAGATGTCTGAGGCCATATCTGCAGATGAAACTTTTATTTTTTATTTTATTTTATGTTATGTTTTTTTTGTAGAAGCATTTTTTTAAATTTGAACTAGCACCTCATGACTACACCACGTTATGTACGAGAAGCTGCAAAAGACACGGGTGTAAGTGGAATACAAAAAACATTGTGACATTAATTTTTATGGAAATATAATGGGAAATATATTGCGTCACCAAAAATTGAGGTCATGTACATATGAAGAGTTTATTTGCAAAAACCTATAAATGCCACTTTAAAAAAAATGAGCTGATTGTCCTGCATTATTCTCCACATATAGCGCGATCTGAACCCTAAACATGTTTTGTCAAAAAAGCTGGTATTGTCCACTTCCAAGGCGTCGCGAGTTCACGTTTTACTGCAGAAGTCGACGAGCGCCCTTGTTGTTTTTGAACAGAAGCCGATAAGTCCATTTCAGCGAATCAGCGCGCAGCATTCAGGTCAGGTGACAAGGCTGCTTTCACTTTGAAAAGACTTGCTAGCTGAGAGGAGTTTCGTCAAAGCTGACTAAAAGTGATCGAGGATGGATAATTTCAGGGAACTTGATGAACCTGTGATATCATCTTCAGGGCGTGAAGGAAAAATAAAAGCTGAAACGTTTTCACAGAAGCTTGCAAAAAGCAGAACGTTTCAGTGCTGAGGGAAAAGCTCTGTGTATTGCATGTAATCTCAAACATACAGTCTATGATCACAACAACAACGTTTGACAGGCATCTACATTATCATCTGAGGAGATTACAAAGATTAAACGTTTTTTTTTTTGTTTTTTTTTAACTCTAAAACATGAAATGTAGAGTTATCTGCTTTTGCTATAAAACAAACTTTTAATATGTAAAAAAAAACATACTTTCAATGAACTTTTAATTTTGTAAATTACCTGTATTTAAGTTATTATTACTTAATCAAAACAACCCAACTGCAGTTTGATTGATATTACTTGGAATGCACAATAAAAACCTGATTTCTGAAAAAAAAAAAAAAAATGGAGTTATCGGTTTTTGCAAATGAACTCTTCATATATTGTGCGATAAGTCAATATATTGATTATTGTGACAGGTCTAGTGGTCTCTGTGTCACATGATCGTCTCTGTCACATGATCATCTTTGTGTCACGTGGTGGTCTGTCACATGATCGTTTCTGTGTCTGCAGGACTCTGAAGGTGCTGCGGCGGCTGTCGGCGTGCTGTCGGCGCTCCTCACCTTTGACCCCTGTGGCGGCTGCGGAGCTGCGGCGGGAATGTGGGCGGAGTCTGGTGTGGGTGCGCCTGCGTCTGTTGAGCAAAGGCCAGCCGGCGCTGCATGCGATGTTGTGCGTCCCGACGACCTCTGACCTCCAGCAGCTGCTTCAGGACGCGCGCAGCAGCGGGCCGCAGGAGCCTGGACACAGAGAGCAGCTGGAGCTGGCCGGTGCGGTCAGGGGCGTGTGTCCGGCGCCGCTGCCCCGTGTTCTGCCCCACTGCAGCCGGCTGACGCTGGGATGGGTGACACAGGGAGACTTCTCTCTGGCCGCCGGCTGCGGCGAGGCGCTGGCCTTCATCAGCACCACTGGACTCCTGCACATGATCCTGCAGCAGCCGCCGGAGCAGCGCGGTCTCGTTCTGCTGCGAAACCCCTCGTCCCTGCAGTACCGCTTCGCTCGAATCAGCATCGACGCGTGAAGCAGTCTGTGTGGAGCGGGGCTTCTGTTCTCATTAGGCTGCTGTTTGATCACAGACCGATGCATGTCGCACTAAAACCTTTCCGCTATATATATATATATATATATATATATATAGAAAGAGAGAGAAAGAAACTCTTATATCATGTTGAAATTTGTCTTTTTTTGATTTTATTTGAGAGGCATATTTGATTTTCTAAGACATTCTTATTTTGTTTAAATACTGGGTTTCAAACTGTGCAGTCAGTCTGTGCAGATTGTGTATTTTTGTGTAGTATTAACCCAGCATCAGTGTTTTAGTTTCTGCTCAGGCATCTTCCAGTAGATTAATAATCGGTGCAAATTAAAGCATTTTCCTGAGATATGATTTTTATTTTTGTGTGTTCCATTTCTTAAAGCACTAGAGTCATTTCATCATGTTTTTCTTTTAGGCAAGTATTCAAATATTCAAACTAGTTTATTAAAAAAATCATAATAACAGACAGTTATGCATTCAAAATGAAACCTTTTCAAAACTCAGTTAGTCGGACCTTCACTCAGTCTCTCTCACACACACACACACACACACACACACACACACACACACACACACACACACGAGCGTTAGTGTGGTTCTCGTTGCTCCTGCGGGGGGTGCTCTGTCTACGGCTCGTCCTGAATCCCGCTGTTGCACGTGAGTTTAGACGCCAGTTTTCCATATTTACTGTCGTCTGACTGCGGCTGCACTTTATCCGTGCAGCTTTTGCCTGAAATACACAAACACCGTCGCATTATATCCTGAGCGTTTGACGGCTCGATCGCTGTCAGGAGTTATTGGGATACCTGGAATCTGGCCCATTGAAATGAACACACGGTCCATCTTGATTCTGGGACGAGCTCTCGCGATTAGAAACACTCCAGTAAACGCCAGCAGACACCTGAGCGACACACACACATCTTAAACCGCAAACACACAGGCAGATATTGTTATAAACTACAATAATCTTTGAGAAACACTCACCCGATCACAAACATCATGACGTATATCAAAGATAAACCATAAAATTCTTCATAAAATAAAATGCCTAGAAATACAAACACATTCTGTTAGGCATTTTTGTGTTTTCAGGAAGGAAAAGCAAATGTTTTTTTTTTCAGCAAAACACATTTAAAGCGACTGACCAGCAACGACGGCGCTCGCGGTGAAGAAGACGTAATTGATGGGCACGATCTCAGTGGCGTCAAACATCTTCATGGCCTGATTCAGAAACCTGAGCAAACGGAGAGACATGAGCAGGATTCCTCTGAGCACAGTCAGATCAGCGTGTGTTTTAGTGAAGGGTCAGACGCACTTGATCTGAAAGGCGCAGGAAGTGACCATGATGATGAACATGATGTAGAAGATGGGATAGGTGAGCTGCAGGTGACTTCCACGGATCGTCTCTGTGATCATTCCTGAAACCGCTTTCACCGAGATCACCGTCATCGAAGCTGCAGCAAACACGCTTTTACTGATCGACTCATCGTGACGGTTATGAATCGTTATGAAACACTCACACCGAGACCAGAATCTGTTCTTACCGAGTAACGCCACCAAGATCATCATGACTACGATGTGTTTTATGTTCCTGCACTTGTACAAATACATCAGGACAGCGAAGAGAATCATTTCAAACATCTGCGGAGACACAGACAGATAAAAGATTCGTTCTGAAGAACCACATCATTTATACGTGATTAACTGATATTCAGGCTGGTCGTGGTCTTTATTTCACCTTGTGTTTGTGGGTCTCTAGGTCTTACTTTCCTAATGGCCTCTTCTATAAAATGTGGTCAGTTAGCTGTACTGTAACTTGGTCAAGATTGAGCAGACTTACGAAGTAGATCAGGAAGGTCCAGCTGACCAGCGAGCGCTCCACCATGTTGGCCGTGACATGAGGCGATGAATGAGGGGCGAATGTCACCAGAAAGTAGGTTCCGGTCAGCGCTAAAACACCTCCTGCCAACAAAACACCTTCATTACAAGAACTCTGAGGAAAGTTGATTGAAACGGGTTCATGTTACATGATGATCGGAGTGTTGCAGTTTGTGGACGGCTGGTGTCTCATTTGCTACTGATTCAACCTGAAGCGCTCTAGAGTCTAGACGCTAAAGACTCGTGCTTTTCTATCACACTGAACTGATTCAGTCTGGACCCAATGAGCTTTAGTCAACAACGACAACAAATATGAATTCAACTAATAATAATCTCCTGATTTCTGGAGGAATGATTACATATATGTGACCCTGGAGCACAAAAGCAGTCATGAGTATCACGGGTATATTTGTAGCAATAGCCAATAATACATTGTATGAGTCAAAATTATCAATTTTTCTTTTATGCCAAAATCATTAGGATATTAAGTAAAGATCATGTTCTATGAAGATATTTTGTAAATTTCCTACCGTAAATATATCAAAACTTAATTTTTGGTTAGTAATATGGATTGCTAAGAACTTCATTTGGACAACTTTAAAGGTGATTTTCTCAATATTTAGATTTTTTTGCACCCTCAGATTCCAGATTTTCAAATAGTTGTATCTCATCCAAATATTTTCCTATCCTAATAAACCATACATCAATGGAAGGATTATTTATTCAGCTCAGAGGATGTATAAATCTCAATTTCAGAAAACTGACCCTTATGACTGGTTTTGTGGTCCAGGTTCACATATGTGGACTAGTGACGATATAATAATAATAATAATAATAATAATAATAATTCCCCAGTCTTGTTTTATATGTATATGTAATATAATTTGAGTTTAATTATTTTTCTATACAACAAGAGAAGACTAGGAAAAAGTTTACAAGAACTTCACTATGAGACGTAAGATAGACTCAGATCTCACCGAGGATGTCTGAAGCACGTAACGTTTCCTTGAGGAACACCACAGAAATGACGGCACTCGCTGAAAGAGAGACAAACAGAAACAACTTTACATGCTTCTGAACATCAGTCAAAGAGTAAAATACTGACACTTGAACTACAGAACTGCAGCCTTCAGACCTGTGATGGACTGTGCTGTGTTTTAATGGACGATGATAAGGTCTTACCGATGACAGACACACAGCCGAGAGGAGCGATGAGCGACGCCGGAGCGAATCCATACGCGGCGAAGTTCCCCAGCTCCCCCAAACCCATCAGCAGGATCCCGCACCACCACAGACGGCTGGTGTAGTACGGCTTCGTCCCTCTCTGCGACTGACGCACATGCGTGTATTTCTGCACAAACACCAGCGACACTATCACATTTTAGAAGAGATGACCTCTAAACATCAAACACGCAGCCCCCAAACACTGACAGAGCGCTTGTGTGTGTGATCGTGTGCACAAGCTGAGCTTCACCTGGATATTTAAGGAGATGCTGATGAGAAAGTTTCCACATACTGCGATGCAGATCCCCACGATATAAACCTACGAACACAAAACATCAGCTCAGGGGCGTCACTAGTGAGGGAAGGTGGGATGGAGTACAGGGGCCCGGAGCCGTGAGAAGCCCGATCTATACACTGTACACAGGGCCCAATCCAGCACGTTCCTCATCCCTAAAACACCATTGGCTGAATTATTTCTCCAGGACCAACAAGAATGATTCAAGAACATGAGCTACATGTGCAAAATCAGCAACACCCAGAAAATTGTAGTGTGTGCTAAAGTAAAACTCTTCAGGGCCCATATTCACAGAACATCTTAAGGCTAAAAGTAGCTCATAACTCGCCAATTTAGGAGAAAATCTTAAAAATAATAGGTGTGTCAGTCCTAAATTTAGGACTCCTAAATTTTACAAAGCATTTTAGTGCTAAAACTAGCTCCTAAATCTGTGAAACGTTAGGAGCAGCGAAGAGGAGTCCTAAGTCACTAAGACCGAGCCACAAACTATCCCAAAATAGCTGTTTCCGGCAATCTGCCTCGGAACATAAACATTTTAGAAACATTTGACGATAATGAGCTTTTAAAAAGGTAACTCCAAATTCTCCTTTGATTATATCCTTGTTTTCATTAACCAGTTGGGCAAGAAATAACAGCTGTTCTTGTGTCCAGTTTGTTTGTTTTTTTACATTTGCATGTCTTATTATCAGCCGTGATTATTCTGCTCTGCTGATTAAAAGGCTGTTTATATGCATATTCACTAATTGTTTATGAGAAGCATACATGTAAGGGGCTGACAATTAGCAAAACATATACTTGTTTAATTAGTGACACTTAACCTGCATTTTAAAATCTTTATTTGAATTTGGCAACATTTTTTATTTTTAAACCTTTATTTGAATATGGCAACAATAGTGCACTCTACAATATTCCTATGAATAAATCTCTGACAGAGACTATCAGCCAATCACTGTGTGCATAGTTAATAAGCATGCTGACATCATCCATAGCAATGAGGTAAACCCTGCCCTTATTTACTCTGAGCTTAAAACTTCTCTCTATTCCTTAGTAAAGTTTGTCTCAGCAGCTTTGTGAATAGGGTTTAAGAGAAAACTCTTAGCTAAGAACTTTTACTGCAGTTTAGGAGAACTCTTAGTGGTAAGATAAAATGTTTTGTGAATACAGGCCCAGATGTTTAGCTGGGGGAAAAACCTTGAGATGAAAAACTCAGAACTGAATTGTTAGATTTAGTGGCAGTAGTTTGAATTTAGTCTCAGATTAGAGGTTGCAGTGGCTGTAGTTTTAGTTTAGTTTCAGATTAGAGGTCGCAGTTGCTATAGTTTGAGTTTAGACTCAGATTAGAGGTCGCAGTGGCTATAGTTTGAGTTTAGTTTCAGATTAGAGGTCATGGTCGCTGTAGATTGAGTTTAGTCTCAGATTAGAAATCGTAGTCGCTATAGTTTTAGTTTTGTTTCAGATTAGAGGTCGCAGTTGCTATAGTTTGAGTTTAGTTTCAGATTAGAGATTGTAGTCGCTATATTTTGAGTTTAGTTTCAGATTAGAGATTGTAGTCGCTTTAGTTTGAGTTTTGTTTCAGATTAGAGGTCGCAGTTGCTATAGTTTGAGTTTAGTTTCAGATTAGAGATCGTAGTCGCTATAGTTTGAGTTTAGTTTCAGATTAGAGGTCGCAGTTGCTATAGTTTGAGTTTAGTTTCAGATTAGAGATCATTGTCGCTATACTTTGAGTTTAGTTTCAGATTAGAGGTCACAGTGGCTGTAGTTTTAGTTTAGTTTCAGATTAGAGATCATAGTTGCTATAGTTTGAGTTTAGTTTCAGATTAGAGGTCGCAGTTGCTATAGTTTGAGTTTAGTTTCATATTAGAAATCGTAGTCACTATAGTTTTAGTTTTGTTTCAGATTAGAGGTCGCAGTTGCTATAGTTTGAGTTTAGTTTCAGATTAGAGATTGTAGTCGCTATAGTTTTAGTTTTGTTTCAGATTAGATATCGTAGTCACTATAGTTTGAGTTTAGTTTCAGATTAGAGATCGTAGTCGCTATATTTTGAGTTTAGTTTCAGATTAGAGATCGTAATCGCTATAGTTTGAGTTTAGTTTCAGATTAGAGGTTGCAGTTGCTATAGTTTGAATTTAGTTTCAGATTAGAGGTCGCAGTTGCTGTAGTTTTAGTTTAGTTTCAGATTAGAGGTCGCAGTTTCTATAGTTTGAGTTTAGTTTCAGATTAGAGGTCGCAGTTGCTATAGTTTGAGTTTAGTTTCAGATTAGAGGTCGCAGTTTCTATAGTTTGAGTTTAGTTTCAGATTAGAGATTGTAGTCGCTATAGTTTTAGTTTTGTTTCAAATTAGAGGTCGCAGTTGCTATAGTTTGAGTTTAGTTTCAGATTAGAGATCGTAGTTGCTATATTTTGAGTTTAGTTTCAGATTAGAGGTCGCAGTTGCTATAGTTTGAGTTTAGTTTCAGATTAGAGGTCGCAGTGGCTGTAGTTTGAGTTTAGTTTCAGATTAGAGGTCGCAGTTGCTATAGTTTTAGTTTAGTTTCAGATTAGAGGTCGCAGTTGCTATAGTTTGAGTTTAGTTTCAGATTAGAGGTCGTAGTTGCTATAGTTTGAGTTTAGTTTCAGATTAGAGGTTGCAGTTGCTATAGTTTGAGTTTAGTTTCAGATTAGAGATTGTAGTCGCTATAGTTTTAGTTTTGTTTCAAATTAGAGGTCGCAGTTGCTATAGTTTGAGTTTAGTTTCAGATTAGAGATCGTAGTTGCTATATTTTGAGTTTAGTTTCAGATTAGAGGTCGCAGTTGCTATAGTTTGAGTTTAGTTTCAGATTAGAGATCGTAGTCACTATAGTTTTAGTTTTGTTTCAGATTAGAGATTGTAGTCACTGTAGTTTTAGTTTAGTTTCAGATTAGAGATCGCAGTTGCTATAGTTTGAGTTTAGTTTCAGATTAGAGATCGTAGTCACTATAGTTTGAGTTTAGTTTCAGATTAGAGATCGTAGTCGCTATAGTTTGAGTTTAGTTTCAGATTAGAGATTGTAATCGCTATAGTTTTAGTTTTGTTTCAGATTAGAGATCGCAGTTGCTTTAGTTTGAGTTTAGTTTCAGATTAGAGATCGTAGTCACTATATTTTGAGTTTAGTTTCAGATTAGAGATCGTATTCGCTATAGTTTGAGTTTAGTTTCAGATTAGAGATTGTAGTCGCTATAGTTTGAGTTTAGTTTCAGATTAGAGGTCGCAGTGGCTATAGTTTGAGTTTAGTTTCAGACTAGAGGTCGCAGTGGCTGTAGTTTTAGTTTAGTTTCAGATTAGAGGTCGCAGTTGCTATAGTTTGAGTTTAGTTTCAGATTGGAGATTTTAGTCACTATAGTTTGAGTTTAGTTTCAGATTAGAGATCGTAGTCACTATAGTTTGAGTTTAATCTCAGATTAGAGGTTTCCTGCATCGTTGTTTTTGTACCTCCATCCTGGATCTTCACCTGTCGTTCCCACAAGGCATGTAAAGAGAGTGGATAACCACATTCACAAACACACTGCACCACTAGCAAATGAAAAGAACAACAGACACAAATTCAGCACAGCTGTGGTCATGTTCATCTCTCTGATGTTCAGCTGCTGTTCAGAGCTCTACGATCAGTCTGTTTTACCATCTGTGTACATTCATACAGATCAGACAGAGCTCACACATGAAATGACGTACAACCATGATCTGAGTCAAAAGAAAAGAAAACCGATGTAAAATCCTTCACAGGGAATCAAAACCTTCACATTCCTGAAAAGTATATAAACACAAATAACACTGACTTTCAGAGTGACAGAAAGAAATCTCTTCAGAACACCTCTATTAACTGAACTTTATTTTCTTCACATTTGCTGATCTAATGGCAGATAATACATATTCATATAAATGTTCTAATTAATTTTGGACAGTATTGACCTTCTTCATGTCAAATTCCATAAATCTTACCAATCTTAAATCTTAAAAAGGCTTAGGAACAACCTGACATCAAACACCAACAGTGCTTCACAATAAGCAACCACTCAACAGAGCATGAAATAACAAGACTAATTAGCATTGAAAGGCTCAGTCCACACTTATTATGAATATTAACAGCAGTATCTTCAACAAAACAATTATGAGCAGAAATACATACGGCTTCTCCGGTACAGGAATGAGAGGCAGTGCTGGGACTTTCTCTCTCTCTCTGTGTGTGTGTTCATGCTTACAGGACTCTTTGTGCAGGGCAGGACAATAGTGTTCTGTGAGTGTGTGTGAGTTGCAGGCGGGGTCAGTCTGTGCTGGATGGACAGTAGATCTATTATCTTACATTACAGCACATTCTTGCATGCTAACACTGAGAACGTGTGTTTAAATGTGTGATTGTAAGGTTTACAGTAACACAAGTGGCCTTTGAAACATTAACAAATAAAACTGCCAACATACTGTAGCAACAATCAAAATGGCTTATTATCATGTAAAAGATACAGAAAAGAAAAGCACATTTTTCTGTATATTATTTGAACTGGGCTCTTCTCAACATGCTGATGTTCTGATCATCTCAACTGCAGTTACAGTTATTCATTGATCAGATGCTTCTATCCAGACGTTATTTTATGTAGTGAAAACCACAATGGCCAAAAAAAAAAAAAAAAGCTCCTGAGATGCTTCACCCTAGTTATGATCATGACAGATATCATATATTTACAGTGAGACGCGCGTCTTCGTGGGTTCTTCAAAGCACTGGAGGATATTTTCCAGAACTGCGTGAAAGTGACCTGCATTTTAACATTTCGAGCTGTTTTAAGCTGTTTTGTCTGATGATATCATTCAGTGTCGTCACTGTCGTGCGCGCGCCTGCAGCTGTGCGCGTGTTGTGAGCGCTGGAATATCACCGTGAGTTCATAACGATATAAATCGCCTCACATGTAAATCACATCCGTAGAAACGGCGTGTGAATTAGAAACGGGCTCGGAGCGGAATCGCCGGGAGGATTCTGTTCGTGATTCGTGCGACAGATGAAAGGTTTCTGTGAGGAGATGAGAGATGAAGCGCCGCTCAGTGAATGCATATATTGATGAGGGAGAGTGGTTTCTCATGTGTGTGTCAGCTCTTCAGAGACAGACAGAGCTCACAGTGATTGTGTTTGTTCGCTGATCGATCGGTCAGTCATGACCTGGGCTCCAGAGGACGGTGCTATTCGCATCAATGTGGGAGGATTCCGGCGGCGGCTGCTGTCCCAGCGACTCTCTCGGTTCCCAGAGACCAGGCTTGCACGCCTGCTGCGCTGCCGCTCCAAAGAGTCCATCCTGGAGCTCTGCGACGACTACGACGACTCTGAGAACGAGTTCTACTTCGACCGCAATCCTGCGCTCTTCCCGTACGTCTTACACTTCTACAACACGGGGAGGCTTCACGTGATGGATGAGCTGTGTATCTTCTCCTTCAGTCAGGAGATCGAGTACTGGGGCATCAACGAGCTGTTCTTGGACTCCTGCTGCAGCGGCTCCTATCACTGTCGCAGGACGGAGCCCGAGCAGAGCGACTCAGAGGACAGGAGCGAGGAGGCCAGCACCACCTCCTCCTTCCACGAGATCCTGGAGTTCTACAGCGACGCCGGGAAATTTGACAAGCAGCCGCTGGGAAGCATCCGGCGGAGGATCTGGCTGATGCTGGACAATCCCGGCTACTCCATCCCCAGCCGACTCATCAGCATCTTCTCCATTCTGGTGGTGCTGGGCTCCATCGCCTCCATGTGCATGAACAGCATGAGCGAGTTCACGCTGCTGGATGCTGACGGAAAGCCCCGCGAGGATCCGCGCTTCGAGGCAATGGAGCACTTCGGCATCGGCTGGTTCACACTCGAGCTGCTGGCCAGATTCGCCGTGGCGCCGGACCTCCTGCGTTTCTTTGAACACCCGCTGAACCTGATCGACCTGGTGTCCATCCTGCCCTTTTACCTGACTCTGCTGATGCACCTGGTGGCGGAGAGCGGCCCGGCGCTGGCTAACCTGGGGCGAGTGGCTCAGGTGCTGCGGCTGATGAGGGTATTCCGCATCCTGAAGCTGGCGCGTCACTCCACAGGCCTGCGCTCACTCGGAGCCACGCTCAAGAACAGCTACAAGGAGATCGGCCTGCTGCTGCTCTATCTGGCCGTCGGTGTGTCCTTCTTCTCCGTCATGGCCTACACCGTGGAGAAGGAGGACAACGAGGGATTGAGCACCATCCCGGCCGGCTGGTGGTGGGCCACGGTCAGCATGACCACCGTGGGATACGGTGACGTGGTTCCTGGCTCCATCGCGGGAAAACTGACCGCCTCGGCCTGCATACTGGCGGGAATACTGGTTGTGGTGCTTCCCATCACTTTGATATTTAACAAATTCTCTCTGTTTTATAAGAGACAGAAGCAGCTGGAGATTGTCATGCGGAGCTGCGACTTCGATGGGGGAATAAAGGAGGCTCCGTCTGTGAATCTGAGGAATTATTACGCTCATAAAGTCAAAACACTGATGGCCAGTCTGTCCAACATGAGCCGCAGTTCACCCAGCGATCACAGTCTAAACGTGTCTCTGCATTAGACAGGAACAGTGTGACGTCAGCGTGGCGTTTGTGTGTGTTTGCATCATGGATCTCGCACCTGATTCTGCTCTTCATAGTGAGGCACGCAAAGCATCTGATAAACAGTTGAAGTAATGATGTGTGTTTATGCAGGCAGGAATGGGACTCTCAATGAATCAACTTCTTCACCTGTGTTTTCTCTCAGCTTTCTCTCCCGTTGCCCAGCATGCACAGCGGCTTCGTTTACTTCCAGGCAACACATGTCTATATTACTGGAACCTGTTGCTTCATTTGGTTTTAGCGCTGAATCTCTCCTGCTTGCCACTCTCCATATATATATATATCTATATATCTATATATATATATATATATTTGTGTGTGTGTGTGTGCAGAGTGTGTGTTTCTGTATCTCTGTTATTCATTAAGGAAAAACAATTCTAGTGACTAGATTTAAAAGTGCTGATACTATTTTGAGAAGCAAGGTCTATGAAGGGTTATTGTCATCCAGCTAAATCTTCGTGTGACAGCAGGCCATCTGAAATGAACTTTGAAACAAATACTTTTCAGTGAAGTTTTGTTGCTTTTGAATGAATTTCACACATCTGTAAAACCAAATTTTCCATTCTACAGCTATCAGAGGTTATCAGTCAAGTTATCATTCTTCTTTTGTTAATATTTCTGTTGTTTAATTTGAATTGTAAATGCAGAATGTGATCCTGGCAGATGGGGTCAGAGGTCGTACATCGTGCTCCACTCAAACAGTATATGGCTCACATGTAAATGTCATATATATATAAATGTGTGTGTGTGTGTGTGTGTGTGTGTGTCTCATTATGAGGTGTTTTCATGTGGATGTGAGGACAGAATCAGACTCATTATAGAATGTATGTATATGACTTCTGAATCAGGTAATAATGAGCACAAATGTGTTTGTTACCTGTGTGGATTTGTGTCATATTTCTAGCTCATCATTTTTTTTTTCACTTTGAAAATTAATCCTGTTGACCACAGATTTCTTTTTAGCATTATGGCTCTATTTTCATGAAACATTTACCCCCAAACTCTTATAACTGTAATGTGAAATAAAGTAAATGTCAATGTTGGATGTACTGCCCTTAATTTATATAACAAATCTTTGAAAAAATACTGTTGCAGTGGAAAGAATCTAATGAAAACCATCATTTAAATCATGGCAGTTACATGACACTTAAGCACATTGTCTGAATGCATTACAGTAATGAAAATGTTTTCTTTTATTTTTTTGCATTATGGTAATAATGATAATTTTCAAGAAAAATGTTTTACTGCTCTTAATGGAACAGGGTTTTGAAAATGGTCTTCATTTTCTAAAAACCAAGGATTTTCCAGAGATTTTCAATTTTCAACTCTGGGCCAGCCGTTTCATTATTTAAGTGTTTTCAGCTTCAAGGAACTGCTTTACCTGTTTTGCTGTGTGACAGGAGTATGGTCCTGCATGAACATTGCTGGCTGTTTGGGCGATGAACGCAGGGAAGGAACTGCATGTTGCTGCAGGAGCTTCTGATAAACATTTGCATTCACCCTGAAGACATCCCCAAACCATGACGCTTCCTCCTCCGCCTTTCACTGACTGCTTCACGCACTTAGGGTTCAGTCTTTCCCCAGTTTGATGGCAAACAAAATGTTTCCCATTGGACCCAAATAAATTAAGCTTGCTTTCATCACTAAAGTGAATTTTGGACCAGTTCTCCTCTCTCCACACAACAGGCTCCTCAGCAAATGTGTCTAGCCTTTTGATTCACTCTGCTGATGAGAGGTTTGGTCACTGCAGAGTGCGTTTTCAATCTGACTTCTCTTAAAAGTCGACACACTGTATGCTGAGACAGACCTTGCCCCTGTTCAGCACTGAACTGGTGAGCAATTCCAGCTGCAGTGTTGAACCGATTGCCCATTGAGAGTCTCCGTATTATCCTGTCCTCTCAAGTCACTCTCAAAATGTTTTTCATGGACGACCAGCCTTTTTGGGGGGACATGAATGAATTAGTGTCGTTGTGAAGATGCAAGATTCCAGAAATCACAGATTTGGAACAACAAACTTCTCTTGCTGTGGCTGCTATTGGCCTTCATCTGGACAATATGCTGTCGGAGGGTCACGGCTCAGCACCTTGAAAAGTCAGCTAAACCTGTAAAGTTAGGCTGCCAGTTAAAGAGGGTTTATCAGATAATTAAGGAAATTAGCACCAGGTGCCAGATTAAATCCAATAACTTGGTGGTATCTGTAAGTGTTCTCTTTTTTTTTTTCTTTTTTTTTTGATCAGAGTTCTTTTTCAAATATCTCTATAGTTTAATCAAATATCTATAAGTTTTTATACTGTGCTTCAGAATTTATGTAACTCATGAAATATGCTTAAAATGCTGCTTTTCCTCCTGTTAGGATAACTTCAAACAGGACTAAGCAGTGAACTTGAAATTTAGGAAAATGTAGGTTGTTCTCTAATTTTGATATTCACTATATATGTGTATATATATATATATATATATATATATATATATATATATATATATATATATATGTACACACACACACACACACATACACACACACACACACACATATACTAATTTGTTTATGAATTTACCTGGACAGATGATTTGTGTTTCATTTTTTCAAAATAAATTCACAGCTTATTTCTGTTGTGTTGTGTTGTGTTGTGTTGTGTTGTGTGTTCTGTTCTGTTCTGTCCTGACCTGACCTGTCCTGTCCTGTCCTGTCCTGTCCTGTTGTGATCTATTCTTTTCTGTTCTGTTCTATTCTATTCTATTCTATTCTATTCTATTCTATTCTATCCTGTTTTGTTCTGTTCTGATCTGTTCTGTTCAGTTCTGTTCAGTTGTGTGTTGTGTTGTGTTCTATTGTATTGTATTCTATTCTATCCTGTTCTGATCTGTTCGGTTCGGTTGTGTTGTGTTGTGTTGTGTTGTGTTCTGTTCTATTCTATTCTATTCTATTCTGTTCTGTTCTGTTCTGATCTGTTCGGTTGTGTTGTGTTTTGTTGTGTTCTAGTCTATTCTATTCTATTCCATTCTATTCTATTCTATCCTGTTCTGATCTGATCTGTTCGGTTGTGTTGTGTTGTGTTGTGTTGTGTTGTGTTCTATTCTATTCTATTCTATTCTATCCTATCCTGTTCTGTTCTGATCTGTTCGGTTGTGTTGTGTTGTGTTCTGTTCTGTTCTGTTCTATTCCATTCTATTCTATTCTATCCTGTTCTGATCTGTTGTGATGTGTTGTGTTGTGTTCTATTCTATTCTATTCTATTTTATTCTATTCTATCCTGTTCTGTTCTGATCTGTTCGGTTGTGTTGTATTGTGTTGTGTTGTGTTGTGTTCTGTCCTGTCCTGTCCTGTCATGATCTATTCTATTCTATTCTATTCTATCCTGTTCTGGTCTGTTCGGTTGTGTTCGGTTGTGTTGTGTTGTGTTCTATTCTATTCTATTCTATTCTATTCTATCCTGTTCTGGTCTGTTCAGTTCTGTTCGGTTGTGTTCAGTTGTGTTGTCTTGTGTTGTGTTCTGTTCTATTCCATTCTATTGTATTCTATTCTATTCTATTCTATTCTATTCTATTCTATTCTATCCTGTTCTATCCTGTTCTGATCTTTTGTGTTGTGTTGTGTTGTGTTCTGCTCTGTTCTATTCTATTCTATTCTATTCTATTCTATTCTATCCTGTTCTGTTCTGTTCTGTTCTGATCTGTTGTGTTGTGTTGTGTTGTGTTGTGTTCATGGCTGTATGCTGCGATCAGTGTTGGCCGTGGGTCTCTGCGTGTCATGCGTGTTCTGGTTCTCGTGTGTTGCCCGCAGGATCTTGTGGGAGAGCCTTCATGATGATGAGCTCCGTTCCCTTGGAAACACACTTTCTGCTTCCTCTGCTCAGCGTGTTTCTGTCGCAGCTGTAGAAACTGGATTAAAATGCAGCACAAACACAAGTTTGCTCATATCACATAATATTTGTGCAGTATTTTCAAATTCACTCATATTTTGATTCACATTGTTCTATATTATGTTTTTATAAGGAAGATTGACTGTAAAGTCTTGCCGATGATGAGCAGGTTGTTTCCAGTCTCTCGCTGAGAAGATGTGATTCTCTTTGGAAGGAAACCGAGCTGTCAACAGAAATCACCAGGAACTGCTTTCTTCTGATTGCCATCAGTGCAGTGCATGATGGGTACCTCTCTATCCCACATTCCCACATCACTCTGATGAGAATATATGTGAACACTGCATCTCAACACTCTCATCTCATTCTCTCCCTTCAGAGTAAGAACAGCCTCACTAACGATCAGCCGGACTGTGTCTCCCTCTGCTGGTGAGAAGATGCAGCACAGCAGCGCAGATGAAAACAGGTAAAAACTGTGAATCAGCACAATAAAGAAGTCACAGTTTAACCATTTAAACTCCAGCTGGAGTCCGTCACCGTTTAACTGGAATAGATGCGTGCAAAGCATCAGCTGTGGCTCATGTGGAAGAGAGTTAACTGTAGCTGAACTATATAAACCAATGGAAGGAGTCACATCAATCCTAATCACTAGCATTAGCAGTGATGGTTTTTCTTGAATGCCAAAATGAAACATTTCCATTAAATAACACAAATAAACATTGATTTCTGTTCTGTATTGATGTATTTCTGATTTAAACAGGCTGGGCAGGACAGATTGAAGGACTGAACTCTTTTATTTAATTAACTGATAACCTTTAGTTTGTCCCAGTCAGATAAAACCATATTTGATAGTGTGGACGAAAGCAGTAAAGACACTTTCACAGTAAAAAATTCCAGCCCCATCCTGCAAGTTCTTTAGTGACTCAACCAGATAAGATGAAATAAGAGTAGCTATGCTCTCAAATAAGCTAAAGCAGCTAAATATTAAGATGTAAGCGGGCATCATGTTTTTTTTTATTTTAATTCATTTTTCATTCATTTAATTCATTTACACGGTCTCGGAAAACCTGGATATATGAGGTAATATTAAAAGTGTGATATTGTGATATAGAAATTGATAAAATAATAAAAAGTCATGCAAATTCCTATAATGAAGTGCAAATGGGTCGATATTTTGCAGAACGAGAACAACTGTAAATTTAAAATGTGAATCATAAGTCAGGGTTAGGAGGAGTTGAGTACGATCGTTAATTAATCAGAGTATATAAGCTTACGGCGTCCCTCCACCAGCCAAAAACATGGACATGACATCATACTGCCACGAACTCTGACCCTCAACACAAGTACATGTTTTGCCCCTAGAAGACACAACACACACACAGTGCTGCAGGAGCTGACGGGTCCCCTGATGCAGCTCCGCCTGGAGGCCCTGCTGGGAGAACAGCCACAGCTGGTTGATGGAAAGCAGGTGTGTGTGTGTGTGTGTGTGTGTGTGTGTGGGTGTGTGGGTGAGACCCGCAAACTCAATCTGAACTTCTTCTATGAAGCCGTCACATCCGACCAGCGCCGCAGTGCACACACAGATGGAGTTCTGATTAACTGGAGGTGACAGTGGTGTGTGTATGAATGATGCTTCAGCTGTCTTAACGCTGACATGTTAATCACACATAATTCCAAAATCCACATCCAGCGTCAGAGCATGTTCTCATGATTTCTGCCAGCAAAAATGTGAAAATTTAAGCAGCTAGAACAGATGAATCAAATTGTGTTAGTAGTCTTTAAGTCAGATATAGCACTGATAGTGATGTACTAAAAGTGGAAAAGATGTGTGTGACACGACTGACTCCTCTGATCATGCGTGTTGTTGAGCTGAGTGATCAGATGTAGAACAGATATGGATGTAAGATATGTTGGATGTGTTAATGATCTGAGGGATGCCATGATCGCTCAGTTCAGTCATTCAAAGGATTAGTTCACCCAAACATCATCACTCTGTCAGTGGAACACAAAAATATTTTGAAGAATATTGGGAGCCAAAAAAAAAAAACCCACTCAAGATATTTCTCAAAATATTTTATGTTCCACAGAAGAAAGAAAGTCATACAGGTTTGAACGACTTGAGGGCAGGTGATTGATGACCGTGTTCGTCTGACTGATCCACATACTGCAGAGATCCTCACGCTCCTTACCTTACCTTAACCTTAATTCCACCGGCGCCGTTCTGTGCATAGAGCGAGAAGCGTTGTATAGCGCTTTTCACAATACAAATCGTTGCAAAGCAGCTTTACGCTTTATTCTATTCTATTCCATTTTATCATCTATAGCACAACTGTACATACCACTTATTTATCTCTCAATTTATTTTTTTCAAATTTTTATTTATATTTACGTGTAATTTTTTTTATTTTTATTTTTTTTTTTAATTTATTTATTTATTTATTTTTTTTTATTTTTTTTATTCTCATTATATTTTATTGTCTGTGTGCTGTTGTTGTCTCTGTGTACTGGAAGTTTATGACACAAAAACAAATTCCTTGTATGCACAAGCATACTTGGCAATAAAGCTCATTCTGATTCTGATTCTGATTCTGATTACAGGAAATTAAGGTTCTACAATATATTTATATATTGTAGAAGCTTACTATATTTAACTTATGGCGAAATTTGGTAGTTCTGTATGTTGTCTGAGGGTTGGCATCATCTGAGGTCCTCTGAGGGGTTGGCATCATCTCTTCTCAGGTGTTTCTGTCTAATATAACACCCAGATTTTTGACTGTAGAGGAAGTAACAGTATATCCATCTAGTTGCAAATTATAATCCAAGAGATTCTGTGTACTGTTTTTTGGTCCAATAAGTAATATCTCTGTATTATCTGAATTCAATAGGAGAAAATTATTGGTCATCCAATCTTTTACATTTTTAACACACTCTGTTAGCTTAGATAATTTAGAAGTTTCATCTGATCTTGTTGAGATATATAGTTGAGTATCATCAGCATAACAATGGAAACTAATCCCGTATTTTCTAATAATATTACCAAAGGGCAACATGTATATTGAAAATAGCAGAGGACCTAGGACAGATCCTTGTGGTACTCCATACTTTACTGGTGATAATTGAGATGACTCCCTGTTTAAATAAACAAAGTGGTAGCGATCGGACAGGTAGGATCTAAACCATCTTAAATACTTATACTTCCATCCCGGTTAGTGATTTTGAGGATGTGTTGCAAACAACGGAGGTGGAAAACGTCCAACTTTCGAACGATGGTTTCAGTCATCTTCCAGGTCTCTCGTAGGTCGCTATCGGCACAACGATCATAGCCAGGAGTCACAGTTTAATCTGCAGAGAGAGGGAAAGCTAGTTCCAGATTGGACGAAGTCACTGGAACACGGCAGATGCTTCGCCGATGCGGCAGATGACATCTCGTTCTGCATCCCCATTTGAGGAGACAACACTGCCAAGATAAGCGAAGTTTGCAACTTCCTCCACTTTTTTTCCGTCAATTGTAGGGCTGTGAATCTTTGGGTAGACAGCGAATCGATTCGATTCATGATTCATAGGTTTTCGAATCGATTCAAGAACAATTTTTGCAAATTCAAAACGATTCAGTTCGATTCAATTCACAATTAAATTCGATTTGATTCGAATAACGATTCGACGCTGCATTCTTTCAGTGCATTCACAGGATTATGTAAATGCTTCCCATAAATTCTTTAAATGCTTAGTCAGAGGGCAAATTACACAACAGCCTTTATGGTTAGAGAATCATAGGTTAGAGAAAAAAAACAGTTTTGTCCATTGTTAGATGCTAGTTTAATGATGCTATGGTGTGACATGGCATATGTAGAAATTTATGTACGCCAATATTTAAAAAAAAAAAAAAAGAGCTTTAAAAGTATCATGTATAGGCTAACATTTTGTCACACCAGGTGTGTAGCCATCATTTCAGAAGTGACAGAAATGTCAAATACAATAATTTTATGTATGTATTATTTTTTATTTATTTTTATTTTTTTACAAGAAATTCTTGTCTTATCTCTTACTTTGAATTTGCTATAAATAAATCAAATACACTGCTGGACAATAATAAATAATTTGTAATCTATAATGTTTTCCTAATGGCAATTTCATGATTGTTTTATATACTACAAACAATTATTTCAATTTCCTGCACAGAATAGAAAACTTTATCGTTTCTGTACTGTAATAAATGATATGTCAATTAGCACTGCATCTGTTATGGAAGCAGACTGGACACAGAGGATTATAATACAAGTGAAAGTGAAAAAGTGAAAGTCGTGACATATTGTCAAGTATGGTGACCCATACTCAAAATTGGTGCTCTGCATTTAACCCATTCAAGTGCACACACACAGCAGTGAATAGTGAACAAACGCATACGCACACACCGTGAACACACACCCGGAGCAGTGGGCAGCCATTGCTCCAGTGCCTGGGAGCAATTGGGGGTTCGGTGCCTTGCTCAAGGGCACCTCAGTCATGGTATCGAAGGCAGAGAGAGTGCTGTACATTCACAATCCCCACCTTCAATTCAGGTTACAAGCCCAACTCCCTAACCATTAGGCCACGACTTCCCCTCGACTTCAATGTGATGTTTATTGAATTCAGCAATGGGTAAGCAGTCGATGAAGGTGAGTAGAGTCTTAGACACTTGATGCAATGGAGGAAGGATATACTGAGATGGTTTTGTCTTGCCAGGAACTCGTGGATGCAGAGGAGCAGCACACACCCCAGGATGCTGGTGGAGGAGAGGTTGGATGATCAACGGAGTGGAGCAGACGATGGGGATCCAAGGAATCAACAGAGGAGCGGAACAGGAGGCAAGTACACATACAGGTTAGTATCAGTTAAGTAAGGGGGGGAAGTGGTGTGTGGTATTCCCTGCCGGACCCGAGACTCGAACCCACGACCTTCGGGTTACAAGCCCAACTCTCTATCCATTAGGCCACGACTACCCCTAAGTAATAGCGAAGAGTAATGAGAGTCCACTTCGTATAGACGAGATCGGACAATTGACTGGAGTGGGGTGTGTGCTTAAGTAGTGCTGGGGTGATTGGGTGTCAGTGAGGTGCAGGTGCCTTGAATTAGTACTCAGGTGACTGAGATCGTTGTGATGGATTGGTGGTGGAGCCTGGCTGATCTGTGACAGCATCATTCATGAATTTTATTTATTGTGTTTATTGTCTTAATGTTTCACCAGTTCATATTATTCAGCTTAGCTGCAGCTGCTTTTGTCCATATTAGGCATTTCCTGGCACATCTTAAGTTCTACAAGTCAAGATCACTTATATTTCAGTGCAAAAATTTCTTTATCTCATTTTCATAAAATAAAATGCTATGGTATTTAACTGTTCCTCTCCATCGGTGAATGATGATTCTGAAAGAAAAAGCGCATCTGATTAACAGATAAACCTTGCGCTCTTATTTCAAGGTTGTTGTTAATGCTGTGGTTATTTTAACAGTTTTCTTCATACATTCGTTTCAACGACATTGTGAAAACACATTAATCATTCAATGGAACTGTGCGTATGCTTTAGACACTTACATTTTTGCTCCGTCCATGCAATAAATGCGCAGCCTTCGACTGCTCAGGCAATGTCGACGTTATGACCAAGAGCCATCGAAAAACTACAGAAAACTAAACTACTATTTACTGCTCAAAAAATGTGTCCATGAGACGAACGGGGCGCGAGTGCAATCCTGTGACAGGCAGTAAATATAGTGGAGAGCGTGAAGAAGAGATGTGAGGTACGAACACTGTTCAAGGTCACCATTAATTCGTGCTTGTAGTAATTTAATGTGTATATATTTTGAAAGCATTGAATCGCTATAGAAATCGCGATTCATTCGATTCTTAGCGTTTTAAATCGATTACTGTCCGAAATCGACGATTCACGATTCAAAAATCCATGTTTCAAGATCGATGCATATGCATCGTCAGGGTTTGTAATCGATGCATCGAGAAAACGAGTGAATCGTTACACTCCTAGTCAATTGTAACAGGTACTCTTGAGTTTACATAACCGATGCGAATGACTTTGGTCTTCTGTCCATTAATTTGGATTCCAGCGCTGGCCGCTTGATTTTCTAGAGCCATAGTGAGGTCTCATAGGGCAGTTTGGGTCGGGCCGAGAATGACAATATCATTAGTAAAGTCCAGATCGGCAAGGAAGAGATTACCAACTGTCCAAGGCGGTCGATGGAGTGGTGGGCAACGAAGTCGATGACAAGGAGGAATAACATCGGTGAAAGCACACAACCTTGTCTTACGCCAGTTTCTATCACAAAGAAATCAGTTATTCCTTCTTCCATCCGTGCACAGCATTGAGAGCCTTGGTAAAGGTTGGGAAAATGTCTACAATTTGAGATGGAATTCCATAAGCCCGGGCTTATAGCATTTCTCGGTGCGCTGAGTCACAGGCCTTGACAAAGTCGATAAAGTTCAGTGAGATCCGTTGTTGGTATTCCAGTGATTGTTCAATCACTTGTCGCAGAACAAAAAATCTGCTCAATGCAGGATCGGCCACTTCAGAAGCCCGCTTGTTGATCTCTAACGTAGGCATCGACACCTTGTCAGAGGCGGTTTAGAAGAACAATAAAAAATACCTTTCCAGGTACCAGTAGAAGGGTAATACCCTACCAGTTATCACACTTGGAGAGAAGAATGATCATCACATTTTTTTGGGAACGTGATGATCATACTTCGTTTCCATTCCTCAGGGACTGCTGAGGTTGCCCAGCAAGCATTGAGCAAATCCATAAGGGGATCAACAAGGCACTGGTCACCAGATCTGAGTAATTCAGGTGGGATCTCGTCCAGGCCTGCAGCCCTGCCATTCTTGAATGCCAGGATCACACTTTTCGTTTCCACTGCTGTGATCGTGTCAAGGTTTACTGGCAGATCGAGTATAGGGTTTAGGATGCTGGGATCGAATGCTGTGGTTGGTGCTGGCTGGTTTAGGACTTCCTTATAGACGCTCACGTTCTTCTTAAGTAGGAAGGGCCCTGCTGTCCTGATCTTTGATCGGTGCGCCTCTTCCAGATGGTAAGCTCTCCACTGGGGTTTTAATGCAGTTATGAAGCTGTTCACAGTGCTTTTCAGTGCATTACTGTGGTGTTTCTAGTGTATTTGTGTGTTTTCAAACAGGCTCAAATCGAAAGAGCCCATTGTGGTGATTGGTACGGCTCTACATTTGGCTTTATTTCCATTGTTTGCTTCATTTTGTTGTGTTGTGCAGCAGAGAGATGCTGCAGTAAAACAATCAAACAGTTCTTACTTACACATCCAAATATAGCTTTGACTTGTTAGTTTTGATACTTTTAATAAGTTACTCTAATAAATAATATTTCTACAGAAGTATTTTTCTCATGAACTTCTAACTTTTACTTGAATCTATATTATATATTATATTAAATATAGGAGTTACAGGGTGCAGAATGTGTGTCATTGTTAGGAACTTAGTGTGTGTGTGTGTGTGTGTGTGAGAGAGAGAGAGAGAGAGAGAGAGAGAGAGAGTGTGTGTGTGTGTGTGTGTGTGCGTGCGTGTGTGTGTGCGTGTGTGTGTGTGCGTGTGTGTGTGTATGTGTCTGTGTCTGTATGTGTGTGTGTGTGTGTATGTGTGTGTGTGTGTGTTGGGCTCTGATTTAGGGATCAGACTAATTAATCACAGAGGATGAGTGGAATGAATGCAGCAGCTACACAAACACCATCAGTGCAGGAAATGATGCGTGTGTGTGTGTGCACTCATATTTGGTAGCAAACAGGAGGTTGTTTTCAGTGTGTGTGCTGTCATTTATTGAGCTATAGATGATGATGATGATGATGATGATGATGAGACCACGCTGTCGGACACGTGTGTCTGTGACTCTCAGACGTCTGAATCCCGGCTGCAATCTAGAACATTCTCTCTGAGGGCCTGAAATAGCACTGCAGACACGGCTGGGTTTAACTCATTAGTGCTCATTAACTATCGTCTCACCCAAACACAAACTCTCTCAGCACGTGTGTCTGTCCTGTCAGGCCTCTGCTGGTGAGAATATGGCTGTTTAATGCAGCACTGGAATATTATGTGCTTTGAAATAAATGTTATATGTTAAACGAGGAATCATCTTCACGTTACGCTAGCGCCACTCGTTTCATGATCCGTTACATTAGCTGAGCCAAACCGTCTGTTGCAGGGGAGATGATTGTTTAAGATCATTTAAGAGTCATGATTCCAGTCGGTGTTGTGTTTCCAATTTCTGACAACAGGCTTTCATTTCACACGTTACTAAGAATAATCGTAAAATTCATAACTGCTGAATTATGGCTCGTTTGATCTGAGAGAGCATTGTGGGAATGTGTGAGTGTGAAAGACAGAAGTGCTGTGAGTTGTTCTGCTCAAACCTTTGAGCTGCGTCCGTCCGCTATCAGCTCAGATAATCGAGCACTTGTGAAGAGGCGGCCGTCTCTCTGACCCTGAGAACACACAACTAATGCCTTTATAATGCAACCTTTTACCAAAGCAGCCTTTGTCCTAAACACACACTCACACACACACACTCACACACACACACACACACACGAGTCAAGGTGACACGATAGTGATCCTCATTAGGCATCCACAGAGACATTAGCGCTCATAATGCTTTCCTAACACACACACGCGCTCTGAGCTCATTCTCCAAACTCCTATAGCAACATGAATCTGTCTGCGCTAATCACACACACCTTCTGTCACAGCAGCGTCTTTATGACCAGCAGAGACAGACAGACAGGCGGAGCATCCCGACGAGCAAAGAGCTCTCAAATGAGGCTGAGCGCGAGGGGCCGTATCGCTTATTTGTGTCCTCGGTTAGCCATTGTGACGCCAGGGCCGCGGGTCCCAGCGCCGATGGAGCCGGTGATACGTGATGTGCCGTTATCTTATCAGTGTCATCAGCGCAGTGGGAGGATTGACACGCTAACGATAAGACATGTTTTATTCTCCAGGATAACGCAGTGAACACGCCTGGAGTTGTCATGATGTCGAGCGTATCAGGTGTTTTTGCAGCGCTGCCTGTCGGAGCACATAGAGGTTCTCCTGCAGTGAGAGAGACCAGTCACACATGACATCTCTTGAAAGTCTCAGTTCCATCTCCTAGACAACAGTGAGATCAAATGGAGACTTTTGCTGAAGTCACATGCATTTTTATAGCTTCTTCTCAATGCTATGACTTTTATTTTTCTTAAGGACTGGAATTAAAGCTATTTGGTCACATTAAAGTGGTCATGAACTGCCTCCATTTTTTAATTTTGTACTGTTCTCTGAGGTCCACTTATAATGTTATCAAGATTTTTACATCAAAAACATCATAATGTAAAAGTAATAGGCTATTTTCTGTCCTGTTTTGACCCGCATCAGAACGCTCTGTTTGAATAGGTGTGGAGGATTATAGACTCGGAAGTAAACATCCACTGCTGTGATTGGCTAATAGCTGTGTATGATTGACAGCATACATTTCTCACAGAGGTACGCTGCTGGGTTTTAGGATAAAAACACATAAATACTCAGTACATATCAAACGATCTGTTTTAACAGACAAAGCAATAATGAAAACAGTAATGAAAACAGTTACTCAAACTTGTGTTGGAACATTACTGTTGGATCCAATATAGTCACAAAGTATTGTCTTTTAGTTTCAATATTTTTGAAAATCCCGTGTCGAATTGTTCTTTGTTCGTAAACAAATCTGTGGAAAAATGAAGTGAACAAAGGCCCAAGTGACGCGGTCTGGCACAATAAAAATAAAGTTCATCAAATAAAGTTTAACATTTGGTTTTGCCTCTCTCTTTATTTACACTACATATGTGAATCGGTGGGCGGGGCTAAACAGGCAGTGATCTAGAATCGGTGGGCGGTGCTAAACAGGCAGTGATGTAGAAGCAGGCGTTGATCTTCCTCTGTGGAGGCAGTGCTTATCCACACTATTACATCATAGAGTAGAACATTCCACAAGCTGTCGTTTGGCAGATCGGCTTCAATATAAGCTGTTTTTAGACTAACGAGAAAGTTTTGAGTTCTGAAACTTTTTTATAGCACAATGACGTCTTATATGTCAAAAGATCAGGGGGAATTTCGATTTCTCAATTCATGACTCCTTTAAGAGCTGACGGTGGTATTTCCAGTGTTTCTCATCCATCTCTTCTGGATTTCTTTCTCAAAAGTATTTTGTAATCAAGTAGTGAAAGCTGTCCGTGAAATTTCCTGCACTTTATTGATAACAGACAGCATGAGTGTGCAGCGTTTGACTGATGGCATTGATCCATGAGTTGTTTCTGCTTGTTCATCAGTGTTCGTCAGGCGGTGATTGACAGCGCGACGGTCTCTCCTGTGTCTACAGTAGCTGCACTTCTGCTCTCTTTCCTCTGCTGGCGTGGAGCAGCGCTGCATGGCCCTCCATCCCAGGATGAGCTGGAAATAAAAGGCAACCCCTCCCTGCTGGGAATCTTTTGCCAGCTTTATTACGAACAAAGGTCTGCAGCAGCTGGCACATCGAGGTCCCGGCCCACTCTATCTTATCTCCCATCAGCCATAAATATTCAACTGAGAGGAGTAGCGAGAGACCATCTTCTTTTCTGACGTTCACACATTCTGAGACTCAATAGAAACATGCAGCGCTGGAGGAGGAGTGAACGACAGGACATTTCACTTTACTGATCCTCCTGTCATTCTACTTATCTGATTACATTTATGCAAAGTCATGCATGCCTCAAATCGAACTTGCAATTGACAATAACATTGTTTTTTTTCTTTTTATATCTTTCTTTCCGAAGAGAGGCACACAAAAAATACTTTGTTTATATTTGTGAAAACTGTGTTGATGTGCTCTGGTCTGCTGTAGTTCCTGTAGAATCGAGTGCTTCAGCACTGCCCTGCTGAATGTAACTCCAGATCTTCAACGTTTTAAAACTTTAATACTGTTCACTGGTAGCAGGATTTTACGGGGCCATCTTTCCATTTAATCACCAATTAACTACTGTAAACTGTTATCTTTGGGAAAGACACACCTTTGAACGCTATCACGGATCAGCAGTTAGTGACAAAAGGTGATAAAACCATATAGTGAGAGAAAAAAGCTGTGAGGGAGATTGTGCTAGTCGAGCAGCGGGGTGAAGGGCGGCCGTAAATCTCTCAAGTGGGTTTGTCAGAAGAATGAGAGTCCGTTAGTCAGTGAGTGTGAGACAGTGGTGGTTCTTCTCATGTGAAGGTCCAGACGGGAGCGGGGCAGCTGAAGGGTCAGAACTCACTGTGCAGGACTGTACGAATGTACAGTACGAATGAACGAATGTAAATCTGGTTATTGACCTGGTTGATATCGGTCGCTCACAGTGGAAGGATAGATATACTTAACTGATATGATTTATCTTGAACGTCTGATAAAAACATGATGACTCAACCGTTCAGTTTATTATGCTGAAAATGTTGTGAGACGTTGTTTAGTTCAGAGGTGATTATATTGATGGGATTATGAATGATGAGTGTGTGATGTTGGGTTAAGGTTAGCTGGTTGAGTATGTTTTGTGTATTGGGGAGTAAATGTTCTGTAACACTGAAGCTGTTACGCAAGCGCTGTGTCATAAACTACTGTTTTACTGTCATAAAGCAAGGTGTGTTTATGGCTGTGTGTATCTGTTTCTATGTTCACACACTTTTATAAGCAGCTTGTTAAAAATCAAATGCAAATGTTATTGAATTAAAGAGCAAACAGCTGCTGCTGGTCTTTATAGATGCGTGAATGTATGCGGAACGCTGATTGTGACTGGTCAGATTTTTTGCAGGTTTGACATTTCATATCACAGTCAGTGTGCTGTTATGAGTGGGGTGATGATACTTGTTTATCTGCTGGTTAAAGGAGTTATGGTCTGACACATGCTGAAAGTCTCATAGACTCTCACATGGTCTCACAGTCAGTCAGACGCTCATAGACACTCACAGATGCTCCTAGACACTCACAGTCACTCACAGTCAGTCACAGACGCTCACAGTTAATCTGACTTTGCTGCAGCATGGAACAACCTGCTGGTTTGTCTGATGCTCCTAGATGCTCACAGTCAATCACAGATGCTCACAGTCAGTCACAGACACTCACAGACACTCACATTCAGTCACAGACACTCACAGACGCTCACAGATGCTCCTAGACGCTCACCGTCGCTCACAGTCAGTCACAGATGCTCACAGTCGCTCACAGTCAGTCACAGACTCTCACAGTCGCTCACAGTCAGTCACAGACGCTCACAGTTAATCTGACTTTGTTGCAGCATGGAACAACCTGCTGGTTTGTCTGATGCTCCTAGACGCTCACAGTCAATCACAGATGCTCACAGTCAGTCACACACACTCACAGACGCTCACAGATGCTCCTAGACACTCACAGTCTCTCACAGTCAGTCACAGACTCTCACAGATGCTCACAGTCAGACACAGACACTCACAGATGCTCCTAGATGCTCACAGTCAATCACAGATGCTCACAGTCAGTCACAGATGCTCCTAGATGCTCACAGTCGCTCACAGTTAGTCACAGACTCTCACAGATGCTCACAGTCAGTCAGATGCTTACAGTCAGTCACAGACACTCACAAACGCTCACAGTCAGTCAGATGCTAACAGTCAGTCACAGATACTCCAAGACGCTCACAGTCGCTCAGAGTCAGTCAGAGACACTCACAGATGCTCACAGTCAGTCACAGACACTCACAGTTGCTCACAGTCAGTCAGATGCTCACAGTCAGTCACAGATACTCACAGGCGCTCACAGATGCTCCTAGACGCTCACAGTCAGTCACAGACTCTCACAGATGCTCACAGTCAGTCAGAGACACTCTCAGATGCTCACAGTCAGTCACAGACGCTCACAGTTAGTCAGATGCTCACAGTCAGTCACAGATGCTCACAGTCAGTCTCAGACACTCACAAATGCTCACAGTCAGTTAGATGCTTACAGTCAGTCACAGATGCTCCTAGACGCTCACAGTCGCTCACAGTCAGTCACAGACTCTCACAGATGCTCACAGTCAGTCAGAGACACTCACAGATGCTCACAGTCAGTCACAGACTCTCACAGATGCTCACAGTCAGTCACAGATGCTCACAGTCAGTCAGAGACACTCACAGATGCTCAAAGTCAGTCACAGACACTCACAGACACTCACAGTCAGTCACAGATGCTCACAGTCAGTCAGAGACACTTACAGATGCTCACAGTCAGTCACAGACACACAGATGCTCACAGTCAGTCAGAGACACTTACAGATGCTCACAGTCAGTCACAGACACACAGATGCTCACAGTCAGTCAGAGACACTTACAGATGTTCACAGTCAGTCACAGACACTCACAGACGCTCACAGTCACTCACAGTCAGTCACAGACACTCACAGACGCTCACAGTCACTCACAGTCAGTCACAGACACTCACAGATGCTCACAGTCAGTCACAGACACTTACAGATGCTCACAGTCAGTCACAGACACTCACAGACGCTCACAGTCACTCACAGTCAGTCATAGACTCTCACAGTCGCTCACAGTCAGTCAGATGCTCACAGTCACTCACAGTCAGTCACAGACACTCACAGATGCTCACAGTCAGTCACAGACTCTCACAGTCGCTCACAGTCAGTCAGATGCTCACAGTCACTCACAGTCAGTCACAGACACTCACAGACGCTCACAGTCACTCACAGTCAGTCACAGACACTCACAGATGCTCACAGTCAGTCACAGACACTTACAGATGCTCACAGTCAGTCACAGACACTCACAGACGCTCACAGTCACTCACAGTCAGTCATAGACTCTCACAGTCGCTCACAGTCAGTCAGATGCTCACAGTCACTCACAGTCAGTCACAGACACTCACAGATACTCACAGTCAGTCACAGACTCTCACAGTCGCTCACAGTCAGTCAGATGCTCAGTCACTCACAGTCAGTCACAGACACTCACAGATGCTCACAGTCAGTCACAGACACTCACAGACGCTCACAGTCACTCACAGTCAGTCACAGACACTCACAGATGCTCACAGTCAGTCACAGACACTCACAGACGCTCACAGTCACTCACAGTCAGTCACAGACACTCACAGATGCTCACAGTCACTCACAGTCAGTCACAGACACTCACAGATGCTCACAGTCAGTCACAGACACTCACAGACGCTCACAGTCACTCACAGTCAGTCACAGACACTCACAGATGCTCACAGTCACTCACAGTCAGTCATAGACACTCACAGATACTCACAGTCAGTCACAGACTCTCACAGTCGCTCACAGTCGCTCACAGTCAGTCAGATGCTCACAGTCACTCACAGTCAGTCACAGACGCTCACAGACGCTCACAGTCACTCACAGTCAGTCACAGACACTCACAGATGCTCACAGTCAGTCACAGACACTCACAGACGCTCACAGTCACTCACAGTCAGTCACAGACACTCACAGACGCTCACAGTCAGTCATAGACACTCACAGATACTCACAGTCAGTCACAGACTCTCACAGTCGCTCACAGTCGCTCACAGTCAGTCAGATGCTCACAGTCACTCACAGTCAGTCACAGACACTCACAGATGCTCACAGACACTCACAGACACTCACAGTCACTCACAGTCACTCACAGTCAGTCACAGACACTCACAGATGCTCACAGTCACAGACACTCACAGACGCTCACAGTCACTCACAGTCAGTCACAGACACTCACAGATGCTCACAGTCAGTCACAGACTCTCACAGTTGCTCACAGTCAGTCAGATGCTCACAGTCAGTTACAGATGCTCACAGATGCTCAGTCCCTCAGAGTCACTCAGAGTTGCTCAGAGTCACTCATAGATGCTCACAGTTTCTCACAGTCACTCAAAGATGCTCATATCATGCTTTTTCATAGCATCGCTCTCTCCAAATGTGTCCTTTGTACAAAATAGAAAACACTATGTAGGAGTCATGATCAGACATTTGATTAGCATTCTTTGACTTTTCAAAACAAGGTATCTAAATTCTTCTTTACGTCCTTTTTGGGTTAGTCCATCACCAGTACTCCAAAAATAGCAAAAGCTGACTTCCTGATGATTTTTTAATTTTCCAATTTGTTGAGGGATTGCCTGTCTATTGGCATTGCAAAATCACCAGTTTTTGTAGTTTTATTTCACGTGGTTTAACAACAACGTTTGTCTTTGTGTCATGGCACACATCAGACTTTGATTATACAGGTGTTTATGGAACATCAGTATCTCAGCTCAGGATGGTTCGAGCTCTGTGGAACAAAAACTGATATTGAGGTTTTCCTAAAGATGGCTGGTGTGCTTACAATACAAATAAAAAATACCAATACCAAAACCTATAGATATTCACTCAACAAATGCAAATTGAAAATGGTCAAGCAAACTCTTTTGGACCACTTGAGATGGACTGACTCCTCTGAATGCAGCAATAACCCTCGTCCAGATGGAGTGATTTTGATTGGCTGCTGTATGGCAGAAATAAAGAGATGCCTGTCCAAAAGCAACAAGAAAAGCCATTAAAAGTGTCTTGCTGCAGTTACAGCAGCATTCAGTGTGTGAGAACATGAGCAGCGCGTCTCGTAAGAACAGCAGCGCAGAACAGCAACAGTTACTACAGAGAGAGAGAACGGCCGGTTGGTCTTTAGAGAGACAAGAACACGTCTGCTGCTCTCATGGATCGAGTTTCAGCTTGATTCACTGTATATTGCGACCTGATCGCACACACTCATACATGGGTCCAGCAGTGTGTGTGTGTGTGTGTGTGTGTGTGTGTGTGTGTGTTTTGGTCAGGGACACGCTGACCTCATATGTCATGTCTCTTATTGCTGCATGAGCTCATGTGATCTGAAACACACGGCAAGATCAGGATTACAAACACTCAACCTCAGTTACGGCTCCATATCACAGCCGTTTATTGACACACGGCAAACTCCTCAAGTTAAGGTACTTGGAAAGCACATGATTTCACAGAGAATGCATGCACTGAGAAGGGGATAACTCTACAGGATTAGATGCGTGTGAGAGTATTTCTGGGTGTGTTCC
>CM077226.1:39232891-39247891 GCA_039654775.1 Spinibarbus caldwelli | reverse complement strand
CAGACTCCCGTCCAAAAGCAAAAAGGAATTTATTTGTAAGTTTTGCGGGAGACACTTCACCAAATCCTACAATCTGCTGATCCACGAGCGCACGCACACCGACGAGCGGCCTTACACCTGCGACATCTGCCACAAGGCCTTCAGGAGACAAGACCACCTGCGAGACCACAGGTGACCGCTGCAGACAGCCCTGCTGAGTGTGTGTGTGTGTGTGTGTGTGTGTGTGTGAGGACTCAAATCTGTATAATAACATGGGTATGACAGAGGTATTACAATGTAAAGCTGGTTTATGAGGTCACTGCATATGTCCCCGTAATTCAAAAGGCTTAAAAACATACTAAAGGTTTTTTTTTTTTTTTTTTTTTGAGAATCTAAAAATGCAGAAAGTTTTCTGTGAGGGTTGGGTTTAGGTGTAGGGCGATAGAATAGCCTATACAGTTTGTACAGTATAAAAAGCATTAAGCCTATGGAGAGTCCGTGTGTGTGTGTGTGTGTGTGTGTGTGTGTGTGAGGTGCTGTTCTGCCCGAGGAGGTCCAGCTTGATTCATTCTCGCTTGTTTTGCAGATATATTCACTCCAAGGAGAAACCGTTCAAATGTCAGGAGTGCGGCAAGGGGTTTTGTCAGTCGCGAACTCTGGCGGTTCATAAAACGTTGCACTTGCAGGTAAATTGTCCTCATTTGTACCTTGTGTATGGGAATGTCATTCTGCACAAACACGCTTTTGTGCGTTCGTAGCTCTTAATTAAAATGTCATGTTTGGGGCTGTCGATTATAGACGAGCAGACATGGCCCTATATAAACATCTGGGCCTCAAATGTTGACGTTGAAGCATATATTTTTGATGGAAAACTGAAGGGAATAATCCTTTGCTTGCTTCAAATCTGAACAGGAATCTCCTCACAAATGCCCCACATGCGGAAGAACCTTTAATCAAAGAAGTAACCTGAAAACTCACCTTCTCACCCATACAGACCTCAAGCCTTTCTCCTGCGGCCGCTGCGGCAAGCTGTTTCGGCGCAACTGTGACCTGCGACGCCACAGTTTGACACACACCCCACAGCAGGACTACTAACTAGTGAACTAACCAGTGCACACACGCAAACTCTGTTGTTTGACGGACGCCACGGACTCGCTTGCACCTAAACAGACTCTGTGAACTCATGTAAATAAAGTTTTTATCGTTATTTTTATCATCACCTGCATCTGAACTCATCGTGTTTGGAACTGTGTTCACATCTGGGAGAATTCATTGTGTAAATAAAGCGTCTGATCTGCTCACAGACTCACAGGATTAATACAATAATGTGTTTCAGTCAAAGACAATAAAATGTGAGTGCGAAGAGACGGACACAATTCTGCTTTAATAAAAGAGTTATCTTTTTTTAAACGGTGACTGGATTTTTGTAAAAAAAAAAAAAAAATCTCATTTTCCTTTTCTCATTACGTTTTATTTTTAGTTCTAATATGTTACGTTATTATTTTAATATGTAATTAGGCTAAATGTTCCGACATGGTTATCTAATTTTAATTATCATTAAAAAATTGTCAGCAGTAACTTATTTATTAATTTCAGAGCATTGTTGACCTTTAAAACTAACAGTTCATTTACACTATGATTAAGTGTGTAAAAAGAAATTTTAAGTTTAAAGATTTTTTTGAAGAATTAATGACAACTATAATATTTATCTGTCTAGACTTTCTTTGTTAGTTATCAGTAAAAGTGTAACTCGATTTAATTTGCATGTGAACTGAACTAAAGCGGAGTTTCGGATCGAGATGAATTCAGTGCAGTTCTACAGAAGCTGCTGTTTGAGCCGCTCATTAAATCACACAACAACTTTTTTATTTAATAATCTCTAATATAAGGTGTAGTGGACAGACAGCAACAAATTCATGCTTTCATCTTAAAACACACAATGTGAGTAAATATATTGTGTATATAAATACTAGGCCTATCATATTAAAATAATATAATCCTTATTTTTAAAAAATGAATAACGTCAAAAGTAAAGGTACACGCAGAATATACTACAGAAAGAAAAAAGATATTAGGCCTGTTTATTTAGCAGATGGACGGGTTTTGGAAGATCGTTAGAAAAGACGCAAAAAGGACATTTGGAAATTTGTTGATCGTAAATATATATATAAAAATAAAAATAACAATGACACAGGTGAATTATGAGTCCGTAAAATTAAACTCTTGAAATTAATTTAACAGATTAATTTGTATAAACGACGCGATTTCAAAACGTGTAGCCTATAAATAAAAGACGAAGCGGTTTGTAAGAGGAAACCGAAATGATTCCCATCAAAGGCCTGTGATAAAATACTCCACAAAGGCAAATCTCAAAGGAAGAACACAAAAATAGAACAAATCTGAATGTTTTAAACAGACTGCGATCACATCTGCTCATTTAACAGCAGTGCGATCAGAGCAAAACATCAGCTCACTTTCATTCATTCTGAATTCAGCGATTAATGCGGATTTATGGCTGAATACTTCAAGTGATTATATGACTGTAGCAGTGTTTAATAAAATAAAGGCATTGACAGTAGGCTATTTAAAAATCATTAGTATATAGTCAGTGTTTAATAATGGAGATTTAGTGTTTATAATAATAATAATAAAAACAGCAAGTATTGTCATGTTAAGTAGCTATTAATAATACTGTAGTATATAGTCAGTATTCACAGATTTGAGTGTATATTTAATAAATAGAGGGGAGGATTCTGTTAGAGTTTATAAGCCTCTGTTTACCTCAGTCTCTGCAAAACACATCTTATAAGTAAGTTATTCTTGCTCTGTCGCTCATTAAAGGAGAGTAAACCAGAGCCTCAAACAAACGCGTCAGAAAACCAATTATAAAGAATAATTCCTGATCTGTGAGTGTCTAAATAAGAATTAGGCTATTAGTAGCTATATGGTCGGTGTATAGTCTAGTAATAATGAGTATTTAATGGTTATTGGTGTGAAGTCAGTGTTTGGGTAATGATGATTGGCTTCATTCACTCAGAAAACGCGAGACGCGTCGCTTAAAAGCTGAACTTCATTTAACTTTTTATAACGCCTTCGCTACCGTCAGTGGGTCATTTAGTCAATATCGTTAGTGTTTGAAAGAAACTGACAAGAAAACGTAATTTCACTCAAACTGCCCTGACGCGCGTCAGCCGTGTGCCGGAAGTGACGCATGCACGCAGGCGATGACGCTGTGGCGTCGTGTATGCGGAAGTGATGGACGCGGCTAGTGTTTGTGTTTCTGCAGGAGTCTGAGGCGTCGGGGAAGCTGTAAGTGTGTGTTTGTGTGTGTGTTTGTGAGTGTGTTTGCTGATGTCGATCATGAATGAAACACTGATCAGAGCGTCAGGAGCTTTTAAGCGTATGTCAGTCTGTTCGTGTTCATCTGTGTCGCTGAAGAAAGCAAACACGAGCAAATAATGTTTATGTGCAGATATCAGCGCTTCAGCTAGCATTACCTCAGACAAATACAGGCCCACCTTTTAATCACTCTTGAAATAAAGCCTCTGATAACTTGTAATACATTGTGGCTTTTGGCACAACTTGTGTTTTTAAATTCTGTCAGAACATAAGCTGTAAAGAGTGAAACAAGTCTGTCGTGTTTCATGAAGAAGAAGAAGATTAGGGTTAGGAATGATATGTGTGTTATCTTTAGATGAATTATCCCTTTAACTTCTTCAGCACAGACACAGGAATATCAAAATACTAAAGCTGAAGACACTTCTTATCAGAAAGACAAAGTTAAAGGAACAAATAAAAACAAGAACGCATAAAAATAGTTAAAGAGCTCAAATGTATTAAAAAGTAAACTATTTTAAATGACTGTCCTGATGGAGGTGTGAGGATCATAACTCTCTGAAAGGATATCAGAAAAACAGCTAACCAACTTCAGGAATTAATTCACAATATGCACTCATTCATTCTTAATTTTATGCCTAATATGATGAAAACGGGCAGTTAATGTTTCTTGTCTGGTCATGTTGACAACTAAGAATTGCATTACATGAATTGTGTAAATGATATTTCTCTATTTAAAACGGCAGGATTTAAGAAAAGTCGAGTAGTTTTGCGCTGTCAGATGCTGAGACACAAATGACAACAAATTACAGCATCAAAATACAGATAACATTCGCTAATTATTTCAGAGTTTATCACGCGCACCCAGTGCCCTCAGTGGAGGGTTATGACCCTTCTGCTCAGATCTGTTTGGGTAAATATCACGTTTGTTCAAGGATCGGTGGATTAGAGCGGCATTCATATCTTCAGTTCAGAAACCTGTCTGTGAGGTTTAAGTCAGCTGATGCCAGATCAATCCTTTCAAAGATGGTCTGCTAGAAATCAGTATTTATTTCTACATTTCATCTCTGTCTAATGGTGTGTGTGTTTGTGTTTGCACTGGTTTGGCTGGTTTATGAGGACTCAAATTTGTAGGGTAAACATACTTATTAAGCTCACCAAAATCTACGAGACATTTTTAGTGCACAAGATATCGGTTTCAGCACAAGAAGTTATGTTAAAATAAAATATTAATCTCTCACACAAAAATATTTCATTTTATTCTAAATGACAAAAGCGTTTCAATTAAGATATACATCATTAAATTCAAAAAGTCTGGCTGTGCTTAATGGGTACATATTTGTGTTCTTTAAGCACACCCTGTTCCCATTAAGCTCACATCAGGTTTTATTAAAAATACTTGTTTATTTTAAACAACCTTTTTAAATAATAATTGAAAAATGTCTTATTTGAAGGTATAAAGTCAATCACAAAAAAACAGACCACTAAAATCAAGCAACAAGGCATTATGTTTGATCAGTTATATATTCATAGAGAAGTGTCATTTAAGCACACTGCAACATCTAGACTAGTCCACGTTCAGCTAAATAACATATTCAAAAATCAATTAAAACAAACCAATAAAACATTTCATTCATGGGGATGAACACAGAAACTAGCCTCATTGTGAAGCCTCTTATTAAATGGATGTCAACTTATCTATAGTCTCTTAAGGCTGGAATACACGACATGATTTTTGCCCTGATTTTCCACAGATTCACAGTCTGGAGAAGCTGATGCTGTTTGCCAGTCTGCAGATTTGAGTCGACATATCTAATAGAAAATCTCGTAGTGTGTGATCGTCACAGACTCTGATTTTTTTAGCTTCAGACTTTGATTCCATCCAGTCGGAGGAGATCAAACATGTTTAATATTTTCAGCAGATTTTATAACACACATTGTTTTCATTTTTCACGCGTCTCCTAGCAACAGTGCGCACATTTCTGCGTGAGTTTGTTGTGATCGGAAGGAATTTAAAGTCTGTTAGTGTGAGATCTTCAGTCGTTTTAGTGTATGATGCCCAGCTTTCCTTTGTGACTATTTACAAAGTCTGTAAGTGTATGATGCCTGGTGTTTGAAAAATCTGTTCAGATTTTATAAGTCATGTAGTGTATTCCAGCTTTTAGTTGCTTTTGTCCTGGACAGATGCGACAGGTTTCTGATGGCTTCTTCTTTGTACGAACGACATGCCTCTTTCATCTTTGGGCATAAACTATAGCTACGTCTAGATTTTGTCATCTTAAAGATGTGAAAATAGCAGCCATATCACCCTGCAGCCCAAGACTGGTTGCCCACTGAAGCTAAGCAGGGCTGAGCTGGTCAGTACCTGGATGGGAGACTCCTGGGAAAACTAGGTTGCTGCTGGAAGAGGTGTTAGTGAGGCCAGCAGGGGGTGCTCACCCTGTGGTCTGTGTGGGTCCTAACACCCCAGTATAGTGACGGGGACACTATACTGTAAAAAAGCACCGTCCTTCGGATGAGACGTTAAACCGAGGTCCTGACTCTCTGTGGTCATTAAAAATCCCAGGATGTCCTTCGAAAAAGAGTAGGGGTGTAACCCCGGCATCCTGACCAAATTTGCCCATTGGCCTCTGACCATCACAGCCTCCTAATCATCCCCATATCTGTCGATTGGCTTCATCACTCTGTCTCCTCTCCACCAGTAATCTGGGGTGTGGTGGGCGTTCTGGCGCAGTATGGCTGCCGTCGCATCATCAGGTGATGCTGCACACTGCTGGTGGAAGAGGAGATTCCCCGCTTCTATGTAAAGTGCTTTGAGTACCCAGAAAAGCACTATATAAATGTAACTAATTATTATTATTATTAAAATAAGTTATTAATCATTTTATACAGATTAACTTAAAGTGACAACCATCAGTTTATATTTAAAGTCTGTTTATGAAGTATTTACATAGATGTTCAATGTGGAGAGTACATAGATGTTCAATGTGGAGAGCTTAAAGTGAGCACACTGAGCTTAATGGGTGCAGCAACAATTTTTAATAAATTTCATGTAATATTTATTAAAATGACAGGATTTTGCTAAATAAATGGTCTAGGTCATGTATTAAGTTCATACATATTTTAATATGAACAACTATTATTAACAATATCTATGAAATTATACTTTTTCTTATTGATGTCACACTGAAGCTGTGAGATTTTCATAGTAGTGCACCCTTTAAGCTCACCTTACAATAATATGAAATCTTTAAAAATTACAGCAGTGTAATACCACAGACCAGCAATAAACTGTCAATTTATTATATTATGGATGTAAAAGTACAATCCAGTAATGCCTGTGAAGTAATATATTAGTGTAGCACACAATTTTATACAGCTAGTCAACTAACTGTGCTCTGTAGCATCTGCGCTGTGTTGGTGAAACTGTCAAAATAAAGGCTTAAACATCTAAAAAACGCACATTTAGGGGGCTCCTCTTTTGGTGAATGTTTTCAGACAGCTTTCTAAATGGCCACTAGACAGAGTGAACACATGGAGACTCATATCTCAGCGTGCAGTGATCTGATTGACTTGAAATTACAGGAGGTATAGACCCTTTTTGTGCCGACGTCACAATTACGTCACAGCGCTAGCTGGAGGCAAAACAAAGGCTAAACTGGAGGCGGCCCATTCAAACCAGCGCAGATTCAGCTACACAAGAAGCTTGAAATATCATCTTGTTGTGATGTTGGGTGCCAGAATCGATGAAGTACAGGCTCCAATTTGAAATTTGATCGCATACCTGCTGCCACTGCCAGACAAAAAACCAACGACAGCTGCGGTTAAACACGATAAAATGAGCAGACTGGACAGAAACGATCATCAACAATGCTCGCGTTTGCAGCACACTCTTCTTATCAGAAAAGGTTCAATAAAGTGTTGTCTTTTGTTGTTATGGATTATGGTTTGTGTTATGTGTTTAAAGATTTCTTATGCATCTCACGACTATGTTGTGTATGAAATAATGTCTGTGTGCATGTGTGTGAAACAACAAACTGACGATTGATATGCTTAATCATCTGTAATATACATTGTTGTGATTGATAGTGGCTGGAATTTCTAAGAACTTGGTAAGAAAGAATAATCAAACAGAAAGTTCAAAATTAGTTTCTGGAATTTTTATTTCTAGAAAATATTCACATTTTACTTTAAATGTACTGAATGTAAAGTATTGTACATCATTTACAGGATGTATGTATTTTAAAATAACTATTTGGCTATTATTTGATACATCTTCAAATAATATATCCTTCACATTGAATGTTTAACTTTTTGTATTTTGGCCCAGTTCACTCTCATGTAGCTGTAAAAATAGTTGCCTGCTGAAATTAATATACATCTTCATGACTAGACAGACACAGGTGAGTTTCTCTGTAGACGCGAGTCACTCAAGCGGAGGTAATCCTGTCAGATCGTCCATCCTTTGAGTGAATACAGGTCGGTTAATCTGGTTTCCTTCGTTAAAGTGAATTTATTTAAATAATCACGGTCCTGCACAGAGAGTGATCTTACACATGCAGGTCAAATCGGATTTTCTCCACTAATTGTTAAAAAAAAACCAGACTTCATAGCTAGCGTTAGTGAAGCGGTCAGAGGAATCTTTCTGCCTCCACCTAAGCTCCGCCCACAGAAAAACATCTCAGTGTTTACTAACAGAAAAAGGGTCTATATAGTAACAAACATGTCAATTGGTTAAGACATCAAGTAGGATAATAAATTATATTTTCTTTTTATAATCTGATCTCAAAAATGGAAGTGTGCTTAATAGGTACGTTTACCCTGTAATGTCCTGAGTATGACAGGTATTACGATGTAAAGGTGGTGTATGGACCCTGATTGTGTCCCTGTAATTCAAAAGGCTTAAAAAACATACAGGTGTTTTTTTTAAACTCTATTGTCAGTAGTTTCCTGTAAGGGGTAGGTTTAGGTGTAGGGTTGGTGTAGGGTGATAGAAAATACAGTTTGTACAGAATAAAAACCATTACGCCCATGGAGAGTCCCCATAAACCACAAATTCAAGTGTACGTGTGTGTGTGTGTGAGATTGTGTGTGTGTGTGTATTTATGTGTGTGTGTGTGTATTTATGTGTGTGTGTGTTTGAGAGAGATTGTGATTGTGTGTGAGATTGTGTGTGTGTGTGTATTTATGTGTGTGTGTGTGTGTGAGAGAGATTGTGATTGTGTGTGAGATTTTGTGTGTGTGTGTGCGCGCGTTTTTGTGACAAATGAGGACATAAATTGGTATAATGACACAGGTATGACAGGTATTACAAGGTGAAGGTGACTTTTCAGGACATTACCTCATGTCCCCACTTTTCAAAACGCTTATAAATCACACAGAATGAAGTTTTTTGAAAATCTAAAAATGCAGAAAGTCTCCTGTGAGGGCTAAGTTTAGGTGTAGGGTTGGTGTAGGGCAATAGAATATACGGTCTGTACAGTAGAAAAACCATTACGCCTATGGAGAGTCCCCATAAACCACAAAAACAAACGTGTGTGTGTGATTGTGAGTGTGTGTGTGTGTGTGTGTGTGAGATTGTGATTTTGTGTGTGTGTGTGTGTGTGAGAGATTGTGATTGTGTGTGTGTGTGTGTGTGTGTGTGTGTGTGTGTGAGAGAGATTGTGATTGTGTGTGTGTGTGTGTGTGTGTGAGATTGTGATTGTGTGTGTGTGAGATTGTGATTGTGTGTGTGTGAGAGAGAGATTGTGATTGTGTGTGAGATTGTGATTGTGTGTATGTGTGTGAGATTGTGATTGTTAGTGTGTGTGTGAGAGATTGTGATTGTGTGTGTGTGTGTGTGTGAGATTGTGATTGTGTGTGTGAGATTGTGATTGTGTGTGTGTGTGTGTGTTTGAGATTGTGATTGTGTGTGTGAGAGATTGTGATTGTGTGTGTGTGAGAGATTGTGATTATGTGTGTGTGAGATTGTGTGTGTGTGTGTGTGTGAGATTGTGATTTTGTGTGTGTGTGAGATTGTGATTGTGTGTGTGTGTGTGATTGTGATTTGTGTGTGTGTGTGATTGTGTGTGTGTGTGTTTGTGATTGTGTGTGCGTGTGTGTGTGTGAGAGAGATTGTGATTGTGTGTGTGTGTGTGTGTGTGTGATTGTGTGTGTGAGATTGTGATTGTTTGTGATTGTGATTTTGTGTGTGTGAGATTGTGATTGTATGTGTGTGTTTGTGTGATTGTGATTGTATGTGTGTGTGAGATTGTGATTGTGTGTGTGTGTGTGTGTGTGTGTGTGTGATTGTGTGTGTGTGTGTGTGTGTGTGAGATTGTGATTGTTTGTGATTGTGTGTGTGTGAGATTGTGATTGTATGTGTGTGTGTGTGTGTGTGATTGTGTGTGTGTGTGTGTGTGAGATTGTGATTGTGATTGTGTGTGAGATTGTGAATGTGATTGTGTGTGTGTGTGTGTGTGTGACTGTGATTGTGATTGTATGTGTGTGTGTGAGATTGTGATTGTGATTGTATGTTTGTGATTGTGATTGTGTGTGTGTGTGTGTGTGTGTGTGAGATTGTGATTGTTTGTGATTGTGATTGTGTGTGTGTGAGATTGTGATTGTATGTGTGTGTGTGTGATTGTGATTGTATGTGTGTGTGTGTGAGATTGTGATTGTGTGTGAGATTGTGAATGTGATTGTTGTGAGATTGTGAATGTGATTGTATGTGTGTGTGTGTGACTGTGATTGTGATTGTATGTGTGTGTGTGAGATTGTGATTGTGATTGTATGTTTGTGATTGTGATTGTGTGTGTGAGATTGTGATTGTGTGTTTGTGTTTGAGATTGTGATTGTGTGTTTGTGTTTGAGATTGTGATTGTGTGTGTGTGTGAGAGATTGTGTTGTGTGTGTGTGTGATTGTGTGTGTGAGATTGTGATTGTGTGTATGTGTGTGTGTGAGATTGATTGTGTGTGTGTGTGTGTGTGTGTGAGTGATTGTGATTTGTGTGTGTGTGTGTGTGTGTGTGAGATTGTGTGTGTGTGTGTGTGTGTGTGTGTTTGAGATTGTGATTGTGTGTGAGAGATTGTGATTGTGTGTGAGATTGTGATTGTGTGTGTGTGTGTGAGATTGTGATTGTGTGTGTGTGTGTTTGAGATTGTGATTGTGTGTGTGAGAGATTGTGATTGTGTGTGAGATTGTGATGTGTGTGTGTGTGGAGGATTGTGTGTGTGTGTGTTTGTGTGTGTGGATTTGATTGTGTGGTGTGTATTGTGGTGTGTGTGTGTTGTGTGTGTGTGTGTGTGATTGTGATTGTGTGTGAGATTGTGATTGTATGTGTGTGTGTGTGTGTGTGTGTGAGAGAGATTGTGATTATATGTGTGTGTGTGTGTGAGATAGTGATTGTGTGTGTGTGTGTGATTGTGTGTGTGTGATTGTATGTGTGTGTGTGTGAGATTGTGATTGTGTGTGTTTGTGTGTGAGATTGTGATTGTATGTGTATGTGTGTGCCCGCAGGCGTGACGGGATGTCAGGATGCTGGAGTCCTATGTTTCTCCTCTCTTGATGAGTTATGTGAACCGCTACATAAAGAACCTGAAGCCGTCGGACCTGCAGCTGTCATTATGGGGCGGCGACGTGGTTCTGAGCAAACTGGACCTGAGACTGGACGTGCTGGAGCAGGTGAGAGACGATCACAGCTGATCTACATCTGCAGGAGGTTTGAGATGAAGCTTTCCTTCACTCATGTCCTTCTGTCTGCTTTTCTGAAGGAGCTTCGCTGCATTTTAAAATATGGCACACTTCTGGTTTTGGGATCTGCCACCCAGAAGGACTGAAACAAATCATTCTGGCTGAATGATCTCGAGATTTTCCATCACACTCTTTTTTTTTATTCCTCGGGAAAATAATGTACTACTTGGCATTTTAATGTGACTTTTTTGTATCACCAGAATATCTGTGACATCTGTAATATCTCCTGAGATTTCATTCATGGTTTGCTGAAAGTAATTTGTTCATACTTCTACACATTTAATTTTCCTTTCAGTGTTCGATGGTTGAGGCTGAGGAGAATAATGTCACATCTTTGTACTTAGTTTTTGAAAAGGTTTATCATTGCATTCATAGAGTGAACCTTTAAAGCCGGTGGTGGTTGCTGATTGCTTACATTTTGACAGATCTTACTCCCATAATTTGCATAAAGTACAAATGTAGGAAAACGGTGGATATGTAAAACAGCATTTTGGAAGTTGATTTCCTTAAGCCCCGCCTCCCTTGGTTACTGTTAATATTGATGAAATTATTCAATAGTGCAGTTACTAAAAGGAGGAAAGTCTGTTTTGACAGCAGTTACAGCTGATGATATTAGTGTGAGAAACACACTACAGTCGCTGGATCAGTGACGTTCAGTGACTTTCACTCACGCTGGAGCAGATGAATATGCTCTTACAGATGTGTTCATTTGGTAATGAGGGAGACACAGAAAGTAATGCACGGCATGAACAAGATTTATTTAATGACTTCGAAAAGGCAGCAATGTTTAATCTTATTTTGTGATAATTCCTGTAAAATTGCTACACAATCATGCAGATTGTTCATAAATGTACATTTGAACAAGCAAAGCTTGGAAAGTTGCTGAGGTAGGATTGGTCAGTAGAGAAGGGCCAGTTGATTCTGAAATAAATCTGCATCAAATTACAAAATAAATCATATTCAGAATGAATATTGATAAAACTTTAATCTGCCCCTGACATTTAGTGTAAATCGTCCCTTAACAGATATCATCAGCAGTGACTGTGTGCAGGGACTTGAACACAGCCAACATCTTATAAAAAAAGATGAAATGATATTTTCAGCTGAATTCCTTAGAAGTGTATTGAGTGTTTTCATATTGTTTCTTCAAAGCTGCCAGCGTTTCTGAAGGGTTGAAGTGGATGTTTCCCTGCTGTCCCTCTGTCTGTCTGCTGTCATCTGACTCTCTCGCGTACATGCAACAGACTATTTGCTTTGCTTTCTTATTTGGGCAGCACTGAGCTTTTGCAGTTGTAATATCTGGAACGGATCACTGTGTCATGTTGTGAGAATGTTTGGCTCCGCACACGCTCTCAGAGTTTGATGCAGGATATTATTAGAAGGAGCTTGCGTCGTCCCGAGCGGGAGTTAAACTTTCTCTAGTGATCTTCAATTTAAGCCACTCTGGAATCCTGTCGGAACGTCTCTGGAAGCGCTTGAAGCCTTTGTGAATTGGTTCTGTTTGATTGTGAGTGTTGAATTGCTGAGCTCTGGTTTGACTGATGGGCTGCGTGTGTGTTTGCAGGAGCTCAAGCTGCCCTTCACCTTCCTGAGCGGCCACATCCACGAGCTGCGCATCCACGTGCCCTGGACCAAACTGAGCTCAGAGCCCGTGGTCATCACCATCAACACCATGGAGTGCATCCTCAAGCTCCGGGACGGAGCCACGGTCAGTGTCTGAATGAGATCTAGAGTCTGGGATACGAGCAGCATCATTCCACAGTTTGCACAAACAAACACAAAACATGCTTCATGTAAATCTAAGAGAGTTTATTCAGAGAAATGCCATATGTAATTTAAAACACAATATGGTGTCCACCCTGACTGAGGTCCATAGCACTTGTGGTGGAGTAGGTAAGTGTGCAGCACTGTGAATGCATCTTTAAAACATGCAACTACTACAATGGTTTGAAAGTATAATCACTCACCACTCCTGACTGAAGTTATATTCGGTTGCTCACTGAGTAAACCTTGTGGCCTTCATGTGATGTTTGCACAGAAAGGCATGTGAAGTGACGATCCGTGAAGATGTTTGCATGCAGCAAACTGCAGTGAGTAATGCAATCAGTAGTTCCTTCATCCAGAACTGTTGTGGCTAGGGATGCACCGAATGTTCGGCAACCGAAATTAATAACCGAATAAACAGAATAAATTGTACCGAACAATGATATGACGCAATCGAACAGCACCCAGCATATAGTGAGCGGTATATAGTTATTTGTACAGTAAAAAATGCATGCCTTATTCAAGAAGGGGTCTCAAAAATGACCAAAAAATATCATTTTACTAATTTATTAATTTTAAGTTAAATTGTGCTTTGTTGGTATAATGTCTGCTAGAATGTTAAAAAATGTTCAGTGTTAAATAAATATTTTTAAATTGTTGTTTTGTAATTGATTTTTTTCTTTGAAAAGCAAGACAAAACAGTAAAAAGCACATTTTGGCTATTAAATTTATACAATGGTGAAAAAATGGCAAAATACATGGGGAAAACCGTGAAAAGCTGTGTTCGGTCTTCGGCCCAGTGTTTTGTTTTGTTTGTCTTCGGCCAAGAATTTTCATTTTGATGCATAGTTGTTGCACCACAAAAAGGTGATTAAGACACTTTGCGGCTCAAATACTGAGGAGTTCTCGTCAGTGATCGAACAACAATATACAAACATCCCATATTTGTCATGATATTGCAGTGTTTTACTGTGATTGCTGTCTGTGCTAATCGACAGCGCGTCACAGACATGGACGTCAGAAAAAACACAGTGTTCTTTGGCGTCAGAAGCGTGTTTTCATGCGTTGAAGCAGTGCTCGCGCGCAGGGACTCGTTACGAGGAGGTCCTGAGGCCAGATGGCCAGTTAGAAACACATTTAGGAGGGAAGTCAATTAGAGCTGATTATAGCGGCTTCTGCAGAATAGATCTGGAACATATGCGTGTTTGACTGCGCTAATATCACCCACCGCTGCAGCTACTGCCGTCTGCGTGTTTCTGCCATGTGGAAACGAGTCAGGACGGGTTCTGTTAAATTCCCAAACAGGTATTTGTTGCAGATGTGTTTCACAGAGCCGTCCCGTTCAGAAAGAACTTTTGGAAAATCGCAAATGACGTTCAGACAAATTATGTGCTGGTAAAGCTCGGCCCGGAGAGACCCCAAACCAGACGAAGAGAAAGCCTGACCATTTCAATTTAAACATGACATATACTTCATTACATGTTTGCATTTGCATGCACCTATACAGAGCAAAATTTAAACTGTGACATACAAAAAACATTTAAAGAAAAACAACTGTGTAATTGACAGAGAAAGAAACAGGCTGATGTCAAAGATTCAGAGTTAGAGGAGCAGGTGAGAGAGAATGGTGTGTGTGTGTCTGTATGCGTGAGAGAGAGTGTGTGTGTGTGAGAGAGTGTGTGAGTGTGTGTGTGTGTGAGAGAGTGAGTGTGTCGTGTCTCAATTTTCAATTTCAATTTATTTATAAAGCACAACTAAACACAACTACCATTGACCAGTGTGCTGTACAAAGTAAGTAACCACAAACAGAATTAAAAACAAAGACAAGGTCACAAACATAAACTGTAAAAAACATGGACGTAGTGTCCGTGACGTCACCCGTAGGTTTCTGAAGAGCGTTTTTGAAGCCCAAAGTAGGCGGAGTTACTCCCGGATAATCGAAAATGGACAAAGAGGTGGGATGTGGGCGGGGCTGGTTACTGAAACCACACCCACCTAGCTCTCCAGTGGTGACAGAAACTGGCTACGCTCTTAATTATGCAGAACTTTAAGGCTCAATATAATTTAAACGGATGGGTTATAAAAAAATTCACCCCACTCACAGTTGTCATGAAGGGCAAAATTAGCTTTATAGACCAAAATCATTTTTTGAACCAGGCTGTAAACATGTTTTTTTCTGCTGTAAAGTT
>CM077226.1:39197891-39227891 GCA_039654775.1 Spinibarbus caldwelli | reverse complement strand
CGCACAGGAAGACAAACATTTGAGTTGGACAACAAGGAAAAAGCATTAAAGTTTTATAAGTTGAAGTGGGACTGCGAGCGTTCAACAGGGCTGAATAATGCCATTGGACCTGCGGTTATGACCATTTATTGCTGTATATTTTAATATTTATTGCTGAAACTCTGGTTCGTAATGTTTTCAGTTCTTTGGTGCTTTGTTGAGTAATGACCTTAGACCATGGATGCTGTTCAACTGGAGCTTCTGGTCATGAGCTGCTCCGTTCACACACACACACACACACACACACATATACATACATACACACACACACACATACACACACACACAGATGTTGAATTGTTGTACACTAGGGCTGCACAATTAATCAGTGAGATTGCGATTATAGCTGCAATGAACTAATGCAGAAAAGTGTCAAGCGTGTTGTTTTTGTGGCTGAGAGACGTCTCGAGAACGTCCTCATTGTCATTAACGGTGCAGACGCTGTGTAAAGCAGATTTATTGAGCGTTTGTGCGAGCGCAGGACTCAGCGTGCTCCTGCTGAACTGACTCAGGCACTGAATGATGGGATGCTGTAGTTTGGTCTCTGTGTGGAGTTTATTTATTCACAGATTTGCACGCTGCTGATCAATGTGACGGTCTTGATTTACTGATCTGTAAAATCATGTCTGTCCTGTAGCGCTGCACGTCGTTGACCCACACAGAAGAACATCACAATGAATCATTGCTTTTACAGTATCAAGGGGAAATAATGTACACAGAGACAGAGCGACACGCGTCATAATCAGAAACCCACACCCACACTGGGGGGAAACAATCCAACGCTCTCCATTGACTTTGTATTGTGGGAAGCTGGCTCCTTGTCATTTCTGACTTATAACAAAAAACAGAACGATGTCTAAAAGCTGCTGTGTGATGAGGTGTACAGCAAACAAGCTAAAAAACCCAGAACTACTTTTTTATAAGCTGTCAACCCAAAAAAACGAGCGTTTAATGACAAGGAGGCAGCTTCCAGCAATACAAAGTCAATGGAGAGCGTTGGATTGTGTGGGCGTGGCCTAAACGCGCTCTGTCTGTAAGTGCGTCAGACCCAGATGGACATCTTTGGTTGTGTCAAATATATATATATATATGTATTTTTCAGCATCTTGTGCTGCATCTTTAAAGATTTCTGACGTTTGTAAAGTGTGAACCTCCAAGCGTTTGATTCGTCCTCTGTCTGTCTGCAGGGTACGTGCAGAGCCTGATTCGGCGAGTGGTGAATAACGTCAACATCGTGGTCAATAACCTGATTCTGAAGTATGTGGAAGATGACATCGTGCTCTCGGTCAACATCACGTCTGCGGAGTGCTACACGGTGGACGATCTGTGGGACCGAGCCTTCATGGACATCGTCGGTGAGTTCGGTGAATGAATGCAGGGTCAGTGCTGGTCAGTTTGGGGTGTAAGAGCTTTAGGGGCCGTGGAGGGTGTTTTTGGTTCGGGATGGGATCGAGTATTGCTTGAATTTGTAGTTCTGCTTTATAAATATTCCTTTGAATTACACAAATGAAATGCATGTGCTGGAACAGCAATAATGAATCTTTATTTTAACAACTGCATACACACGTTCACAAAACTCCTCTGAAAGGTCAGAAGTGATGAAGAGTCACACACACGTTGACCTTTGACCCTTTGAAGTGCTTCTTTAGAGTGAGCTGCTGCTGCTGCGCTGCGTCACGATCTGAAGAGCAGCTAATAAACCCAGCATTCTCTCTCTCTCTCTCTCTCTGTAGCTCCTGAGCTGGTCCTGAGGAAGGTGATCAATTTTTCCGACTGCACCGTGTGTTTGGATAAGCGCAATGCGAGCGGGAAGATCGAGTTTTATCAGGACCCGCTGCTCTACAAATGTTCCTTCAGAACTCGTCTTCATTTCACCTACGACAACATCAACGCCAAAATCCCCGCCGTCATTAAAGTAAGCGAGCGCGTCTGTGGTGTGTCAGGGTGAGGTCTGCCTTCTCCTCGTGCTCACGGTGTGTGTGTGTGTGTGTGTGTGTGTTGAGGTTCACACGATGGTGGAGAGTCTGAAGCTGTCTCTGACGGACCAGCAGCTGCCCATGTTCATCCGGCTGATGGAGCTGGGCGTCGCGCTGTATTACGGAGAGATGGGCGTCCATCGAGACGCAGAGAAGGAGGAGAGCGGCTCGCTTCGAGAGAGCGTCTCCGGTGAGTTCCTCATTCTCTTGAATGGGTTTGTTTCTGAGGCTGTTGACTCGCTGGATCAGATGAACTGAGCAGCTGTGGTTATGACAGTCCTTCTGTCTCTCTCTCTCTCTGGAGACTGTCATGTGTGTCTCAGAGCTTCTCAGGAGAGAAACGGAGAAACAGAGTCTGAGTGAGAGATTTAATTAAAGCGTGTCAGAGTGTCCGCGAGAAGAGATTACACACATTCCAGCTGATCTCATCGTGTGCCGCAGGTCTGATGGACGCGTCTGATCCGGCTCTGACGGGTCAGCTCTTCCAGGGCGAGGATGAAGATCAGGGCTGGATGTCGTGGGCCTGGTCCTTCGTCCCGGCCATCGTGAGCACAGAAGAGGAGGAGGGCGAGGGCGAGTCCGGCTTCTACACGGACACACCGGAGTCTGGAGCCGCCCGGCCCCTGCAGAACTCACCCAGGGACCCCGTCGTGTCTGTCGGCTTCTACTGCACCAAAGCCTCCGTCACGTTTAAGGTGAGCGGGAAAAATGCAGAGACAAATTAGTACGTATACAGTATCAGTCGCAAGTGATTTCAGTTGTGTATTAAATTCACTTCTAGGTAGTCCGCCACACAGCTCCAGATCTCTGGGAACTCTCCACGCTGTGGATGATGAATATACTGTGTTTTCTGTTTCCTATCACTGTCAGTCCAGATTGGACTCTTTTTTTTCTACCTAAAGCGGTCAGTGTTTTACTGTCCGATCATGCCAGTGTGACTGAGGATTTATGCTCAAGGCTTTGCTGGTCTGTTCTTCTCAAATCACCTCATCTGGGCCTGTATTCACAAAACATTTTATCTTACCACTGAGAGTTCTCCTAATTAGCAGTAAAAGTTTTTAGCTAAGAGTTTTCTCTTAAAACCTATTCATAAAGCTGCTGAGACAAACTTTACTAAGGAATAGAGAGAAGTCTTAAGCTCAGAGTAAATAAGGGCAGGGTTTACCTCGTTGCTATGGGTGATGTCAGCATGCTTATTAACTATGCACACAGTGATTGGCTGATAGTCTCTGTCAGAGATTTATTCATAGGAATATTGTAGAGTGCAATATTATGTTGCCACATTCAAATAAAGGTTTAAAATGCAGGCTAAGTGTCACTAATTAAACAAGTATATGTTCAGCTAATTGTCAGTCTCTTACATGTGTGCTTGTCGTAAACAATTAGTGAATATGCATATAAACAGCCTTTTAATCCGCAGAGCAGAATAATCACGGCTGATAATAAGACATGGAAACATAAAAGAAAACCAAACTGGACACAAGAACATCTGTTATTTCTTGCCCAGCTGGTTAATGAAAACAAGGATATAATCAAAGGAGAATTTGGAGTTGGGATAACCTCCAGAACCAAAGATGATACCTTTATAAAAGCTCATTATCGTCAAATATTTCTAAAATGTTTACGTTCCGAGGCAGATTGCCGGCAACAGCTATTTTAGGATAGTTTGTGGCTTAGGACTCCTCTTCACTGCTACTAATGTTTCACAGATTTAGGAACTAATTTTAGTGCTGAAATGCTTTGAGAAATTTAGGAGTCCTAAATTTAGGATTGACACACCCATTATTTTTAAGATTTTCTTCTAAATCGTCGAGTTATGAGCTACTTTTAGCCTTAAGATGTTTTGTGAATACGGGCCCAGATTTTACACTCAGTCCTTTTAATCTCTCAATTCATCATCCGCTGAGAATCTGTGAGAAAGCTGTAAAGTTGATGGAGGACTAATTATCTTATACTGTTCCTCTAAAAACATTTAAGAACGGTGAATCTTAAGCTGTGGAGCCTGTGGGATCAGAGATGGAAATAGCGTATAATAGTTCCCCATCAGCAGATTTACTAGACGAGCTACGAGCGATTAGAGCTTCTTTAGATGGTCTTAGACTGGATTTATGTGCGCTGAGATAAACCAGGAAAGTTCCTAGCATATACTGGAAAACAATACATGGCATCCCAGTTTCTCGATTCAAACAGTTTTGTTTTCATGAGTGTTTTTCCATGAGTCTGTTGTGTGGTGTGTGTAGCTGACGGAGAGCTGCTCCGAGAGCAGTTACTACAGTCCGCAGAAGCTGAAGTCTCGCGAGGTGCTGAGTGTGGAGCAGGAGGGGATCACGGTGGAGGTGAGAGAAACACTCGAGCCGATCCTCAGCTCTCAGACCTCCTCTGCGCTCGCTCACGCCTCCTCCTGTGTTCCAGGCGCTGATGATGGGAGAGCCCTTCTTCGACTGTCAGGTTGGAGTCGTGGGCTGTCGTGCCTTGTGTCTGAAGGGCATCATGGGAGTTCGTGATTTTGAAGAGAACATGAACAGAAGAGAGGAGGTAATTCTCTCACACACACACACACACACACACACACACTCTCACTCACTCACTCACTCACTCACTCAAACACACTCTCACACACACACACACACACACACACACACACTCACTCATTCACTCACTCACTCACTCAAACACACACACACACACACAGTGATGTTGAGTGTGTGTTTGCTGCCGCAGGATGCTGTGTTCTTCCGCTGCGGCGACACGCTGAGTGTTAAGGGCATGACGTATCTGACCAACTCGCTCTTCGATTACCGCAGTCCAGAGAACAACGGAGTCCGAGCAGAATTCATACTGGATGGAAACCTGCACAGGGTACGAGCTTCATCTTCATCCCCACCCTCATCTCTGATGTCTGTGTGTGTGTGTGTGTGTGTGTGTGTGTGTGTGTGTGTGTGTGTGTGTGTGTGTTGTGTGTTTGTGTATGGTGTGTGTGTTGCGTGCGTTCGTTCGTGTGTGCGTGCGTGCGTGTGGTGTGTGTGTGTGTTGTCTGATCCATTTGTTTACTAGATCTGTCAGAATATATATAAGTGTCTAAATCCAATGCCTGATATCCAGAGCTAATGAAGAGTGAATGTTGTCTGATATTGAGTCACATCAGCTCATCTATTAGCCCCTGCTGTGTGGTTGAGTTTATTGAATCATATTAGTTCTGTCAGTTTTGAAGCTCAGCACTTTATCTAGACTGGCATAATAGTCTAGATTGAAACTCACAGCCATGTCTTCTTTTTTAAATGTTTTTCAGTTTCGTGCATTTATTAGAAAGGTTTATTCAGCGACTTGATCTGTATTCAAGGTGCACATCATCAGTTCATTCACCCCTTTAGGAATCGAACCCCTGAGCTTGCTGTTGCTGTTTGAGCTGCAGGGACGCTCTATGATTACTCTATGAGCGCTCTTTTATCATTCCTGTAGCTCCAGCAGAACAGCGTGACTGCAGGAATGCCAAACTCTTTCAATCTGTACGTCACTTTGGAGAAAGGCTTCTGCCTGATGAAAGAATGTCAATGTCAATGTTTTCTATCAAAGCAGCTTGTGTTGTTTCTGTTTTCTGGCCTCATAATGTAGATCTTCTAATCATAAACACAGTTTCAGTCCTGCAGATGCTGATAGTCCAGTGTATTTCTGTGTAGAAGCATCCAGTATGATCGGTCTGTGGTTAGTGAAGGTTCAGTGTGAATCTGTCGCTGAAGACGGTTCTGCTCTGCTTGTGTTCGCAGGAGACGTACACAGAGAACACGGGGCTGCAGCGTTACGGCGCGTTCTACATGGATTATCTGTACACGATGGAGAACAGCAGCAGAGGTAGGTCTGTCAGCCTGAGGATACCTGCTGCCCTCTCGCTCACCTCCACCTGTCACGCTCTTCCTGAGCTAGTCTCGCTTAATTAGCTGTCAGTTTTAAGATCCAGAACCAAGACTCCGTTCATTTAGAATATTTAGCACCAGTTACAATCCTTTAAAAATACCAAAACGAAGGATTTTCAGAATGTTTGGTTGCATTCTCATGCACTGATGCAGAGAGAACATCGTACTGTGAGAGTGTAATACTGCAGCACCGCTAGACAGAATCTGGAGATTTTTGAATAAATAACGAGATGTTGTTGAGTAAATAACAGTGACTGTTGTCTTTTCCACTTTGTGTGAGAAGAATGAAAAGAAAAAGGCAAGAACACTTTTGGGTGGCTCTAGAATGTCTCTCTGTCTGTTGTTCCGTGTCAGCCTCAGATAGCGATCTAAGCGTAAAGCAAACACAGATATCGTCAGCTTTGGCCATCAGGCTGATTTCTGAGATGCGGATGAGAGTCGCTCCTCCGGCGGAGCTGAATGACGCTTCCCGCTAGGAATGTCGTGTGAGTCAGAGCGCGTCTGCCCTCGGAGACTCGAACCCGCGACCCTCGTCCACATCAGAGCGCCGCGGCCCGAGCGCCAGCGCTGCATAAACGAAACTCAAACCTGCGGCGCGCTCTCTCTCATAACAACTGCAGCGCTGAGGCGTGGATCTCCTCTAATGCTTTAAATCCGGCTAATTTCCCTCCCCGTGTCCTTCAGCGGCGCTGCGAGCCTCCAGATGTTTGATATTAGACTTAATCCAGCCCAGCCTAAATGGGAAGAGGAAGTGACATCGCTCGCTGCACTTTTAATCTCCACAAATCAGGAGGGAATTTGAGCAGCTCGTGAACCCTTTCTCCCTCTCCATCCACAGTAACGGGACTCCCACGTTCCCCTCAGCGCTCTGCTTTTATTACACACGCAGCTGTGTGTGTGTGTGTGAAGAGTGTGTGTCTGTGAGTGTGTGTGTGTGTGTGTGTGTGTGTGTGTGTGAGTGAAGAGTGTGTGTCTGTGTGTGTGTGAGTGTGTATGAAGAGTGTGAGTGTGTGAAGAGTGTGTATCTGTGAGTGTGTGTGTGTGAAGAGTGTGTGTCTGTGAGTGTGTGTGAGTCTGTGTGTGTGTGTGTGTGTGTGTGTCTGAAGAGTGTGTGTCTGAAGAGTGTGTGTTTGTGTGTGTGTGTGAAGAGTGTGTGTGTGTGTGTGTGTGGAGTGTGTGTCTGTGTGTGAAGAGTGTGTGTGTCTGAAGAGTGTGAGTGTGTGTGTGTGAAGAGTGTGTGTCTGTGTGTGTGTGAGTGTGTGTGTGAAGAGTGTGTGAGTGTGTGTGTGAGTGTGTGTGTGTGTGTGTCGTCCTGTTAAAGGAGTGTTAACAACGACAGCGATTTGCAGCAACAAAGTGACCTGGAGTCATTTGTTTAGAGTGAGTGTGTGTTGCGTCAGTATTTGCTCTCGGTGAGTGTGTGTGTGTATGTGTGTTGGGGGTTTCTAGCGGTCAGCTGGCGCTGTGTGAGTCGAGGGTCCTGATCTTCTGCTTCCTTTAGGCCCCATAATCACCCAAACGACCCATAATCCCGTCCTGAGATACAGCAGTGGAACAGGAACGCCCCAGACTGCAGCGATCTTCTGTCAGTGGTTGTTTTGTGCTGCTGTTTTCCAGTTTGCGTGGGGCTGCAGGATTTTCCAGCGCTGCATAAAGACGAGCCACCGCTGGTGCAGGAGACGTCGGTGAAGAGGATTGTGGTCGGTCCGTTAGATCTTCAGCTCCACAGCAGTGCCGTCCACCGGATCCTGAAGATGGCCGCTTGCACACTGGACCACGAGTACCAGCCCTACTGCAAACCGCAGCCGGGTAAAACACACACTCACAGCCATCAGTCCTCACAGTGCCCTCTCGAGTTTCAGTGTTTGGGGATTAAGCTCTGTTTAAAGAGTTAGAGATTATAAAATGAGTAATTATAAATAAACCAAGCTAAGAAATAAAATCAAATAAACAGTTGGTAATGAAACGAAGAACCAAAGCCTCACGACAAGCAGCAGATCTCAGAGAGCTTGTGGTTTCTCTTATTAAAGTGACTGAGGTTTCTGTGGTCAGTATTGTGGTTTATTGTTATTATGACTGACATCACAGACTGCAGCAGGTCTGTAATCTGCATTTACACCGTTTAACCTCCGTCTCTCTGTCCTGCTGTCTGTCTGATATTCTTCTGTCTGACGCTCTGTCTGATGTTCTTTCTGACGTTCTGTCTGATGCTCTGTCTGTCTTTCTGTGTCTCTGTCTGTCTATCTGTCTGTCGTTCTTTCTGTCTGACGCTCTGTCTGTCTGATATTCTGACTGTCTGTCTGACGCTCTGTCTGTCTGTCTGATATTCTATCTGTCTGTCTGGTGCTCTGTCTGTCTGATATTCTGTCTGTCTGTCTGTCTGTCTGATATTCTGTCTGTCTGTCTGGTATTCTGTCTGTCTGACGCTCTGTCTGTCTGTCTGTCTGTCTGATATTCTGTCTGTCTGTCTGTCTGTCTGTCTGACGCTCCGTCTATCTGTCTGTCGTTCTTTCTGTCTGATATTCTATCTGTCTGTCTGTCTGACGCTCTGTCTGTCTGTCTGATATTCTATCTGTCTGTCTGTCTGACGCTCTGTCTGTCTGTCTGTCTGATATTCTGTCTGTCTGTCTGTCTGACGCTCTATCTGTCTGTCTGATATTCTGTCTGTCTGTCTGTCTGATGCTCTGTCTGTCTGTCTGATATTCTGTCTGTCTGTCTGATATTCTGTCTGTCTGACGCTCTGTCTGTCTGTCTGATATTCTGTCTGTCTGTCTGTCTGACGCTCTGTCTGTCTGTCTGTCTGATATTCTGTCTGTCTGTCTGTTGCTCCGTTTATCTATCTGTCATTCTTTCTGTCTGTCTGTCTGATATTCTATCTGTCTGACTCTCTGTCTGTCTGTCTGATATTCTATCTGTCTGTCTGTCTGTCTGATGCTCTGTATGTCTGTCTGATATTCTGTCTGTCTGTCTGTCTAACGCTCTTTGTCTGTCTGATATTCTGTCTGTCTGTCTGTCTGACGCTCTGTCTGTCTGACGCTCTTTGTCTGTCTGATATTCTATCTGTCTGTCTCTCTGACGCTCTGTCTGTCTGTCTGATATTCTATCTGTCTGTCTGTCTGACGCTTTGTCTGTCTGTCTGATATTCTGTCTGTCTGTCTGACGCTCTGTCTGTCTGTCTGATATTCTGTCTGTCTGTCTGTCTGTCTGACGCTCTTTGTCTGTCTGATATTCTGTCTGTCTGTCTGGTATTCTGTCTGTCTGACGCTCTGTCTGTCTGTCTGTCTGATATTCTGTCTGTCTGTCTGTCTGTCTGATATTCTGTCTGTCTGTCTGGTATTCTGTCTGTCTGTCTGTCTGACGCTCCGTCTATCTGTCTGTCGTTCTTTCTGTCTGATATTCTATCTGTCTGTCTGTCTGACGCTCTGTCTGTCTGTCTGACGCTCTGTCTGTCTGTCTGTCTGACGCTCTGTCTGTCTGTCTGTCTGATATTCTGTCTGTCTGACGCTCTATCTGTCTGTCTGATATTCTGTCTGTCTGTCTGTCTGATGCTCTGTCTGTCTGTCTGATATTCTGTCTGTCTGACGCTCTGTCTGTCTGTCTGATATTCTGTCTGTCTGTTGCTCCGTTTATCTATCTGTCATTCTTTCTGTCTGTCTGTCTGATATTCTATCTGTCTGACTCTCTGTCTGTCTGTCTGATATTCTATCTGTCTGTCTGTCTGTCTGATGCTCTGTATGTCTGTCTGATATTCTGTCTGTCTGTCTGTCTGATATTCTGTCTGTCTGTCTGACGCTCTTTGTCTGTCTGATATTCTGTCTGTCTGTCTGTCTGTCTGACGCTCTCTCTGTCTGTCTGACGCTCTTTGTCTGTCTGATATTCTATCTGTCTGTCTCTCTGACGCTCTGTCTGTCTGTCTGATATTCTATCTGTCTGTCTGTCTGACGCTTTGTCTGTCTGTCTGATATTCTGTCTGTCTGTCTGACGCTCTGTCTGTCTGTCTGATATTCTGTCTGTCTGTCTGACGCTCTTTGTCTGTCTGATATTCTGTCTGTCTGTCTGGTATTCTGTCTGTCTGACGCTCTGTCTGTCTGTCTGTCTGATATTCTGTCTGTCTGTCTGTCTGATATTCTGTCTGTCTGTCTGGTATTCTGTCTGTCTGTCTGTCTGACGCTCTTTGTCTGTCTGATATTCTGTCTGTCTGTCTGATATTCTGTCTGTCTGTCTGTCTGACGCTCTGTCTGTCTGACGCTCTGTCTGTCTGATATTCTATCTGTCTGTCTGTCTGACGCTCTGTCTGTCTGTCTGATATTCTATCTGTCTGTCTGTCTGTCTGATATTCTGTCTGTCTGTCTGTCTGACGCTCTGTCTGTCTGTCTGATATTCTGTCTTTCTGTCTGTCTGACTGACGCTCTGTCTGTCTGATATTCTGTCTGTCTGTCTGATATTCTGTCTGTCTGTCTGACGCTCTGTCTGTCTGTCTGATATTCTATCTGTCTGTCTGTCTGTCTGTCTGATATTCTGTCTGTCTGTCTGTCTGTCTGATATTCTGTCTGTCTGATATTCTGTCTGACACTCTGTCTGTCACTCTGTCTGTCTGTCTGATATTCTCTCTGTCTGTCTGTCTGTCTGATATTCTGTCTGTCTGATATTCTGTCTGTGTGGCAGATGTTGTGGAGGAGTGTGTGTCTGTGCTGCCGGAGCAGGTGTCAGCGCTGGAAGAGTTCATTCCCAGCCGTCAGACGAGCGTGACGCTGATGAGAGCGACAGTCTCTGTCCCTGCGGCAGAATACAACCTCCTGCACCTCTTACTTCCTGTTCTACTGGGACACAAGGTGCAAACGACAGACACACTCTTCCCTCATATACCTGCCTCGCCGGTGTGTGTGTATTACTGTCTGTGTGTTTCTGCTAGGTCTCGGCTGCGCAGACGTCTGTCCCTCAGTTCCAGCTGCTGCGTCCTCTGCCTGCGCTGCAGATGCAGTTTGAGCGCGTCACGTTTGAACATTCAGTGCCAATGTATGAACAGGAAGTGACCCGTGCAGCCAGCAGCCTGAACCAGCCATCAGACACACTGCTGCACCACTGCTACACACATTGCTACCTGAAGGTACACACACACACACTCTCTCTCTCACACAGACAGACACACACACACACACACACACACACAGACACTCACACACACACACACACACTCACACAGACAGACACACACACACTCACTCACACAGACACACACTCACACACACACACTCTCTCTCTCACACAGACAGACAGACACACACACACACAGACACTCACACACACTCACACAGACAGACACACACACACTCACTCACACAGACACACACTCACACACACACACACACACTCACACAGACAGACAGACACACACTCACTCACACTCACACACACACACACACACACACATACTATATATATACATAGTATATATATACTGTAAAGCCCCTTTCACACCAAGAACAATAACTATAAAGATAAAGATATTAGTATCTACACCAGCAAACAATATCGTCTGTTTATTCTAAGCACACACTCGTCTGCCGCTTTAAATTCTCCAGCTCGTTATAGCAGGATGGATTCTGATTGGGTGTCAATGTTCGTATCGTTAATCAGCTGGAAAAAAATCGTTCTGAAAGTGATTCCTACAATATCGTTTCTCTGTGCATTTATCGTTATAGCTGTGGTGTGGACTCTGCTATTCTGTAATATTGAGAACAATTTTTAGAACTATGTCTTTATCGTTATCTTAATTGTTATCTTTACAGTTATCATCCTTGGTGTGAACAGGCCTTAAGTCTGTTTTAATGTAAACAGATGAGACAGAATTAAGTTTGTGTCAGAAGAAGCATATATTAATTTTTATTCTGAAGGATTTCATTAATGATATTCAGAAGTGTATAAACAGCTGTTAACTTGTTTTAATTATGTGAAAGTCAAATCAAAATTCAAAATCTCAATGTCACTTTGAATGTCTGCTAACGTTTCAGTCTGGTTTACGCGTATACACACACACATCTCGTTCTGTCCTGAACACACTTTTCTAAAAGTGCTGAGCCTCTTTGTGTCTCTCTCAGGTCTTTGAGCTTCAGGCTGGTCTGACTGTAATCGACTCAGAGGGGGTGTTTCAGCCGCTCATTCCCATAATTCCTTCTTTCAGTACTGCTGTCTATGGGAAGCAGCTCCGTTTGCCTGCTTACTGGTGAGACACACGCACACACACACACACACACACACACACTGTGGGTAAAGTGCTTAGATGAGTGTGTCAGTGGAGGGTAATAAATATCCTGTCATTAGCTTAGAGTCTGAGTGTGTGAATGAGAGCCATTAACGCTGTGTGTGTGCGTGCGTGTGTGTGTGTGCGCGTGTGTGTGTGTGTTCTGGTGTTGGCCGGAGGTGAGGCTGCTCACACGGTACCGATCACCCTTCATTTACAGAACTCCCCGGAGCCCGGAGCCCAGCGGGTCGAGTGTGAGTTTAGTGTGTGTGTGAGACGCAGTAATGAGACGCAGCCGCGCTGCCTGCTAAACCTGTTACAGCACACACGAGGAGCGCAGAGCTCGACCGCCATCAGTGATCAAGGCCACATCACACACACTGCTGCGCTCAGCTCCTCAGCGCCGGGGACACACTCACACACGCTAGAGTTGCGTTCAGAGTGTTCTGTGTAAATTAAACGCTGTGCGTTGTTTTCTGAACTGCACAGCAGACATCCCATCATGCTCTTGTCATCAGTCAGAATGTGCTGCTGCTCAGACGAACGTCTCACTGAGTCCGAGTGTGTGTTACAGGACGAGACATCACACACCGTCAGGGATTGAACTTGAAGCCTTTCAGCGAACAGTTGATTCGTGAAGATTCGATGATTTTTTATGATTTCTGTGAGGAATCATGGGTAATGAATTGAGTCACTTTAGTGCTGTCAGAAAAAGCTCCTTTTTTCAGTGTTTGAAGCGTAGCTGTGTATTCATTTAAACACCAGCAGCTCATGATCCAGTGTTTTCACAAACACACTGTGTGGGTGTGTGTGTGTGTGTGTGTGAGAGAGAGTTAATGTGTGGGTGTGTGTGTGTGTGTGTCACGTGTAACAGCGGCTGGTGTGAGTCTGCTTCTGAGTCTGCGTGTTTATTTATTAATAAAAGCAGGTGCAGATGGTGCGTCGCTAAGATTGCTTTCCCTGAAAACACAGAAATGAATCGAGTCGCGCCAGCTTTCATGATGTGCCAGTGTGTGTGGCGAACATTTGATGGGCATGTGCTGGTGTGTTTCCCGTCCGCGGCGCTCGAGACTCCCGTGAATCCAGATCAGAGAGACCCCGGGCGAGCGCTGTCTGCCCCTGACCTCTGACCCCGTCTCGATCCGTGTGCTGGCGCAGCTGCAGCGAGGCGATCTCTGCTGAACGTCAGCCGTTACGCGCCGAGCCACCCAGAAGCACTACAAAGCCAGGATGAGACGAGCGGTTAAGTGTTTGCAGAGGTGCTCAAGGAGGAGCGCTTCTCCCCGTCAGAGCTGATCACAGACACAGAGTCATTACCCAGAGCGCACTGGGCTCCCGCACACACACTGACTGCTCTCAGCTGCAGACGACGCTGTGCTACTTTCACCGCAGAGCACAGAGATATTGAACAGAATCGCTGTCACACTGCACATATTACACAGCTTTATATTTTTTATAGCGCTTTTTAATTTATTATAGTGTTACAGAGATTTATAACACTGATAACGTAACGTTTATATTATAAGAGTGTTATGTCACCAATCAGTGTTTCCAGTCGATACAGAAACAAGAAGACATTTGTGAATGTTATGAAGAACAAACATCTATTCATGAAAGTCTGTTTGATTTGAGTGATTGAATGGAAAGTTCAGTGAATGATCTGGATGCGAGCTGCGGCTTTCTAATTGTTCATTATCATGTTATTTAACAAGACACGAGTTGAGCTTCAGTTTGACCGTCTGCTGTCTCACAGTGATACACGCTCTATATGTGCAGCGACTCCATTAACAATCACTCATGTTCATATAGACAGGGACAGCGTTTTCAGAGTTTCACTGTGATGAAGTGTGTGAGTGTGATGATGTATTTGATCTGTGTGTCTGTCAGGGGGAGGAAGCCTTCGGTCCCGGTGTGTGAGTGTGTGTTCGAGCTGCCGCAGGTGTGTGTGCAGGCGACGCGAGCGCAGGTGCTGCTGCTGCAGAGCATGTATCGCAGCTGGACACACAGTGTGGGAGGCGGAGCCTGCATCAGCGACAGCCTCGTTAGCCACGCCTACAAAACTCCAGGTACCTGCATGTTCACATGCACCTTTGAAACGCCTCGAGTGTGTCGAGTGATGAGGTGTGTATGTGTGTGTGTGTGTCTTCATGGAGGTGTTTCATAATGACTGTGCTGGACTCCAGTGAGGAGCGTCTGTTTGATCACATCACACTCGTGTGTGTCCTTGTGCTGATGGAGTGTGTTGTCCTTGTGTGTGTCCGTGACATCCAGCAGAGGAATCCGTCTGATATGAGACACATTCATGGAGAAACAGCCGTGTGTGTGTGTGTGTGTGTGTGTGTGTGTGAGTTTCACATTAGCTGTGGTCAAACACTAACTGTGTGCCACAGCCGCTCTCCATTCAGCAGACTCTTCTCTTCTCTTCTCTTCTCTTCTCTTCTCTTCTCTTCTCTTCTCTTCTCTTCTCTTCTCTTCTCTCCTCTCACACTGTTCTCACATCAGGAACATAATATGTGCCACATGCTAAAATGACACTTTCCAGAATGCAGAAGCCTCATAAACACACACACATTCCAGATGTGTTCATATGTGCACAACCTCAAATTCTCTGTATGCCTGCTGGTGTGTGTGTGTGTGTCTGAGTGAGTATGAGTGTGTGTGTGTGTGTGTGAACGCACAGGTGCAGAGGTGCACAAGCAAACAGCTGGAGGTCACTGGGATCACACACCCCATCAAACACCCTAAGGGCAACAGACAAACACACATACATACACACACATGCACACACATGCAGCTCTAGAGATATATTAGTATTTTTTGAAGTAATATGAATGAGTTTTTGTTATGTTGTCTTGTAAATGTGTTTTGTGGCTGAACTCCCATCATGCATCTGTGATGCCCCAGATTACTGAATGAACAAACATGTGATGCTGATGTGACTGACGGGTGTGTGTTTGAGCAGGTGTGAAGCCAGTGTGTAGCGTTCCTGTGCTGGAGGTGTGTGTTCAGCGTGTGGAGCTGAAGGTGTGTGTGCGGCCGGCGTTGCTGTGTGTTTCTGGGACGCTGGGAGCCGTGAAAGTGTGCGCCAGAATGCCGGGTGAGAGCAGCTGCACACATCTGTCCCTCTGACACACACTCTCTCACACACACACACACACACACACACACACGTTTGTTTTTGTGAAAAGTGGGGACATCCCATAGGCGTAATGCTTTTTCTACTGTACAGACCGTATATTCTATTGCCCTACACCAACCCTACACCTAAACTTAGCCCTCACAGGAGACTTTTTGCACTTTTTGCATTTTTTTTCAAAAAACTTCATTCTGTGTGATTTATAAGCTTCTTTACCCGTGGGGACCTCAATTTAGGTCCCCACCGTGACACGAGTCCCCATGAGTCTGTGTGTATTCAGGTTTAAGTCTCCACCTGAATAGAAAAACAGGTACACACACACACACACACACTCTCTCACACACACACACACACACACACACACACACACACACTCTCACTCAGGCACACACACACACACACACATACAAACCCTCATACTCACTCAGACATACACACACACACAGACACACACACACAATCACACTCATACTCACACACACTCATGCTCACTCAGACACACACACACACACTTACTTACATACACGCTCAAAGCATTTGTTCATAACAGCACAATCCTGTTTTCACACACAGCACAAGTGAGCCTGTGTTTGGTGTATTTTTTGTTTTTATGGCACAGTCCCAGGATTCAGTTCCTTTGAGTCTCAGTGATTTACTACTCAAACATCTCTGATGATGCTGTACAGCATTAGAGAGTCTTAACCGTTTCTGGTATAATGTAAAAAGACAGTGTAAAATAAAATATCTTCATAGTAAACAATAGTTATAGTATTTTTATATTTTTTTTTTTTTTTTTTATATATATTTCATTTTTTTTTTTTTTAACTGTAGTTAACTCAGTGGTTAATATAGAAGATCTTGCATTTATAATAAGTATGTGAATTCAGTCTGAAAATCATGTTGAACACAGCTGAATGTTCGTTGTACATTAGTTGTTTTTCAGATGGGAAACGCTGCAGGTTAATTAATTAATGTGTTTGACTGTGTGTGTGCAGGTGTGTGTGAGGGCCAGAAGGATCACCTGGTTCCGCTGGTTCAGGGTCCGTCTGACACCACAGATCTCCACACGAGCCGCTGGTTGAGCGGGAGCCGTAAGCCGGAGTCTCTGCTGTCTCCTGATCTCCTCCAGATCTCCCTGCAGCTCCCGCAGCAGGAGCACACGCCCAACCCCGGTGAGACGGCTCTGATCACTCCGATCATATCAGACACCACAGCTCGCTCAAACACAGGCAACATGCGTGTCAGTGTCTTCCAGATCTTTAAACCCCTGATCAAACATGCCTGCATGTCTGTAAACCGCCAGTCAGCAGCTGGAGGAAAAACTCACTAGGATGATTAGGTAAAGACAGAATCCAGACTCATCTGGACGAGCTCACGCTGCTCTGGCAGTAAATCAGCATTATTCTGCTGTGTCCTCCGAGGCTTAACTTCATTCATCTCCATTCCCAGAGACTGTCCTGAGCTGTGGAGCTCAGAGCATTGATGTTCAATTCATAAACGCTAAGATCCGTCTTTTAGCCTGTGCTGTTTTCAGGTGATGTGTGAACAAAACTTCACTAAACGTTATTTGTAGCTCCTGCTATCCAATAATCACAATAAGCGCTGTGAATGAAACAAAGTCTCAGATTTCAAACTCGTTCAGTTTTATCACTAAATCCAGACAGATTGCTGTAGCCTCATCATCTCTTCAAATTAGCGCAGCAGTGGTTGATTTTATTCTGAAGTTCATCTGTGTTGAGATCCTGACAAACTGCTAGTTTGAGAGAGAAGTTAGGTGAGCTGGTGTCCTCCATAGATGCTCCCAGAATGCATCAGTCTTTGTGTGTGTGTTTAATATGACTACCTGCGCTCGGCTCCAGTGATTTACCGTGTTTTATCGAGAGCAGACGCTCATAAAACTGAGACGTATTTGAGATATTAAAGTCTGATTTGAACAGAAAACAGAAGAATCATTAAAGAGGTGGAAGAGACTCTTCCCAGAATCCCGCTGATCGCTCCCACCGCAGTGTTTGTGTCCGCTTCGCACTCGTTCAGTGTGAACGCAGCAAAACCCTGGCGTTCTCTCTCATTTACAGCTATGCACACACCACATTCAAGAATCTCTCATTGCTAAACAGTTTGCCCAAACGGGATCGTTCTGTCATCATCCACATGACGTTCAGACCTGGACGACTTTCTTTCTTTCTTTCTTTCTTTCTTTCTTTCTTTCTTGAGAAATGACTGTTTTTGATCAAATAATGAAAGTCAGTGGGGTCCAGTGTTGCCTGGTTCACATTATTTTTCAAAATATCAAAGAAAGAAAGTCAAGCAGTGAACTGGACCAGTCACTCCTGAGCTGGACTCTTTGATGGTCAGTCAGAGAAACTCGGCCTGTCAGTCACGGAGCTGCGAGGAGGGATTTCATCATAAATCATCGTGTGTTAGTTAGGGGTGGGAATCGCAGGGTACCTCACGATACGATACGTGGCTCACGATAACGATAATATCATGATACAGCGATTCTGCGATAATCGATATATTTCTAGAAAATCCTATAATGATATATCGCGATATCTGTCTAAACAAAATGCCTGTGAAAAGGTTAAGTGCAAGTTTTCTTTCTTTATTCAAGTCCAAACTGTTAGAAAACAGCAAAAAAAAGTTCTGTAAATCAATTTTAACATGTTGAGTAAATTAATAATTTTATTCTTGGACTTATTAAAAGCTTACACTTTTCTTTTTCTCTGTGTGTAAACAAACACATTTAACTGCTTAACTTATATAGCCTCTCTCTCTCTCTCCATGTAATATATATATATATATATATATATATATATATATATATATATATATATAAAAACCTGGTACATTTCAAAATTTACCTGGAGTGCTTTCTCAACCTTTCTACTCCTCTCATCATAAAAACGGAGCCCCGCACGGAAAAATAGCCGTTCACAATCACATCGCGTCTTTTGCGCGCTCAGGTTGGTTATTTCAAATGTAGACGCGCGGCAAGCACACACACACTGCACACTTCTGCGCCGCATTACGGCTCTGACAGTGTTTTGTCTCGTCCTCCATGCCATAGGTGCAGATTTATGTTTCTGCTGGTCGGTGCCCACTGTTCACACTGCATAACGCGCACTTGTAATATCTGTGAGAGAGGGAGAGCATCCAGTGTTGTTCACATAAAACTGGACGCACCGGCGGCGCTCTCTCTCTCTCTCATATAGTGAGGGAAATCCACCTGCGATCCGAGCGGAGAGGTTCGGCTACTCATGACTGAATATGCGCTCTGCAATAATAACGTGATCGGTGCCTATGGTCCACGCTGATAACTGTTCTGGGGCAGTTTTTTAGTTTTCATCTCCATAAACATATATATAGCAGTAGAGCTAATACAGTGGCTGAAAATCTGTTTATCATTCGGTTCCTCGAGCTTCCCCATCTTCATAGAGAACACGCTTCATAGTTGCTCTGAGCGCTTTTGGAAAGAATGTGGAAATGGCGCGGCCGCGATTTCCACGCATTTTTAGACGCTGGGAGCAGGAAAATGTATTTAGAGCACCTTATTGTATTAATTAAAATATCGATATTTGGCGCCAGATATCGATTATCGTATCGCATGGAGAAGGATCACGATATATCGCCATATCGATTTATTGTCCCACCCCTAGTGTTAGTGTTCATCACAGTCCACCACGTGACGTCTCAGGAGGAATACTGGACAGTGAGTGTGTTTTCATCAGTTCATCAGTTGTGATGGGTCTCAGACATGTTTGTGGGATTGACGCTGATGCGCTGACTGGCTGTGCTCAGAGAACAAGCGAGATCCGCGGACACGGTCACATTCAGAGGAGCTTTCTGTGCATTTCGCTCCAGAACTTCAAGAGATGCTTTATAACGTTATATAGCAGCGTTCGCCTTTAATCTGCTCAGTAATATTTCTAAACGCTCGACATGTATTTTATGAATTCCATAATAATCTTTTTGAGGATCTCGCGCTGAACTCGAGAGCGCGGTCCTGGAGACCCAGATGTGCTTGGAAGCGTTCCTGCTCTCGCGCGCGCTCTTTTCTTGCGTCTTTATCTCTCTTCACTCCTTTCCTGAGCGCTTGAACCTCAAAGCGTTCTTCAAACTGTAACGTTTAATTACCTTGAAATGACATTTAAATAATTCCCAGGCCCATCTGCATCTCTGGCTCTCGCAGTCGGCATTAGGATGGGCCTCGGCTTCGCTGCGCTACATCTGCTTTCCATTCGATTGTTTACCAGTGAATTAAAAAGAAATTCCAATTTACTTAGAAAATGGGAGTTCTGTACTTGTTAAACTCCCGTAGACGCAGACCAATATGTTTCTGTTTAATGAGCCTGAGGTTGGAACACACTAATAAATTAAAGGCAATTAAAGGCGTTGGATTTATCACAAAAGGATCCCGGCCGCGCGGCTTTGAAACGCCTCTTTTATGGACACATAGTGATTTTACGCTGAGCGTTAACCCTTCGCAGTACTCGTTTTCCAGGCATCTGTTCTGACCTTACGAGTGATGAACGAATGCAGCGGTCTAGTTTGTGCACTGCACGCTTTTCAGTACGTGACGCAGCATAATAATACAACAATAACCATTTTAATCAGTGTTAAAATGCTGCTCGCGCTGTGTTGCGTGTTTGAATCCTCCAGCTATCGTCTCGATAATGCGTGCGGTTGTATTTAGTGGTTCGTTTTTATTAGGTGAAAAATCACACCTCTATCTGTGACTCTAGAACTATGCAGAGCAGTGGCTTTCTGAGGTTTAATTCAGTTGAGCCTTTAGCTTCTGTCACAGGGCAAATGCATTGCATTGTGGGATACAGTATGTCACTTGCTGTGAGTATTCCGTGCCATGCATACTGAGGATGCATACTGCAGGCAGTGCGCTTGCGGTAGTGTCTCGTGGCACATCTGGCAGCAGGAGTTTGGTGGCGTGTGGATTAGTGCAGTGGGGGATGTTGGGTATTTTATGGGTGTGCAGTGTGAGCTGAGGGCTGCAGGTGTCTTTCTCTCTGTCTCCGACTCTCTTTCGTCCCCAGGGAACCGCGAGGCGAGTCCAGCTTTATGATGATAGAAAAAGAGCGCAAGACGGAGCGGGGGCGCATGTGTTCTCCTCAGGCACTCGTGCAGCTGTGAGAGTTTGATTTATGTCTTTCTCAGAACTCTGGGATTTCAAAATGCTACATTTAATCAAACGCAGGGGTCGATCGCAGCGAATGCCGAAGATGTTCGGCGGAGAGGGAACGGCAGAACAAAGACGTCTTTAATGTTCATTTCAACAGATCAACTGTTGAAGCATTCGTGTGCATTGACTGCTGTGCTGCGACGCTCGATCTGTTAGCGGAGCTGCATCGGTTTCATTAAAGCGTCTTGAGCGGAGCGTCAGAGCTGCAGCTGGGCCGCGTCGCTCCGTGTTTGAGGCGGTAGAATAATAACGGCAGGTGGACCGGGCCTGACGCGGATTTGATCGCCCTCAAACACCCCGGCCTGAAACCGGATCTCTGGCTGGACGTTAGCTCTGATCTCTATTAGCAGCTCCCACAGTCTCTGCTCCATCCGTCATATAAACACACTCAACCTGACGCTCGCCAACTTCACTGCTAAGAATTTGATTAGTTGTGTTTTATGAAAATCACATGAAAGACACTGAATTAAGTGACTTAAGATTCAAGACTTGTAAACGTTGCCTGTGATGTCAGTTGGTTATGTAGTCCGTTTGGTCATGTTTGGAAGCTCCAGTGGTCTTTTCTCTCCTCATGGAGGACCACCATCATTCTGAACATCTTTAGACCCTCCTCTTTCTTTCTGTTGTGTTTTTTTGGCTTTCTCGTTCACCTTTGCCTGCTTTAATCTGTTCACTGAGGCAGAACTGATGTTGGTTGACGTCTCGTCTCCGGCCTGCAGATACGCGTCACGCTCAGACCTGCGTTCTGCAGAAACGCTGCTGCTTTTGGGTGGCATTTCTTTCTTCAACAGATCATTGCAAACTCACATGACTCTCGTAAAACCAAAGAGCCGTTGCATCATTTGGTTTTTTGGACGTGCAGATGCAGCAAGTGGCAGGAATTCGTGCTCTCTGTGTTCCAGCATGTGTGTGAGATTTGCTCATCTATTAGCGGAGGCCTTTGGAAAAAACACAGCGTTTGATCTGACGTTTAAGAGACGAAGAATCGGGCGCTTCAGCAAACGTTTGTGAGCTGCAGAGCGAGCCGTGGAGTCCAAACGGCGGCTCATTAGCTGAATTAGTGGATTGTGAATGTCTCAGAGATGGTCTGACAGCACAACTGGCATGACAAAATACATTTTGAATTGCAAGGGAGTTAAAACCACATAGAAAACAGTGTAGAAACTGGATTTAAACTAGAAGATGAAAACGTTTGTTAAAAAATATAGTAATGAATGATTATGGTAACCAGTTGACTTGAATGAGCTGAATAATTCATCATCATCTGCTTTCATGTGTTTGGGAGTTTGGGGTGTGAAGGTTTCGCTCTCTGTCTCTCAGGCTCACAGCTGGAAAATTGTGATCTTTCCTGTCAGCTACTGGGTGTAATTTAATTCCCAGGAGAGAGGATTGATTTCCCACAGAGGTGCAGTGACTCTGAAACATTGAGTGTCCGGTGGAAGTTTCTCAGGAGCGACTGACCGACTGCTGTTCATCACACTGACCTCATACAGTGACAACCGACTAATACGTATGTCATGCATAATAGTGTTGTTCATACAAGACTTTGGGCCAGATTTACTAACAGCTTGCGCCAATACAAACCGTCTTTTGGTGTTAAAGACGTGCAGTGAAGAATTAGTGCTGAAAAGGTGTGGACAGTTATTTTTTGCACCTGACCTTATTGAATATAGATTTGTAGGAGTTTCCCTTTCAAACGCAAAATTTATGGGAGGAGAGTATTCAAATGAATCACGCAACGAGATTTAATAATGTTTGCGCTTATCAAATTACTGGTATTTGCACCATATTTTAATGCCCAAAAAAGCATGTCTTAAAGCAGGCGGTAATTTGCGCTGTTCTTGGTAGATTGCGCTGGTCATTATGGAAATGATCTGGCTGCGTCTGTGTTCTTTAATGTGCGCATTGTCTGTAAATCACACGCAGAATTTTCCCCTCCCATCCGCACTTTTAAGGAATTGCGCTCTAACGTTAATTTTTAATTTTCCCTGTTTAGTAAATCTGGCACTAAGTCAGACTTTGTTGCTAGTTCATTCATTCATTCGTTTCTTCTTTCATTCAGATTGCAAATCTGCATCTGCTTTGCTAAATTAAATTCAGGAATTGGGTTTTAATTTAATTGCCACTCTGGATTCAGTTCTGATGGAGCTCAGCTCTTGAGATGTTTGTTTGTTAGTGTTCATCTGATCTCACGCTGGCAAACAGCACTCAGACTGTCTTCAGAAAAGGTTTCATGTGACGTTTGGCAGCACGTGTCACAGCTGTGAAATGATTGATCACAGCTTATATTCCTCAGACTTTGTTCATATATAGCTTTCCTGTAGCTCAAATAGTAGAGCATGGCGCTAGCAACGCCAAGATCATGGGTTCGATTCCCAGGGAAAGCAAGACCTGATAAAATGTAAAAAACTGTAACTTGAATGCAATGTAAGTCGCTTTGGATAAAAGCGTCTGCTAAATGCATAAATGTAATTGTAAATGTTCATATTTTTTCTCAGTGTTTTCCTGCAGCGGTTATTCTCCAGTGAGCTGATAGTGTTAAATCCGCCGCGACTCTCTGGTTTGTTTGCAGGGCTATAGTTTGTGATTCTAGCTAACTGATAACTGCGGGTCACATGCGCTCACGGACATCAGCAGGTAGTTTTCTGTGCTGCTGGCGGAACGGATTGGAGTCTCCGTGGTCGAGTGAAGATATCAAAACACCAGTCCGTGTGGGAGGGCTGAGAACCGGCCCTTTCCCATGATCCCTCAGACGCGCTCCTGATCAGTGAAGGTGAGCCGTTCCCAGTGCTGCGTCTGGAGGAGGGCAAGTCCCTGACAGACAGAAGGCATTAGCACTGCAGCGGTGGGTTAATCTGTAATTAATTAAGCTAATTACAGGCCTGTCGTTAGGGCACAGTTCTGCTGTAATTAATGAAGTCAGCCAGTAGGAACACTGTGATGGAATGTGAATTTCTGAGGGGAAGTTTTAGACACAAAGCTCTGACAGGATGTTCCCTTTAGGACCACTGACCCTGTGACCTCCACACCAGAGAGACATGGCTTCACGTGTAGAACAGAACGAGTCTTAAGGCAATGTGTGTGTTAGGGGTTGAACGAATTCTGATTTTTCAAAGTCGACTTTTACGTGATGAAAGTCGAGTCAAAGTCGACTAGTCGCTGCTGACGTCATTAATGAACAAATAAGTCTGGAGCTGTGACGAACACCTTGTGCACAGCTATGGCATATGACACAGTGCTGCCCACATGGCTATTGCTCCTGTAACAGCTCATTTTTATCAGTTCTTTTGTCTTTGGGTCGTTATATTTCTCACAGATTTCTGCTCGTTCTAAATCAGATACAGATAAAGTAGCACAGTAAAGATTACATTCATATGAATGCATTAGTGAGAGCGATTGTGTGTGAATTAATTCTACCTGCAGCGTCTCTCCACTAGTAGTGAAGCTGTGGAATTTAGTTATTAAGAAATATATGCTTGAACTTTTCAGTTTTTAAGCTATTTTATTGAGAAATCACAGAACAGTGTTGACAATACTGTACATTTCCACGCTGAACGATTCTGTGCACGCGCGATCTGCACGGGATGTACGAGCCAGGGTTGCCAGGTTTTCACAGCAAAACCTGCCCAATTGCTACTCAAAACTAGCCCAATCGCTTTTCAGGGGGGATTCCCGGTAAAAATCGTGTTCCCGTGGGTTAAAATACACGTTTTTTGGCGGGGTTCCCTTGATAAAAGTCGCATTCCAGGGGCTAAATATCACGTCATTGGGGTCACTTCAACCCGCGGACATGGAAAGAGCGTTAAAGTAGCCCAATTCCGCTGGAAAACCGCGGACTTGGCAACACTGGTACGAGCTACTGTCTGAAGCATATGTGTGTGCGTTACAGAGCAGCAGCGCATTATATTAGAACGGCGATTAACTGACCTGTACTATAAGCGGTTTAAAACGTGCAGTCCCCCCTTCAATTTAGAGCATCCAGCAATATAATCACATGTCTTGTGGAGCCTTGCAGAGTATGCATTTAGGCTATTTGTCATTTTAACTGTTTGGAAACGCAGCGTAAATGTGGAAGTCCTTCAGAGATTTCTTATACTGTTGCGCCCTCTATAGGACCAGCGACTAGTCGAAGTCAAGCTTAAAGCGTCATGGCAGAGCATTAAAGTCGACTAGTCGACGCAACCCGTAGTGTGTGTGTGTGTGTGTGTGGAGATTTAGCAGGCAGCCGCAATTTGGATTGTTTGGATGTGTTGATTGATCCATTATATAAATATATAAATGCATCATTCAAAATCCATCATTCATTTCATTCATTCATTCATTCATTAAATCACTCAGATCACACCACACCGACTACATTCAGACCACACCCATTAGACCCAGACCACACCCGCCCACTACATTCAGACCACACCCACTCATTTCAGACCACACCCATTAGACCCAGACCACACCCGCCCACTACATTCAGACCACACACACTTATTTCAGACCACACCCATTAGAGTCAAGTCAAGTCAAGTCACCTTTATTTATATAGCGCTTTTAACAATACAAATTGTGTCAAAGCACTTAACAGAATCAAATTGGAGGATAGAGTGTCAGTAATGTATAATAATAAGATTAAACACTCATTTTTCAGTTAAAGGCATTTCATTATTGAATTCAGAGATGTCATTGTCTAGCTCAGTTTAGTTTAAATAGTATCTATGAAATCAAATTGACGATAATCGTTAGAAATTAAGTGTCCCCAACTGAGCAAGCCAGAGGCGACAGCAGCAAGGAACCAAAACTCCCTCTGTGACAGAATGGAGAAAAAAACCTTGGGAGAAACCAGGCTCAGTCGGGGGGCCAGTTCTCCTCTGGCCAGGATATTATTATTTATTTTTTTACTTATTGTTTTAATTAAATTTTAAATGTATAAATGTATTATATTTCTATTTTTATATTGATGCAATTTCTAACAATAATAGTATCATGTAGTTAGGTATTTTATTATATTATAGTTATTTTGTTTAATTTTAAGTTTTATTGTATTTAAGTCGAGGTCTTCACTGGGGATATGTCCCTGGGGCTCATCCAGGTGTCCGGCCTCCGCCGACGATCAGGGTCGCAGACATCATCTTCCGGCGCCGATCCACCATCTGATCCGGACACAGACTGAGAAACAGAATAATAAAGAAACAGACAAATATTAGCGTAGATGCCATTCTTCTTACGATGTAACGAGTACATCGTGTTTTATGAGGAGTGTTCCCGGTTCCGGTTGATCTAATTATTTAGACCCAGACCACACCTGCCCACTACATTCAGACCACACCCACTTATTTCAGACCACACCCATTAGACCCAGACCACACCAGCCCACTACATTCAGACCACACCCACTAATTTCAGACCACACCCACTCGTTTCAGACCACACCCATTAGACCCAGACCAAACCCACTCACTATATTCAGACCACACCTGCCCACTACATTCAGACCACACCCATTAGACCCAGACCACACCCACTCACTCACTATATTCAGACCACACCACCACAGTCAGACCACACCCACTACATGTTCAAATGTAGAAAGCAGACAGGTTTGTGTGAGAGCTCAGTAGGGCTGTCAAAATATTTGAATTTAAAAGGCATAATTTCAGTTGGGGGAAAAAAGCTTTAGGCTTCTCTCGAGGCCACAAGAGGGCGCATCAAGCAAAATATTACTAAAGCACATTTCTTCAAAGCAATAAAATAACACAACTACCTTTGAAAAAACTGCATAATTTTTAAAATAACGTTTATAAACCATATATAATTAAGTTGCTTAAACAATTAGAAACAAAACAGCATCATGTATGAAAGTATAGTTTAATACAAAGGACCGAAAACAAAGAGTACTTTTTCATTTAAAAACATGAGATGCAGTGGGATGGGAGAAACCAGCATAAAGTCTTGAGACATGTTTTTAAAAGTTGAACTTATATTAATTTTTCATGGCTTTCTAAACATGCGGCTCTCTTGAGCGAGACGCGAGTGCAGCGGTGATAGATGTCCCTCTAGAAAATGTGATAAATATGCGTTCTGTGTGAACGGCTTGGTTTCAGTTTTGAGGTAAACAACATCATCTCCGCATTGATGTTCTCTTTTTCTGCAATATTTTGAATGAGCAGCGCCGCATCCAGTGGCTTCAACTGCATAGGCTAAAAAAAGCATTAAAATGCAATGACACCTACATCGTCATCGCATCTCGTGTGCCACTGATAAAGCTGCCTGACGCACACCTAAAATTCTAATGCAGCATTTTTGCATTCGAATGTGTATTTTTATTTTAAATTCGATGAATATTTGAAATTAAAAAAATGTTTTTGACAGCCCTAGAGCTTAGCACTAAAACAGCAGAAGATAATGGAGTCTGCATCATGATAAGAACAAACTTGTGTGTGTGTGTGCGCGTGTGTGCGTGTGCGCGAGAGTTTGTGTGTGTGCGTGAGAGTGTGTGTGTTCTCTTTCAGTTCCTCAGGGTTGTTGAGAGTCCTTCAGTCTGTCCTGTCATGAGTACAGGGATCCTGTGTGTGTGTGTGTGTGTGTGTGTGTATATGTTTGTGTGTGCGTTACTTTGGCTTTATAAAGATTAAAGTCTTGTTTCTGTGATGTGGCTCTTAAAGGAAAACGCCACCGTTTTTCCATATTCCAATATGTTTTTCCCTCAACTTAGATGAGTTGATACGTACCTCTCCCGTCTCAGTGCGTGCACTTAATCGCTCTAGCGCGCGGCGCTGCTATGCTAGCGTTTAGCTTAGCACCATTCATTCCTTAGGATCCAAACAGGGATGAATTTAGAAGCTACCAAACACTTCCATGTTTTCCCTATTTAAAGACGTTTACATGAGTAGTTACACGAGTAAGTATAGTGACACAAAATAAAACAGTGGCGATTTTCTAAGCGGATAAAAAATGATAACTATAATGTATGGCGGAAGAGCACTTCGCAGCACTTCGAGCTCTGGGCATGATGATATTACTGCGCTGTGGTCGAAGTGCTGCGACGTGTTCTTCCGCCATACATTATAGTTATCATTTTTTATCCATAGGGAAAACATGGAAGTGTTTGGTAGCTTCTAAATTCATCCCTGTTTGGAATGAATGGTGCTAAGCTAAATGCTAGCATAGTGGCGCCGCGCGCTAGAGCGATTAAGTGCACGCAGTGAGACGGGAGAGGTATGAATCTGCTCGTTTAAGTTGAGGGAAGAACATATTAGAATATGGAAAAACAGTGGCTTTTTCCTTTAACACTGTAGTCAAATTGTGTGTGTGTGTTTTGAGTTCTTGTGTAATGAGTGTGTGTGTGAGTGGTTTGTGAGTTCTTATGAGTAATTACGGGTTCTGTTTGAAGCGGCCTGTAAAACAGCAGCTCTCTGGAGCGCCGCAGAGAGAGTGTGTGTGTGTGCGCGCGCGCGAGAGAGTGAGAGTGTGTGTGTATGTTCTCATTCAGTTCCTCAGGGTTGTTGAGAGTCCTTCAGTCTGTCCTGGCATGAGTTCAGGGACCCTGTGTGTGTGTATGTTTGTGTGTGCGTTACTTTGGCTTTATAAAGATTAAAGTCTTGTTTCTGTGATGTGACTCTTAACACTGTAGTCAAATTGTGTGTGTGTGTGTTTTGAGTTCTTGTGTAATGAGTGTGTGTGTGAGTGGTTTGTGAGTTCTTATGAGTAATTACGGGTTCTGTTTGAAGCGGCCTGTAAAACAGCAGCTCTCTGGAGCGCCGCAGAGAGAGTGTGTGAGTGTGTGTGTGTGTGTGTGTTGCAGTGCGAGCTCCTGCGCTGGCTGGTGAGTTCAGTAGGAGCTGCAGAGAGACAGACAGGCACAGTGAGAGAGAGACAGGCGAGTGTTGGTTGCTGCGGTCAGTCGCTCGGTTAGCTGGCTGGTAAACGGTAGTTGTGGGTGGTCTGCAGTGCCACTCTCTCCTGCTCATTTTTAGGTCGATTGTTTGACACGTTCTGGCCTTAGTTTGCACTGTAATTTCCTGCTGCACTTACAGCTGTGAGGACTCCCATCATGCACTGCTCTGCAGCCTCTGTGACCCTGTGCTTTCCTCGTGACATCACTGCCCCCCTGTGGCGGCTCGCTCGTCCCGCCGGACACCAGTGTTCGTCTGTGACCGTGTGGCGCTCCGTCTGATGCATGGCTCTCATACGTGTGTGTCTTGTTTGTGATCGCTCACGGAGCCGAGCTGTTCTCCGGCTCTAATGGGCACAGCGTAAACGCTGTCCACTCTCTAAATAAATAATTACAAAAGCCCATCGAGCAGAGACGTCAAACACACGCAGGGTCGTTCTCTACTCAAATAAACCAACACAGTCTCGCTCTAAATGTGTGTCTCTCTCTCTCTCTCTCTCTCTCTCTCTCTCTCCATATGTTTCAGTATGTCTCTCTGTAGGCCTGCCGCTGGTTGTAATGGATCAGTGTATGTCTGTCTGATGTTGTTTGTGTGATCGAAGTGTCTTTAAATCAGAATGCATTTCAAAGGCTGCACGGCTCAAGCCCCGCCCCTCACCCAAGCCCCGCCCCTCAGAGGGAGTCTGTGGTGTGATTTACTGCGTTCTCTCAGTGTCCTGCAGTAAATCTGACGTGTGTTCCTGTATCTGTGTCTCTCATCTATGTCGTCTCTATAGGAAAGCGTAAATAATCTCTCCTGCGTAACGTTTGTAATTGCAGCTGTATTTCACTGTCGGACAGAAACATCTCGTCTCAATTTTAAACCTTGTAAATTAGATGAAACTGATTTAATGCATCTGTGGCGTAACTCTGATAGACTCACTCAACTCTCATGAACCTGTCTGTCTCTCTGTAGACCCGTCTGTGGTGCAGGGTTTGAATCCTCAGTTCTCCTGTGTGTTCATTTTCTCTCGCTGTCATGTTGTGACGTGTTTCTCTCAGAGTCAGGCTCTGGCTCACTGTCAGTCTCGTTCAGAGCCGATGTCCAGGTTTAGGTTATATCTCAGCAGTGCAGCAGAGCGTCGCTGGCGTGTGAGACGGAGTGAGTCATCTAATGCAGCGGCGCATGTTTCCGCTGGCAGCAGCTGGACTGAATAACAGGCGCGGCTCAGATGTGTCCTGCTGCATGTAGGTCTGCTGAGTTTCATGTGCTCGATGCTGGAGTTTATTTGCACAGGGATCCCACTCACCGCTCGGAGGAAGTGAACGGAGAAATGGAGGGACTCAGATTTCACAAGTCAAAGATAAACATGCACCTGATCAGCAGCACGTTTAACGCCGCTGCATTACTGCGCCTCTACACGACAGTAGCAGTGCTTTCAGAACTTATGAGAACAGCATTTCTTTATTTATTTCTAACAGTTTAAGTCATCTGCTCTGATCTACTCTTCGCTGTTTGTGAAGGGCTGCGTGCAGCGCGTGACTCTGTTTGTAGACGGCTGATGATCACAGTTGTGTGTTTCTGCGGTCGAACAGCTTCTGATGGTGGAATAGTGTTGGACGTGTGTTTCTGCTTCCT
>CM077226.1:39132891-39187891 GCA_039654775.1 Spinibarbus caldwelli | reverse complement strand
TCCTTCACTCGTTCCGCTCTGCTGTCCGTGAGTGTTGGGCTTATTTACATCAAACACCAAAAAAAATATAACAGTGTATTTTATCATTTTATATTTTCACACAGACAATAGCCGTTTCTCAGTATGCCTTCTCTTCTGTTCTTGTGGACTTGTCAAACGTCACTGAGCAAAAACCCGCAAATTTTCAAAATATTACTGTTAATGTCATGAAATGTAGTTTTAAGAGTTTTTCAGGTGAGAATGTAGTTGTTTAAAAATCTAATCTGTGGTTTATTTATAAAGATAGCACCTATTTGAATATTTGCTATGCTGATTTCGGGGCTCCAGGCGATCAGCGGGCGCTCAGTGCTCATGTATTCGCCGAGAGCAGCCTTAGCTCGGATAGTCCTTCCGACATTTCCCGCTGGCTCTGATGTCTCTGTATGATTAAACATGAGATACAATTCGTGTTGGGTATATTTAACTGGCATTCGTGGTCTCATGAATCTATTGTTTGTTCCTGTTCATATTTTTTGGCTGAGCACAAAGTTATGTAAACTTTATATATTTATTTTGAACTTTACCGTAGTACAACGCTGACTTTGTAGCGTACGTTTGACTGAATTGTTTGCTTTTGTCTTTATTTCCTCTTATATAAGCCTCTTATACTTTGTACTTATACTTTATAATGACTAGTATTGTTCATTAAAACTGACATTTAACAAAAAGAGGCAGAGTTGTTGCGCTTTATCTTCGATCGCTACTTTCCGGCATACACCACGCCTGCTGTTGGCGGTGGAAACGCAAGCTGGATCCAGGTGTTCCGTCTTGAATCGTACCGTACTGTACTGTACTGACCCGTACCGCTCGGTGGAAACCAGCCATTAAAGTCAACACTGACTCGATTCACGTCTCATTGTGAAGTTTCCATCAGTGCAGTTCACCTCTGAGACGACTTCACTTTCATCAGTGGCCGCTTGCATGAACCACTTTACTTAAGACTGGTCAAAACTGCTCATTTCTTTCAGTCAGTTATGTGATTGATCTCATTTGAACATGAAAAGACAGACTGGTTGTCCCTTTGGTTAACTAGTTGCTCAGACTAGTTCTGATGTCTTCAGTCACTCAGCTCTCATCATGCAGTCACACAGTTTCCTCACTCTGTGGAAGTGGGGTGTGTGGTGAAATCTCACCTGATTCAGTGATTATTAAACACATGCGCTGTCCGTTCCTCTGAGAGTGGAACAGCTCAAGACTGGTGTTTTGTGCTGGAGGGAACACAAGCAGCACATCTAAAGCCTCATTACAGCAGCGGCCGGCACTAATGGAGCGTCCAGCAGAAACAAACACACCCACTGCGCTTTCACAGTTTATTTGACGTGATTACCACCTCACCGCCAGCTTCTGTGAGCGCAGGAGACCTTGAGGAATCGCTGTGTGTGTGTGTGTGTGAGTGTGTGTGTGTGTGTGTGTGTGAGAGTGTGTGTGTGTGTGTGAGAGAGTGTGAGTGTAAGTGTGTGAGAGTGTGTGTGAGTGTGTGTGTGTGTGTGAGTGTGTGTCAAGTCAAGTCACCTTTATTTATATAGCGCTTTTAACAATACAGATTGTGTCAAAGCACTTAACAGTATCAAATTGGAGGATAGAGTGTCAGTAATGTATAATAATAAGATTAAACACTCAATTTTCAGTTAAAGGCATTTCATTATTAAATTCAGAGATGTCATTCTCTAGCTCAGTTTAGTTTAAATAGTATCTATGAAATCAAATCGACGATAATCGCTAGAAATTAAGTGTCCCCAACTGAGCAAGCCAGAGGCGACAGCGGCAAGGAACCAAAACTCCCTCTGTGACAGAATGGAGAAAAAAACCTTGGGAGAAACCAGGCTCAGTTGGGGGCCAGTTCTCCTCTGGCCAGACGAAACCCGCAGTTAATGGAGAGAACAGCTGTGTGTGTGAGTGTGTGTGTGTGTGTGTGAGAGTGAGTGAGTGTGAGCAGAGAAGTAATGCTCTTGTGGCCGCACACACACTCGTCTCTAACACTCAGCTGTTCTCTGTGTGTGTGTGTGTGTGTGTGCAGGTGGATCTGCAGTCGTGCTGCGTGTTCATGCCGTCAGAAAGCCTCCCGTCTCCCAGCAGGCTGGTGTGTGGTGATATCCCGGGCACTGTGCGCAGCTGGTATCACAGTCAGGCGTGTTTGCCGGGGACGCTGGTGCTGTGTCTGCCGCAGATCAGTGTGTTGAGCGCAGGACACCGGCGCATGGAGCCGCTGCAGGACATCCCGTTCTCGGTGCCCCGGCCCGTGCTGGAGGAGGGTACGAGCACCGCTATCTGTTCCTCTCCCTGCGCTCTGGAGCACGAGTGTGACGTGTGTGTGTGTGTGTGTGTGCAGGCGATGCGTTCCCCTGGACGGTGTGTGTGAGTCGGCTGAGCGTCTACTCTCTCCTGGGACCGCAGCGGTCTCTCAGTGTGCTGGATCCGGTGGGCTGCACCTCCACGCTGGCGCTCACCGCTCCCAAACTGCAGCCCGAGAGCAAAGACACCTTCATCATGTGTCTGCATGTGGATCTGCAGCCGGTGCACCTCAAATGCTCCAACCCTCAGGTACTGCTGCGTTTCCCATCAGCCCGCTGCATTCTCTGAATAAATACAGAAATATGCATGTATATATACAGTATATCTGTGTTAGAGACTGAATCCAGCCATCTGATATATGTTTGGATGTTGTTATTGACTAATATATGTGTGGCCCGTGCTGGCAAAATGAATGTGAATGTGCACGGACTAATTTTGAGCGACACGCAAAAAAAAAAGTGAGAAATTTGAGGTTTTCACAAAAATGAATTCATTAAGCCCTCGTCTAGCGCTCTCAATGCTCCAAATAGCAATCTAAACATCTAAAATTATCTTTATTTGTACATTTTCTGAGAGTAGTACCTTTTCTCCACTTGCTTCTCACGCTGACTGTCATCCGAAGCGCACACATAAAGACGCTTCTGACGGCATGCGGTGTACATATACACATATACACAGAATTACAGTATTTAAGTATTCACGCAAACACAATCTGTTATATCTTAAGTAAACGTTCGGTGAACTGTTGGGAAAAACATTGGATGTGCAACATTAAATTAGATCCGTGCAGTACAGTAAGTCTTAATATACAGGCCATCTGTCTCATTAATGTTAATCAAACAATAAAATAAAAGAGAATCACTCGCTGCTCTTGATTGAACTGCTTCTGTAGTTTTAATAATCAGTTTATTTGTAATGAACACACTAAATGGATTTTTGCATTTGATTATTTGTTTTTCTTACTTGAATGCTTTTGTTTAGATGTAAAATTAAAAAGGTAATGCATTATTTGTTTTTTCTGTTATATTTGCATACTGATTTATTGCATCTGTTCTAATTTATAATAACTATAAAAATAGCTATATTGTGATGATTAATACAGTAATTATTATTAAGAAAAGAACTGGAGGAAATGATGCACTGTTGCTCGGTGATTTTGCTTTGGATCCTTCAGAAAACTTGATTTTTCTCAGAACTGACTTTGCTGTCTCTATCGATTCAAACGGCTGTAGCTCTTTTCGCCCGATTCCAACAAATCTTGGATCGTTTTGAAGTTGTTTTAATGGAGAGTGTTAAAATAAAAATAACTCATTTTTGAAAATTTGCTCATTGTGACTCATTTTGCCAGCACAGGTCACATATTTATTTATTTATTTTTTTATATCAGTCAATTCTGTGGAATCATTGCACTGATTCAATCCATTGTTCATACCAGTGACAGATTCACAGCTTTGATACAGGGCTCAACAATAATGATTTATTTTCTGTGTTTTCTAGAAATACTGTATATTTTATTTAATAATAAAAGAATTAGATGTACAGGATTAATGATTGTAAGCGTTGAGTGGAGTGGAGTCGTCCTCACCGTCGAATCCTGTCCTGAGTCACGCTTCACCGGCGGAGACATGAGCGCACACAAACACACGATTCACTCGATCCTCTCTGGAAACCTGAGACCCAGACTGTTTGTTCTGAACGCCGGCGCTCGCGTCTGCTCTCGGATGGAGCGTCTCGTTGTTTGGGTCCGTGTGAAATGAATGTTGACGTATCTGAGCGCAGATCTCCGAGCTGATTGGCTGCCGCTCTCTCCGTGCCGTCAGCTGTGAGCGGAAAGGAAACGCGTGTTAAATAATAGCTGCCCAAAACAAACTGCAGAATCAGAACTGCAGCGAGATGAAGGAAAACCGAATCAGAAAAAATAATTTGCTTGATTGTGATTGTGTGGAGATACTGAATCTGTTCTCTTAACATGAGTCACCAGCGTGTGTCACACCAGCTCCTGGCCTCTCTCTGTCTTGCTCCGTCTCTGGGTCAGTCTACAAAACTGGTGGGTTTCTGTGTAAAAAAATGTGAAGTGAAGGCTGAAATGATGGCGACAGGATAGAGAAAGACCAAGACATCAGCACGGTCACCAGCTTCAGGTGAATCCTGAGAGAAGATCATCACTGCAGCAGATCAGTGAGAGACGCTGATCATCTTCTGTGATGTTCTGATGGTCTGCAGGCGGCTGTGTGTGTGTGTGTGTGTGTGTGTGTGTGTGGTATCTATCCTCTGATTTCTGACTTGTTTGTGAATCCAAACTGAAGCTCTCTGATCCTGAGTGGAGAATCCAGCTGAACTCCAGCGATGAGCTCACGGATGAGACGCTCCTCACACACACACACACACACACACACACACACACACACACACACACACACACACACAGCGTTTCTTTAGTGGTTCTCTCAGCAGATGATGTTCATGTTTTGTGTTATCACACTAGTTAGAATCAGCTGCTGTGTTTGAGTTTATTTATAGAGCCGTCAGCAGCTGAGGACAGTGATGGGCTCATGAACATGAGCGTCTGATCGTCCTGAACTCAGAGGACGTGCTGATGATGCTCTTCTGGAAGCACAGCAGAGTGACGCGACACCAGACGATTGACGTCAAACCGTTTCTACAAGCGTTTCATTGTGTTGTGATTTAGCAGGAAGTTACTCAACATTCATCTTCAATCTGTGGCTCTTTAGAAGCTCTTAATGCGTTCAGTTCGTGTCATAAATTCAGTAAATTGAAGCCATGAAGAGTGTTGACTCCAGCTCTGGTGTGTCTCAGGTCCAGCTGGTGTTTGGTTTGTGGTGTCGATGGAGTCAGATCTTCAGTGTGTTTGACCGGATGCAGAGCAGAGGAGCTCAGAGAGCCTCAGCCGGATTCCCAGACTCCTCGGCGCCCCCCGCTGGACCCTCGTCCCCAGTCCACAGCAGTGTGGGCACCATCCCACCGGACACCAGCACCTGCAGCCCCTCAGCTGACCTGGGCTCTCCTACAGAGGTCAGAGGTCACGCACATCATCACCTCTCACAGACTGATGAGATATGTTTGTGTGTGTGTGTGTATATGTAACATATATGTGTGTATGTATATGTGTATATATATATAAGTTATTCACACACAGACAGAAGAATTTTTGGAAATATTTACAAATATATAAAAGTATCTGTTTTACTAATATTTTTAAAGTCAATATAAAAGCATTGGTTAAAATGTTACCCTCTCATGAAAAGGACATTTTGTAATTGCGTAAGCTTTAATGGAAGACAAAATGTTTTCTGAAACTTAGGAAACAAGATGTTTAGAGTCCGGACAAATCAACATGAACTCAAGAATGACTCACTGCTTCAATAAACTTTCTCTTGTTGTTTCGTGAGAATATAATAACTCGCTCCCTTTGCCTGTGTAACGGAAGAGTGTGTGACGTGTGTGTGTGTGTGTGTTTCAGGGGGATTCGGCACACACCGAGGACCCAGCGGCCGGTGAGACCATGACTCTGGAGCAGAAGACCTGCAGCATCAGCGGTGCCAGCGGAAAACTCAGCATCTGGATGCAGTGGATGCTGCCTAAACTCACACTCCAGCTGTTCTCCTGCGAGCCCAGGAACAACGGTACTGACCACACACACACACACATCATATTTTCTTGATCTGGTAAGGACTCTATACGCTGCATTTTGGACTACCTGTAGCTTGTTTATTGAAGATGCAGGACAACCAGCTAGCAGTGCATTACAATAGTCCAGTCTAGAGGTCATGAATGCATGAACTAGCTTTTCTGCATCAGAAACAGGTAACATTTCGTCGCTTGGCAATGTTTCTAAGATGGAAGAATGCTGTTTTTGTAACATGGGAAATATGATTTTCAAAAGACAAGTTGCTGTCTAATATAACACCCAGATTTTTGACTGTAGAGGAAGTAACAGTACACCCGTCTAGTTGCAAATTGTAATCCAAGAGATTCTGTGTACTGAAATTATTGGTCATCCAATCTTTTACATTTTTAACACACTTTTTTAGCTTAGATCAGGGCTGTCCTGATAGTTGAGTATCATCAGCATAACAATGGATACTAATCCCGTATTTTCTAATAATATTACCAAGGGGCAACATGTATATTGAAAATAGCAGAGGACCTAGGACAGATCCTTGTGGTACTCCATACTTTACTGGTGATAACTGAGATGACTCCCTGTTTAAATAAACAAAGTGGTAGTGATCAGACAGGTAGGATCTAAACCATCTTAAAGCCTGCCCTTGAATACCCATATAGTTTTGTAATCGATCTATGAGTATGTCATGATCTATAGTGTCGAACGTAGCACTAAGATCAAGTAAAACTAGCAATGAGATGCAGCCTTGGTCTGACGCAAGAAGCAAGTCATTTGTAATTTTAACAAGTGCGGTTTCTGTGCTATGGTGGGGCCTGAAACCTGACTGAAATTCTTCATAGAGATCATTTTTTGCAAGAAAGGAGCACAACTGAGCAAACACAACTTTTTCTAAAATTTTAGACATAAACAGAAGATTTGAAATGGGTTTGTAATTTGCCAATTCACTAGGATCTAGTTGTGATTTTTTAATAAGAGGCTTAATAACTGCCAAACACACACACACACATACACACTCTCACTCACTCACTCACTCACACAGATGAACTCAGGTCTCAGAGCGCCGGGTCACTGCGTCTCTGACGGTCTCTGTATGTGGGGTCAGTGATTGGATCACAAGCGCCCGGCTCTGCTGTAGCGGCTGATGTTTTAAGCAGAGAGAGGCGGAGGATTGATCAAGGAAAACTTGATCTTGGCCTCCTGTCAGGCCTGTGACACGCAGCTGTGCTGAGATGCGTCGTGTGCGAGGGGAAGCGCAGAGGAACGCTTTGAGCTCTCGCCGCGCCGCTGCTGCTGTTGTTTGTTGTTGTTTTTCTTGGGGCTGTTTGGTGCTGAATGGACGCGTCGCCCCTTCAAACAGGAAACAGGAAGTGGCTCTGGGCTCTCGGGCCGCAGGGATCACAGCTGAGCGAAGAGCAGAACAAGCAGAGATTGACAGAGAACTGACATGATCCTCCGGTCACACGCACGCTCACACACACAGAATGAGCAGCCCTCTGACCTCTGACCTCCTGCTGATGCAGAACAAGTGAAACGAAGAGTGTCTCCTACTGCACATCTGCAGTGTGTGTGTATGTTCAGTGTGTGTGTGTGTGTGTTCAGTGTGTGTGTGTTTAACTGCTTTATTATTGTCACTGTATATTCAGAGGAGAACTGAGCTCATCATTCCTCCATTATTCTGCATCGAATGCAGTTTTTCATTCCTCAGCTAATAGTAATTATGTTTGTATGTTATAAACTGAACCAAATGCAATAGATGTCATAAATCTAATTTCATCCGGTTGATAGTTTCTATTCTTAAAAATGTAAGCTTTGCTATCAGCAGCTCTGAACTCATCAATGTGACTAGAGAGATTACAAACATTACCATTATGAATTTCTGTAAAGCTGCATTATAAAATATGTGTTGTGTAAAGAGATATACAAATATCTGTGTGTGTTTCAGAGCTGTGTGTGATGGCAGAGATGGAGGACATGAGCGCATCTGTGGACGTTCAGGACGTTTATACAAAGGTGAAGTGTAAAGTGGGCAGCTTCCACATAGATCACTACAGAAGCAGGTGAGTGCAACACACTCATGCTCACACACACACTCACTCACAAACACACTCATACTCACACACACACTCATACTCACAAATACTCACACTAGGGATGCACCGTAATGAAAATTCTTGACTGAAATCGAACAAAATGAAACAATGGGCCGAAGGTTGAGTACCGAACACTGTTTTTCACGTTTTTTCTCCAAGTGTTTTGCCAATTTTAGATTTTCAAAAAACTTCATTCTGTGTGATTTATAAGCTTCTTTACCCGTGAGGACCTCAATTTAGGTCCCCACCGTGACACGAGTCCCCATGAGTCTGTGTGTATTCAGGTTTAAGTCCCCACCTGAATAGACAAACAGGTACACACACACACACACACTCTCACTCTCACACACACTCACTCTCACACACACACACACACACACACACACACACACACACACACACTCTCACTCTCACACACACTCTCTCACTCACACACACACTCACTCTCACACACACACACACACACACACACTCTCTCTCAGCAGGTCTGAGGTTTACTGTGATGTGTTGGGGAGCAGAGAGAAGCATGTAGGTCAGTGAGGCGACTCTGTGCAGTTTTTTCCCAGTGTTTTCACCCAGAGCTTGTGTGTGTTGTAGGCCTGCTGAGCGCTGGCTCTATGACGGAGTGATCCTGCAGTGCAAGGAGACACCTGCGGTGAGACCCTGCAGCTCCAGAGCGCTCGCGCCGTTGATCTAGAAACGCTCGCTCACGCCGCTGCTCTCTGTCCCGCTCCACAGGAGCCCAGATCTCAGGCTCTCTTACAAAGTCTGCGTCCAAAAACATCAATCCCATCATGCACTTCTGGTTCCATTAGCATGAACAATAGTAGGGCTGGGTATTGATACAGATTTTATGATTTGCTTTGATTCAATATCGATTAATTTGGAAATGTTTTAGCTACGTATCAATCTCTTTCAGCTGATGCTGTAAAATATACAGGGAAATCTGTCAGTTCATCACTATAATATCACATGGTTTTTATTAAAGGAGTCCAAACTGTTAAATTCAGTCACTATATATTTTAAAATTAAATAAACACTCAAAAATGAACATTTGAGTTATATACAAACATTTAAATTATACATAAGGCAATAAAAGTTGTCTTTTCCAATTCATTGTTTAAATTTAAAGCCATTAATGATGGCTGTAATAACTTGTTTTGTTCACTCGTGAACTGAACAGCACAGACTAAAAGATCAATCTTGTGATTGGTTCGTTAAAGTGAACATTGATTAATTATTTTAAACCCAGCCCTACTCACTATATTTTGGATGAGAGCCTTGATGAGTGAGACGCTGCAGTCGTTCGATTGTTCCTGGTGTTGGACAGAGAGTGTGTGTGTTTTTGGGAGTGTGTGTGTGTGTTTTCTCTCATGTTCAGTCCTGTGGTGATTTCTCTTCTCTCTGCTCCCAGAATCCTTTTCACCAGCTTCCAATCAAACAGCTAGCCAATCAGAGCACTGAACTGACCTTTCACCTCTGTGTTTGTGTTGTCCTCTGGTGTGTGTGCAGTGCTGAAGAGAGCCCGTGTGGTGGGGTCGTCCTCTCTTGCACTGAAAAGCTGAACAGACGCACGGTTCTGCTGCGGCCGCTCAGCAAGCAGGAGCCTTACAGCCATTTCAGCTTCTTTCCACCTGTAAGAGCCGCTGCCTCTGTTTCCACCACACGCTGCTTCTGCAGATCTCAGACTCCGACTGCCAGCAACACTGCGCTTCTTCCGCATTCATTAGTGCAGTTCATAACCAATCAGAGCGGCTCTAACGGCTCTGGATGTCAATCGAGTATTCTGAGTAAAGCCGCTGTTCAGGGCATTTAGCTTCGCCCACCGATTCTACATCGCTGCCTGTTTAGCTCCGCCCACCGATTTTACAGCACTGCCTGTTTAGCCCCGCCCACCGATACAACATCACTGCCTGTTTAGCCCCGCCCACCGATACAACATCACTGCCTGTTTAGCCCCGCCCACCGATTCTACATTGCTGCCTGTTTAGTTCCGCTCACTGATTTTACAGCACTGCCTGTTTAGTCCCGCCCACCGATACATCACTGCCTGTTTAGCCCCGCCCACTGATTCTACATCGCTACCTGTTTAGCCCCGCCCACCGATTCTACGTCGCTGCCTGTTTAGCCCCGCCCATCGATTCTACGTCGCTGCCTGTTTAGCCCCGCCCATCGATTCTACGTCGCTGCCTGTTTAGCCAGGCCCACCGATTCTACGTCGTTGCCTGTTTAGCCCCGCCCACCGATTCTACGTCACCGCCTGTTTAGCCCCGCTCACCGATTCTACGTCACTGCCTGTTTAGCCACGCCTACCGATTCTACATCGCTGCCTCTTTAGCCCCGCCCACCAATTCTACATCACTGCCTGTTTAGCCCCGCCCACGGATTCTACGTCACTGCCTCTTTAGCCCCGCCCACCAATTCTACATCGCTGCCTGTTTAGCCCCGCCCACCAATACAACATTGCTGCCTGTTTAGCCCCCGCCCATTGATTCTACATCGCTGCCTGTTTGGCCTCGCCCACCGATACAACGTCGCTGCCTGTTTAGCCCCCACCCACTGATTTTACATCGCTGCCTGTTTGGCCTTACCCACCGATACAACGTCCCTGCCTGTTTAGCCACGCCCACCGATTCTACATTGCTGCCTCTTTAGCCCTGCCCACCAATTCTACATCGCTGCCTCTTTAGCCCCGCCCACTGATACAGCGTCACTGCCTGTTTAGCCCTGCCCACCGATTCTACGTCGCTGCCTGTTTAGCCCCGCCCACCGATTCTACATCATTGCTTGATAGAGTGGATGAAAGAGTGGATGAACTTTATTTTTAATGAAGATCCAGACCGCGTCAGTAAGAACTCCTTTATTCACTTCATTTTACCGTGGATTCATTTACAAACAAGGTACAATTCGACACGGGATTTTCAGAAAGATTAAAGCTAAAAGACGATGCTGTGCGACTATATTGGATCCAACAATAATGTTGCAACACAAGTGTGAGTAACTGTTTTTATTATGTGGTCACAATTGCTTTGTTTATTATTACAGATCGTTTAATATGTATTGAGTTATGACCTAAATAACAGCAGCCTCCATCTGTAAGGAATATACGCTGTCAATCATACACAACTATTAGCCAATCACAGCAGTGGGCGTTTACTTCCGAGTCTACAATCCTCCACGTCTATTCAAACAGAGCGTTCTGATGAGGGGGTCAAAAACAGGACAGAAAATAGCCTATTCTAAAGTATTTTTTTTTAATGTAAAAATCTTGATAACATTAAAAGTGGACCTCAGAGAACAGTACAAAATAAATAACAGAGGCAGTTCATGACCCCTTTAATTAAAACAAACAAAAAATAGTTTGCCACATATATCATCGAGGTTGTCTCATTTGAGGAAAGTAATCACTGCATTACAAACTAAGAATGAAAATACAGGAATTTACGAAATAACAGTCAATTTGATAATGGTTGCTGTTCTTAAATGAGATAATAGCGATGACGCATGCAGGTTACAAATGCGACCTCCGGAGGGCGCAGCCTTCGAAATGAGACGCAGCTCTCGACTCATGAACTCCAGAAATGCTGCTACGAAACACAGATGAATGACGTTTGGTGCGTTTATATAATCAGCTGAAGCGTGCGTTGCTGGCGGCAGCCGCAGTCATGACGTTACTAGGGACTTTAAGCAACAGCTACTGATGGAACGGCAACAGCATTCCGACGTCATATTGACTTTAACTGCTGCTGTAACCGTCTGCTATGGGCTGGTTTGCCGTGACAGATTAGGTTGGTAAATGTTACTTTTTATGGTATATACCATTGTAATTTCATCAGTAAGCGATTCTACCATTAGTCTTTTATTTAATCTGTGTTGATATGTTTTAAAATGAAACTGATTTTAACGATTTTTCCATTTGTACAAAGATACGACTGCTGTTAGTAACAACATCTCAGGTAGCACTGAGACTAGATATGATGTGAAGCAAACAATGTAAGTATTGCCTAAACATGCTCCTCATAATACTTCAGTAAATGACTGAATACCGTGTTGCGCCGTCTTGTTTACGGTTGCTTAGTGACTTTTACATTCTCTGCTACGGCGGTGTAACAGCTTGCCTCCGGTCATCGTAACCGTTCCATTCGCAGCTGTTGCTAAAGTTGCTACTGACGCCTGCTGCGGTGGCGTCTCTGTCCGATCATGAGTGTGTTTGATTACGCGGCTGTTTTCCTGCTGCTTTGAGTTTGTGTGATTGAGTGCCGGGTCACTCAAGCCTGACCTCTGACCTCTGACAGACGGCGGCAAAGGCTCTGGAGGTGTCTCACCAGCAGCACGGGTTCCTGTCGCTGACGTACACGCAGGCCGTGACGAGGAACGTGCGGCACAAGCTGACGGCGCGGCCGTCTCAGCGGCTGTGTGAGGACGGGCCGGACGCAGCGCCGCAGCTCCTGCATGAGATCCTGCTGACGGCGCAGCCCTTCGACCTGGTGCTGTCCTGCCCTCTGCTGGCCACGGTGGCGCGCGTCTTCCAGGTGTGTCCTCCGCCACCGCAGCTGCGCTCCCCGATCCGAGAGCAGCCCATGAGAGCACACTCGCTGTCCTCCAGCAGCCTGCCGCTCGTCTACCTCAACACCAGCGTGATCCGCGTCTTCTGCCCCCTGCAGGACACTCAGAGCAGCACACGTGAGCACACACCCTCACTGCAGCGCTTACACACTGATGATGAGGAGGAGGAGGGTGACGTGTGTGTGTGTGTGTGTTCAGATTCACAGTTCAAACACAGGAAGGAAGACACGGTTGTGCTGAAGATCGGATCGGTGAGCGTCGCTCCTCAGGCCGACAATCCACTGCCGCGCTCCGTACTGCGCAAAGACATCTACCAGTGAGTGTGTGTGTGTGAGAGTGTGTCTGTCTGTCTGTCTGTCTGTCTGTCTGTCTGTCTGTGTATCTGGTGTTTTTCCACAGGCTGGTGTTCATTGAGCAGTTCATTGAAATCTTGTGAAGTTGTGCTGAGACTGATGTCACTAGTGTGTGTGTGTGTGTGTGTGTGTGTGTGTGAGTGCGAATAGTTGTGGTCTCTCTGATGCTATTCTGAGACGCTCCCACTGTGAGAATCACAACCACAACACTTACATTCACACTCTCTCTCTCACAAATACACACTCACACACACACACAAACACTCCTCCCGTGTGTTTTGCTGTTGTTCCTCTCGTTATGTGTTTGATCCTGATTCTGTTTCATTCAGAGGAACAAATGAGTCAAACTACAAGAAAATCGTCATTAACAGAACTAATTATCTTTTGAATTCTAGAATATTAATTCCAGAGGAAAGCACATAGAGCGTCTGCTGAAGTATTTCTCAGCTGGGTGGAAGTTGAAGCAGCGAGTGTATGAAATAACTTCTGTCTGTGATCCGATGTGGATTATAATCACCTTACAAGGCAGAAATATTCATAAGCAATACAAAAGACTATTAGAATTAGAATAATAAGACATTTGGGCTGTTACCAAGCAAATAAAATCAGTATCAACAGAATTAATCTTTGCAGTGCAGAGGAAACACAGACGCTACGTTTGAAGTGGCATTTAGATATATTTACTGTTTAATTCAGGACTTGAATGCATTTAACCTGCAATTACAAATGCATAAATAATGTTTTGACATTAATCATAAAACGCTAAACTATAAATGTGAAATTATAAATGTCATTCTAAGATGGTGCCACAGATGGCAGCTACTGTGCTTTGCTCTTCAGTGTTTGTACTGTTTTTGTTTGTTTTTTCTGTTTTTTGTTTCTCAAACACCATCAGTTTTACCAGGGATGACCTGCTGAACATTCGGCAGAACACACCACAAAATGTTTTACCGGTTTTTGATTATTCTGAAGTTTTGCTGGACATTGTTGTTGGCGGAGCCGTAGCTCTGGTCAAACGCTTCAGGACGCGCAGACGGGGGAAGCGAGCCGGCACGCTCGTGAAGCTCAGACAGCGCGGATTAAGAACGGCGTTGCCTAGCATCCATCTGGCGAATCTCTGCTCTCTACCCAACAAAACGGATGAACTCCTTCTGCTCTCCCGGACAAACAGGGACTTTTCAAACTCTGCTGCTCTGTGTTTCACGGAAACCTGGCTGAACGACGCCATACCGGACAGCGTGCTACATCTGCCTAACTTCCAGCTGATCAGAGCAGATCGCGACGCAGAATCAACGGGGAAATCATGCGGCAGCGGGACGTGCTTTTACATCAATGAGAGGTGGTGTACAGATGTAACTGTGTTAAAGAAGATGTGCTGTTCTGATCTAGAAACTCTCTTCATTAACTGCAAGCCTTTCTACTCGCCGCAGGAGTTTTGCTCGTTCATTCACGTGAGTGTTTACATTCCTCCGCAAGCGCACGTGAGCTCAGCTTTACAGAAACTAGCTGATCAAATCACAGAGACAGAGCAACAACACCCGGACTCTGTTTTAATCATTCTCGGGGACTTTAATAAAGCAAATCTCTCCCACGAACTGCCAAAATACAGACAGCACATCACATGTCCCACCAGAGATAGTAATATATTGGATCACTGTTATACAGCGATAAAGGATGCATATCACTCTGTCCCACGGGCAGCTTTAGGACTCTCTGATCACTGTTTGGTTCATCTTATACTGACCTACAGGCAGAAACTCAAATCTGAAAAACCTATTTTAAGAACTGTTAAAAGATGGTCTAATGAAACAGTGCGGGTTTTACAAGCCTGTTTCTCTCTCACTGATTGGACTGTTTTTAAAGCTGCTGCCAATGATCTGGATGAGCTCACAGAGACTGTAACATCTTATCAATATCAGTTTCTGTGAGGATATGTGCATTCCTACCAAGACTCATCTAACTTACAACAACGACAAACCATGGTTCACTGCAAAACTCAGACAGCTCCGTCAGGCCAAAGAAGATGCTTACGGAAAGGGGGATAAAGTCTTGTATAAACAGGCCAAATACACACTGGAAAAGGAGATCAAAGTGGCAAAGAGGAATTATTCCGGCAAGCTAAGGAAAAAATTCTCTTCCAGTGATTCTGCTTCAGTGTGGAAAGGTATGAAAGATATCACCAGTTACAAGACACCATCCCCCAGCACTCTGGAGAATCAACAACTGGCAGACGATCTGAATGAGTTCTACTGCAGGTTTGAAAAAACACCCCACACCAGCCCTGAACACCTCTCCACACAACCATCAACACCTCCAGCAACCCCCCTCTCCCCCACACCTGCAATTCAGATCAGCGAACATGAGATGCGCCAGGTCTTCAGGAAGAACAAAAGAAGGAAAGCACCAGGCCCAGACGGTGTGTCACCAGCCTGCCTAAAAACCTGTGCTGACCAGCTGGCCCCCGTCTTCACGCAGATCTTCAACAGATCACTGGAGCTGTGCGAAGTCCCCTCATGCTTCAAACGCTCCACCATCATCCCCGTCCCAAAGAAACCCAAAATTACTGGACTTAATGACTACACACCTGTGGCTCTAACGTCTGTGGTCATGAAATCATTTGAAAGACTGGTTTTGGCTTATCTGAAGTCCTCCACTGGACCCTTACTGGACCCCCTGCAGTTTGCCTACAGAGCAAACAGGTCTGTGGATGATGCAGTCAACATGGGACTGCACTTCATCCTGCAGCATCTGGACAGACCAGGGACTTTTGTGAGGATCCTGTTCGTAGACTTCAGCTCCGCTTTTAACACCATCATCCCGGACACCCCTTCAGAATAAACTAACTCAGCTCTTCGTGCCCACCTCCGTCTGTGAATGGATCACCAGCTTCCTGATAGACAGGCAGCAACTAGTGAGGCTGGGAAAATTCTCATCCAGCACCCGCACCATCAGCACTGGAGCTCCTCAGGGCTGTGTTCTCTCCCCACTGCTCTTCTCCCTCTACACCAACGACTGCACATCTAAAGACCCCTCTGTCAAGCTCCTGAAGTTTGCAGACGACACCACACTGATCGGCCTCATCCAGGACGGTGACAAGTCTGCTTACAGACAGGAGGTTAAGGAGCTAGCTGTCTGGTGCAGTCTTAACAACCTGGAGCTCAACACGCTCAAAACTGTGGAGATGATTGTGGACTTCAGGAGAAACCCCCCTGCTCTCCCCCCACTCACCATCATGAGCATCCTGGGCATCATCATCTCTCAGGACCTGAAGTGGGACAATCACATTGAGTCCATTGTCAAAAAGGCCCAGCAGAGGTTGTACTTCCTTCGCCAGCTGAGGAAGTTCAACCTGCCACAGGAGCTGCTGAAACAGTTCTACTCCGCCATCATTGAATCCATCCTCTGCACTTCAATAACTGTCTGGTTCAGCTCAGCTACCAAATCTGACCTCAGAAGACTACGGAGGTTTAAAAATAAAAATAAATAAATAAATACAAAAAAAAAAATTATATGTGTGTGTGTATATATATATATATATATATATATATATATATATAAACACCACATCGACACAGAAGCTAGGATAGGTGTGGTATATGTTGAGTATGTGTCATTATTACATTATTATTATTACTATTGTTACTATTTTTATTAATTGTATTATTATTGATATTACTGTTGCCGTCATCAAAGGATATTATTGTTATCATCACCATCTTTATTATTATTATTATTGTTATTTTTATTATTATTATTATTATTGTTATTTATTATTATTATTACGCATGCTAATACTACTTAAATACTACTACTATTATTCAGATTGTCATTGCTGTTTATTTTCATTGCTGCTATTATTATTGCTGTTCTATTGCTGTTTTTGTGTTTTGTGTTCACCGTAACGCTTCATTACAGAGTCACTGCTCACCTGACCATGATTCACACCGGAGGTCAAATGTCAGCATCTGCCTCAGTGTTCAGTCAGATAGTGATCCGCCTCTCTCTGCTGAGCACATGGCTGGTGTCGTTGTGCGTTTACAGGCTGTTTGTGACATATAAACTCGGCGGGAGATAAATGAGCAGAGCAATTAAGATGTTGAAATGCGAGTTCAAACACGATGAGTTCCCACAGCGCGCTCACGGGAAGCCTGTCCTGCTGTCAACGTGTGGCGGGTTACGGCTCTCAGGAGGCCGTGATGATGATGATGATGATGATGATGATGATGATGATGATGATGATGATGTGTGTATGAGGATATTCACTGCATTCTTCCTGCAGTCGTGTGTTTGGCCTGCAGGAAGGGCTGCGCGTCACACCCGAACACGCTCAGCTCACCATCCAGCCTTTCATTTCCTCCTCAACGCCACTAATTACACTCATTTTAGCTTAAATTAAATGCAATCGAATTTGACTGTGGCAGTAAATCTCGCAGTGCTGTTACCCAGAATTCTCAGAGCACAGGGCCATTTAGCGGCGACCGCGAGTCATGATGTCACTGGACGCGGCGTGAGAAACACGCAGACAGCCGCTGGATCTCATGGAAACACAATGAGAAATTATATTTAGCATAACGATAATGAAGCCTGTTTTTAGGGCTTCAGCCAGAAATCATCCTTCTGTCTTTTAGTCTCGCTCATGTCCTTCAGACCTGTGTGACTGACTCTCCTCTGTGGAACATGAAAGAAGATATTTTGAGAAACGTCTTAATGGTTTTTTGTGTATCCATGTAATGAAAATCAAAATATCAGAAGAAAGATAGTCATACAGGATTGGAACGAGTAAATAACAGAATGATGCATTTTCATGATAATACAGCACTCATGCAGCAGACGTGTGTGTGTGAGAGAGAGAGAGAGAGAGAGCGTGTGTATGTGTGTGAGAGAGAGAGTATGTGTGTGAGAGAGAGAGAGAGAGTGTGTGTGTGTGTGTGAGTGTGTAAGTGAGTGTGTGTGTGTGTTTGTGTGTGAGAGTGTCTGTATGTGTGTGTGCATGCGTGCCTGAGAGAGTGAGTGTGTGTTAGTGTGTGTGTGAGAGTGAGTGAGTGTGCGTACGCGTGTGTGTGTGTTGATAGTTGAACGTGTGGTTTGTGATCTCGTCTGGTGTTCAGCTTGTGATACTGTGAATGTGATCGATCGCTGTCACCATGGAAACAGCGATCAGTGTTGATGTGAGCATGTCTCAGTGAAGATGTTTATGAACACTGATGAGAAACATCAGCTCTCCTCTGGCACTCAGCACATCTGGAGGTGTTTAGACTCGCAGGCCGTGTTTAAAGCGGCAGCGCAGCGGGCCAGTGCAAATAAACACATCACAACATCACACACACACACACACACACACACACACGCAGGATCTGATTCCCCACATTCAGTGTGTCTGGTGAGAGATATGACAGTAATGTGTGCAAGAGCGTGTGTGTGTGTCCCTCATCAGAGAAAGACATCAGCTACTATATTACACAGTGTGTGTGTGTGTGTGAGAGAGAGAGAGAGAGTGTGTTACTGTCCTGCTGCACCCAGGTTAAAAAAAGTACACTTCCATAATGTACTTAAAGTGCTCTAGTTTCACGCAGTAATTTTGTACTGAATATACTAAAAATGATTCTTTAGTACTTCTTAAGATAAACTTAAGATCATCTAAGTGTACTCAACTGAACTGTACTATTTTGGGACACCATGAATATGAACTAAAATGCTCTTTCAACATACTATCTCTGTATTTAAATGTGTCTTTGTATTCTAAATGTATTTAGTAACCACTTGTAGTACACTTGAGTGTACTGGTGTATGAAAGATGGGTTCAAGTGTACTACAAGTGGTAACTAAATACATTTTTTAAATACAGAGATAGTATGTTGAAAGAGCATTTTAGTTCATATTCATGGTGTCCCAAAATAGTACAGTACAGTTGAGTACACTTAGATGATCTTAAGTTTATCTTAAGAAGTACTAAAGAATCATTTTTAGTATATTAAGTACAAAATTACTGCTTGAAAATAGAGCACTTTAAGTACATTATGGAAGTGTACTTCTTTTTTAACCTGGGCAGCACTGATCACACTTCAACTCTCTCTCTCTCTCTCTCTCTCTCTCTCTCTCTCTCTCTTATCTCTCTCTCTCTCTCTCTCTCTCTCTCTCTCTCTCTCTCTCAGACGGGCGCTGAGTCTGGGTGTTCTGCGTGACCCGGGGTCAGAGGTTGAGGACCGTCAGTATCAGATTGACCTGCAGTGCATCAACATGGGCACGGCTCACTGGGACGAGCTGCGGCCGGAGCGCGAGGGGACAGCGGGCGGCTCTCCTGCGGACGGGGAAAGGAGTTCCCAGAATCCCGCGCTGGAGTGGAACATGGCCAGCAGGTAAGTGCTGTGCTGCATCTGGAGCACTGGAGCATTCTGGGTACTGACTGACAGCATGAGCTCATTCACGCTGATTCATTCAGTCGATGCTGGAGATGAAGTGAGACGGCAGAGACGTCTGTCTGATATTTCTTTGAGAGGAAGAAGTGTGAATAGCATGGATTAATGTTTCTTTCCAAATTTATAGTGTGTAACAAACTTTTCATGTGAACCCACTGCAGTCACATGACGAGTGCAGCTTCCTGTCCTGAGATGAAGCAGGAATGAAGGGCTGGATCCTTTTCTTTAGTTTCGTCACCGGCGTGAATCCTGATTGGTCAGAGCGACGACTCCTCACTCTAGAGAGTAGCTTATAGGACATTTGAAATCTTTGTTTGTGCTGCGAAGATGAGCTCAAAGCTGAAAGACTAACCGTGCAACCACACAGTCACACAGAGCAGAACAGAAAAAAAAATCATTATTGTGATTTATGGCTTAATGCATATAGGATCAACGTTGTCACCCATTTCACCAAGTTTATAATGTAGCTAACAAAAAAGAAGCTTTAAAGATCCCAAACTTCATGATTTAATGTTTGAAAATTAATTTAATTTACAATAATAATAAATAATATTGTATTATATAATTATACAATAATAATAATAATAATAATAATAATAATAATAATAATAATAATTATTATTATTATTAAATACTCATTATTATTATTATTATTATTATTATTATTAAATTATAATTATTATATTATAATACTTTTTTTTTAATCATAAGCCATTTTTTACCATATTTTTTAACTGTACAGTAGTATTGTTACAATAGTAATATATTTTTTGTACAACTTTTATTATTAATAATTATCTCCATCACAATAAAAATCATAATAATTATCATTATTTTATAGCCATATTGATATATAACCACAATGTGACTTTTTTGGCCAAATTTTGCAGCTCTACAAACAAGCTCAGCAAACCTGCAGCTCTTTTAAAAAATCATGTTTGAACTCTCAGTCGCTATTTTTATCAGAAAAGCTGTGAGGTCCAGTGAGTTTTGAGAACTCTAGAGCAGACTGAGTGAATCAGAGCGATCAGGTGATGTTAGCATGCTGTGTTAGCCAGTGTCTCTCTTTGTTCCTGTAGTGTACCAGAAGAACACTGTATGAGCAGCAGACCATCCCAAGATCACACAATCCCCTGACAGGAAGTAGAATATTGTCTGCTAGTCGTGAGCGTTAGCCACGGTGGGTGGGTTACAGCGGAGGTCATGTGATCTCTCTGGCACCTGTTCAGGTAACAGGATCTTCAGCGGATACGCTCCAATCGTGTGCCAGCGGTAATCCCAGAGTTCGCTCTGTCTAATCCACTGCCCACCATAAATATCAGAGCGTCGCTGTTTGATTGTTTAATAGTAGCAGATGTGGGACCTTATAAAGCGCCGCGTGTTTGTTTTACTGCCCACAAATGTTCCAGAGATCCGGTCAGAGTTCATGTGTGGGAGCATGGGAGCTGTGTCTGTGTGTGTGTGTGAGAGAGTGAGTGTGAGAGTGTGTGTGTGTGTGTGTGTGTGTGTGAGAGAGAGTGTGAGTGTGTGAGAGAGTGAGTATGAGTGTGTGAGAGAGTGAGTGAGAGTGTGTGTGTGTGCGTGTGTGTGAGAGTGTGTGTGAGAGAGAGTGTGAGTGTGAGAGAGTGTGTGTGAGAGTGTGTGTGTGTGAGTGAGTGTGTGAGAGAGTGAATGTGAGAGTGTGTGTGTGAGAGAGAGAGTGCGTGTGACTATGAGAGAGAGAGTGTGTGTGTGTGTGTGTGAGTGTGAGAGAGTGTGAGAGAGAGAGTGTGAGAGTGTGTGTGCATGTGTGAGTGAGTGTGCGTGTGTGTGTGTGAGAGAGTGAGTGTGAGAGTGTGGCTGTGTGTGTGTCAAGTCACCTTTATTTATATAGTGCTTTTAATAATACAGATTGTGTCAAAGCAGCTTTACAGTATTAAATAGGAAAATAGTGTGTAATAATGCAGAAGGACAATAGTAAACAATCAATTTTCAGTTAAAGGCAGTTCATCATTGAATTCAGTGATGTCATTGTCCAGCTTAGTTCAGTTTAAATAGTATCTGTGCAATTAAGTCGACGATATCGCTGGAAATTAAGTGTCCCCAATTAAGCGAGCCAGAGGCGACTGTGCCAAGGAACCAAAACTGCATCGGTGACAGACTGGAGAAAAAAACATTGGGAGAAACCAGGCTCAGTTGGGGGCCAGTTCTCCTCTGTCCAGACGAACCAGCAGTTTAATTCTAGGCTGCAGAAAAGTCAGTTTGTGCAGAGGACTCATCTGGTTCCTGTGGTCTTGTCCCAGAAAAACATGAAAAACATCCCGCGGACTTGGCAACACTGCAGCCGCAGCTTGTTCACACACAGCTTCAGCTAACAATGGCAGGGCAAAACAGACCGTTTCGAAAGCGGAACTACGTTTTACCCTACTAGAATTGATGCCGGAAAGTTATCATATTCATAAGTGCAACAAGTCATTTGCATGTGAAAGTAGAAACATATTAAATTCAGACGAAACTTCTGGGCTGATTATAACGTACACGTTAACTTTCCTTATGAAATGTGTGTGTGGGTCATAGCCTCCACGATGTCATCGCTTGTGGCCAGTGCACTCTTAAGCAGTTATGATTAGCAGGTTGTATAATGAACTCTTTTATTTTTGTTATCAGTATGGCCATTTGACTTATAGCAGTGTCCAGTGTTTCCCATACATTGAGTTATTTGTGGCGGCTTGTCACAATATCAAAACTGACCGCCACAAATAGATTTTCCAAAAGGCTTATACTTCCTTGAATAAACTGAGCACTGCACATTTCAAAATTAAAATGCAGCACAGGTGTTATATTCATTATATGAATGTATCTTTGAAAAATAACCGACTGTCTTCAAAAAAGCTTCGATGTCATTTTCATTTCGTCTTTCCTGTAATGCCTGATAAAGTAGCGTTTGTGAGCGCAGCGCTTATTTGATTACAGCCGTTACCGGGGAAACCCGCTCCAACAGCGCCTCCTGCTGGCAGAAAATGAATTTGCAGTCTGTGGGAAACACTGGTGTCTGTAAGCAAACATGAACAAAAAGCACCCTTCAGAACTGTTTTGAGAAGATGCTTAAGTTTTGAGCCATGTATTATTACTCTAAATTTGGCTACTGCTACTATTACTATCTTGTACCCTGCAATAATCGTTTACTCAAATTCACTTTTATGAGATGAATGGGGGGAAAAAAGAAAATTGGCCAAACATATATCAGCCCAAAAAATCGGCATCATATATCGGCCATCGGCTGCCCTGATATCTAAATATCGGCATCGGCATCGGCCGGTGAAAAACCCATATCGGTCGACCTCTAGAGGTCATCTCTAGGTGCTGATCCATCTGATCTGGATACGGACTGGATCTGGGTGGCTACGGTGACCTCGGAATAATAAAGAAACAGACTAATATTAGCATAGGTGCCATTCTTCTTACGATGTAACAAGTACATCTGGTGTTATGGGAAGTGTTCCCGGTTCCGGTTGACCTAATTAATGCTGCCTAACAATCCTTTAAAGGATTTGAATATTAGAAGCGTATTAGTGTGTTATGTGTAAGCCAGGTTAAAGAGATGGGACTTTAATCTAGATTTAAAGGGGTGGTTTATTGCGATTTCACTTTTTTAATGTTAGTTAGTGTGTAATGTTGCCGTTTGAGCATAAACAATATCTGCAAAGTTGCAGCGCTGAAAGTTCAATGCAAACGGAGATATCATCTTTTAAAATTCTGGCAGTTTAATGCCTACAAAAACGACTGGTAAGGGACTACAACGAGTTACTTCCCAGATCCGTTAATTCACAAACCCAGATAAACTCCGCCCCCGGAAACACGCAGCAAAGGGGGCGAGGCCATGTTGTGCTGCTTTAGAGAAGAGGAAGAGAAAACCAGCGGTGCATGTAAAAATCTATTCATGTATGAATCGCGATTCTGTCTTCTAATGATTCTAATGGATTCACAAGTTTCAAAACCAATGTTCTAGCAGCGGTTCTTAATAATGTTGCTCGCGTCGCCCTGCTCTGCATACGCTCTGCATCTCTCTCTCTCACTCTCATTCAGATCATCAGCTCAGTGAATACACTTATTTTCACATACTGTAGCTATGAGTAGCATTATACATGGATGTGTGTGCGGTTGCTGTGCTGTATTAAAGCTTTAATCAGGATAAAACCGTATATTAAAAGCTAACAGAAGCAGTAGCATTTACAAACAACAGAGTATCTAAATGTATGAGACAACAACAAACAAACATATCATTAAGAGCCGTGCTTGCACAAGTTCTGCGCGATCCTCTTCAGTAATATTCTCTGGGTCTCAATCGGGCTCAAATTGATAAGCAATATAGATGACGTCATTGTTTTCAATACAACCGGAGCACATGCCGCTGAGCTGAGGGGCGGGACATTTAGACGCACACTCGTCGGTTTAGCAAATCACAACACACTGAGCCAGTTAACCAATCTGAGCCCATCGTGTATTTCTGAGGGAGGGGCTTCATAAAAACAGGAAATAATCGAGGCCTTATCAGAGAAGCGACAGAGCGGTGTGAAATAAAGGTAAATTATGTGAAAAATAATGCGTTTTTTAAAAAACGAAGCATGAACACATTAGACTGCACCCCATAAACACAATCAAGCCTAGAAAAAAACAGTCAACCACCCCTTTAAACTGACAGAGTGTGTCTGCTTCCCGAACAGTGTTAGGTAGATTATTCCAGAGTTTGGGCGCTAAATACGAAAAGATCTGCCGCCCTCAGTTGATTTTGATTTTCTAGGTATTATCAAATGACCAGAGTTTTGAGAACGCAGCGGACGTGGAGGACTATAATGCAATAAGTAGGGGTGTTGAAATTAATTGTTTTTACGATGCATTGCGATGCAGACGAGGACGAATCGGTATCAGTTCACTAATAGACCATAACCGATTATAACTTACTGATGCTTTTCTGACATTTGTCGCAAACGTGCTTTGTCGCGGTAGCATACAATAGCAGAGGGAGGCGAGACACAAGTGCGAGTAATTAAAAATGCTCCATCTACTTTAAAAGCCAGCATCTGGGCACATTTTGGCTTTTATGCACAACCTGGTTAGCACGACCTGGAGAAGGCACACGCTGTGTGTAAATCATGTCACACACAAATAAAATATGATACAAAAATGATACATTCAAGAAGTGCGTTTTCTTTGAGCAGGTAAAATTAAAGGTTCAGTTCATATATCTGACTGCTTGAATTTATTGACAAAATTGTATACATGTGAAATAAAATTGAAAATTGAGGATGCAGTGCATCATCAATGCATCATGATGCATCGTGATATCGAATTGAACCAAACCGATGACATGATAATCGTAATCGAACCGAACCGTGAGACCAGTGTAGGTTCACACCCCTAGCAATAAGAGCTCGCTCAAATACTGAGGTGCTAAACCATTTAGGGCTTTATAAGTAATTAGCAAGATTTTAAAATCTATACGAAGTTTAATAGGGAGCCAGTGCAGTGTTGACAGAACCGGGCTAATGTGGTCATACTTCCTGGTTCTAGTAAGAACTCTAGCTGCTGCATTTTGAACCATCTGGAGTTTGTTTATTAAGCGTGCAGAACAACCACCCAATAAAGCATTACAATAATCTAACCTTGAGGTCATGAACGCATTAATTAACGTTTCTGCATTTAACATTGAGAGGAAAGGTCGTAATTTAGATATATTTTTGAGATGGAAAAGTGCAGTTTTACAAATGCTAAAAAACGTGGCGTTCAAAGGAAAGATTGCTATCAAATAGCACATCTAGGTTCCTAACTGATGACGAAGAATTGACAGAGGAGCCATGTATTAGACATTGTTCTAGGTTATTACATGCAGAGGTTTTAGGTCTGATAATTAACACCTGTTTTTTCAGAATTTAGCAGTAAGAAATTACTCGTCATCCAGTTTTTATATTGACTATGCATTCCGTTAGTTTCTCAAATTGGTGTGTTTCACCGGGCTGTGAAGAAATATAGAGCTGAGTATCATCAGCATAACAGTGAAAGTTAACACCATGTTTCCTGATAATATCTCCCAAGGGTAACATGTAAAGAATGAAAAGTAACGGTCCTAGTACTGAGCCTTGAGGTACTCCATACTGCACTTGTGATCGATATGATACCTCTTCATTCACTGCTACGAATTGATGACAGTCAGATAAGTACGATTTGAACCATGCTAATGCACTTCCACTAATGCCAACAAAGTTTTCTAGTCTATTCAAAAGAATGTTGTGGTTGATAGCTTTCCTGTAGCTCAAATAGTAGAGCATGGCGCTAGCAACGCCAAGGTCATGGGTTCGATTCCCAGGGAAAGCAAGAGCTGATAAAATGTAGAAACTGTAACTTGAATGCAATGTAAGTCGCTTTGGATAAAAGCGTCTGCTAAATGCATAAATGTAAATGTAAATGTAGTGTCGAACGCAGCGCTAAGATCCAGTAGAACTAATAAAGAGATACAACCATGATCAGATGATAGAAGCAGGTCATTTGTAACTCTAATGAGAGCAGTCTCAGTACTATGATACGGTCTAAATCCTGACTGGAATTCCTCACAGATACCATTTTTCTCTAAGAAAGAATATAATTGTGAGGATACTACCTTTTCTAGTATCTTTGACAGAAAAGGGAGATTCGAGATCGGTCTGTAATTAACTAGATATTTGGGGTCAAGTTGTGTTTTTTTAATGAGAGGCTTAATAACAGCCAGTTTGAAGGTTTTGGGGACATATCCTAATGACAATGACAAATTAATAATAGTCAGAAGAGGATCTATGACTTCTGGAAGCAGCTCTTATTGTAGTTTAGATGGAATAGGGTCTAACATACATATTGTTGGTTTAGATGATTTAACAAGTTTATACAATTCTTCCTCTCCTATAATAATGAGTTGAAATTTCTACTATAGGAGAGAGAGAGAGAGAGAGAGAGAGAGAGAGAGTGTGTGCGTATGTGTGTGTGTGTGTGTGTATCTGTGTTTGTTTGTGTGCATCTATGTGTGTGTGTGTGTGTGTGTGTGTGTGTTTAGGCGTCCGGTGGCGTCTCTGTTGTCTGCAGCTGCACTGGTTTCTCCTGCGCTGAGAGGCGCATCAGTGAGCTGCTGTGCGTCAGTTCAGTGTCTTGCTTCAGCTTCATTTGTTTATATTTCTAATGTTCTGATAAACACCATTAATGATGTTGATTCATGTTTTGAGTTTATACAGTGTAGGACATGATCCGCTGTGGCTTTGTGTTTATTTATGAGATATTGCTGATGTTTGATGATGTATTCAGCTCTGTGAGATTGACTCTCTGTGTGTGTGTGTGTGTTTGCAGCATCCGCCGGCAGCAGGAGAAGCGAGTGATCCTGTCTCCGATCATCACGGATTTCTCTGTGCGCATCACAGCAGCTCCAGCTGTTATTTACCGGAAGCCTCTGTCAGCAGATCACGGCCCAGCTGAGGTACGTGTGTGTGTGTGTGTGTGTGTGTGTGTGTGTGTGTGTGTGTGTGTGTGTGTGTGATGTTTCAGTGATGCTCTGTCTTCTGTCAGATGAAAGCGTGTGTGTTCAGGAAGGGATGCTGGAGTGTTTTGGGAAGTTGGAGCTGCTGGAGAAGCTGAAGCCGCTGCTCAAGCGAGACAAACAGTTTCTCGGTTTTTGCACAGTAATGCTTTCGCCGTGTGTTTGTTTGCTTCAGTGAGGTTTTGACGTCAGCTCCATGCTTGACCTTAAATACTGAAAATCACTAAACAAACAGCCACTGGTTTCACTTTACACAAACCTGGACTGTAAAGCTGTCCAGAGACCATCTGACATGCAGGTTTAGAGTGAATGGAGATCTAAACACGTTCTGTTAGTGAAAGAGCTTTTCACCAAACGCTTTAATCAGACACATCTTTAACTCACGCAGTAATGTTTACGGTTGTCAGGGTTAGCGTTAGCAGCTTAATATCCAGTGTGTGTCACAGGTATCTGTTTATTGGCAGCTTCAAACGTGGCTCATCCAATCAGATCTCAGTTAAATAACTCCCATGATTCTCTCTGTCCGTGTTCTGTATTTGATGATCAGCTGTATGTCTATTAAAGCTTTAGAGTAAAGTGCTTCATTGGCGGCCGTGTGTCTGTCTGCAGGAAGTGGTGGTGTGCGGCCACAGTCTGGAGATGAACGTGACGTCCAGCCTGGATCTGTTTCTGAGTGCAGACCAGGTGCAGTTACTGCAGCAGCTCCTGCAGGCCAACGTGATGCTGACGAGCACAGACGACACCGCAGCAGACGTATGGCCTCACACACGCACACACTCACACACACACACTCTCACACACACACACTCTCGCACACGCATACACACACACACACACACACACACACACAAATACACAACACACAATACACACACACCAGACAGACAGACACACTCACACACACACCAGACAGACAGACACACACACACACACACACACACTCGCACACACACACACACACACACACACACACACACACACCAGACAGACACACATACACACACACACGCACACACACTTACGCACACACACACACACACACACACACACTTGACAGAGAGACAGATAGTGAGTGTGTATCAGGGTCTGATGGGCTCATCACCTGTCGATCTATTTTTTTTTTTTTTTCTGATTCCTCATATTGTTATTTTGTTTTTTTAAGCTGTTAGACAACTTGAGAGTACTTTTGTCTTTAGTAGACGATACAGATGTATTGAACAAAGCAGTGCGTGTGTGTGTATTGTGTGTGTGTGTGTATGGTGCCGTGTGTGTTTGGTCTCTCCTCTTCCCATCATGCTCTGGTGTTTACAGAGGGGAGGTGCGCGGCGCCTCAATAAAAGCCTCTCAAACACACTCTAATGGAACGGCGCGTAAAAATATTTACGGCAGCGGCCTGTGTGAGGATGGAGGAGAGCTCCTGTCTCTCTCTCTGCGTGTCTGTCTCTCTGTCTGATGTGCAGCTAAGAGCGTCTGATGGCGGAGTGCCGTTGACATGCTAGCACTCAAATACACACACACACACACACACACATCGGTGTTGTGCCTGGGAAATGCTCTGCGTCTCGTTTCTCGTGTGTGTCTTGTGTGTCTCGGGGCGGCCGTGGGTTTGTGTGGAGGTGAGACGCATCTGGATCTGATTGTGGGAGTGATGTTGGGCTGAATCATCTCTGCCTCCCCTGCAGACCCAGAACGTCACTACCCAGAGTTCACCTGGGTTCAGGACATGATATTTCACAGCCCAGTGTGTGAGGAGTGTAAGTCATGCCGGAGCGCCCTCCAGTGGACACACACCACAGAAACACTCTTCCTCTGTCCTGCTGTTACACTGTTGACATGTTTATAGCAGCTGCATGAATAATAACACATCAGTTTATAAGACACAGCCGACTGAGGAAGCTCAGAAACAAACCTGAGGAAGCGGAGGAGGCCGTGAGGAAGAGCAGAAAATCCCCGCCGCTCTTCCTCAGAGCTCAGAGCTCAGTCGAGTGTAATGATGAGATGGCTTGTTTGGAATGAGAATGTCTGGCCCGTGAGTTGTTTTGATTGCTGAAGCGCAGAGATTCCTCAGAGACGCCGCTGGTTCTCTCGCAGGTCGCTGGAGCTCAGATCGCTTCTCTGGGGTTCAGGAGGCCTATTACAGAAAGATCCTAACTTTAAAATCTTATCTTATGTGTTTGGTAAGCATGGTAATTTCAGTTAGGATCACATTTAGAACAAAAGCTATTACAGAACAGCATTTCCTAAGTGCGTTATCTTATCTTAACTACAGATAGGAAAGGGGTATTACAGAAACCTCCTAACTTGACAGAAAATAACTTTATACTTTAGGGCAACCCCACAGCTGTCCTAACTTAAAAATGATTTGAAAGCTAACAGAAAAACTGCTTACAGTTGCGCTGTCCAACCATTTTTTCTTCACAGACTCAGCTGTACGGTTAATTTTCCGCTCCATGTTTTTTTTATTTCCGCGGCACTGAAATTAAAAGCTCGCCGGTTTTGTTTATCCATTGTTTGCCTCATCAGCAGCTGCACACAGTGTTGGTTGCTTGGTAACAGACCTGAGAGTGGATTATCGAACTTGATACAATTTAAGATTTCCTAACTAGAGATAAGATAAGATTTTGTAAGATAAGATAAGAATCCCAAATCAAGTTAAGATTTGCTTCTGTAATACGAATTTGCGAAAAATCCTACTTTAACATATCATATCTAAAGTTAAGACCTAAGATAAGAAACTTTCTGTAATACGTTGTTTTGCGTGTCTGACCTGTGAACTGTTTGTAGGAGACCTCTCGCTTACACGCGCCGGGAAGTTCACGCGTGTTTTCTTTCTCCCGCTCGTGGTTCCGAACAGAAATAACGCCCGCATTTGGCTGCTAAACATCTGCTAAGTAGGATGTCGCTGCGGCTAATCTCAAATATTTGTTCGCTCTCAGGGTGGTGTTTTTAGCCTTCCAGGCTATGTTATGAAACCGAACCGTTCTTTTTTCTCTCGGTGCTCGCTGACCTCTCGTACCAGAATCAACTGATAATTGACAGCCAGTCAAAACAGTTCAGCTCTCTGAGTTCAGCGCTGTGCCCGAGACCAGCGGCGTGGCACATTCCCCAATTCACCTCCGAAACACGATCTATTTGAGATCAGTAGCAGCTGAGGCCTTCACTCATAACGCTTTGTCAGAATTGGCGTGATACCGCTGATAAAATCATCAGGCACAAAATTACATTGAAGAGAAACAAATATGAGCGGTGAGGCCGGGCGTCTGACCCGCGGCTCTGGTTTCAGCTCAGGTGCCCGAGGCCAAACCGGGTCACAGTTACAGAAGGGTAACGCGTGTTAACTCGAACCCGGCCCGAGCGCTGTTTGGTTAGGCTGGGCTGAGGAGAGAAAACGTCTTCCACCTGTATAAGCAAGATCACACGTTTAGAATAACAGGTGTGGAGCGAGTGGCTCCTGATTCAGAGCTGTGGATTCTAGTTGTGTAATCAGGAACCAACATCGTCCTACTCCTTCTCTGCTTCTTTTCTTGTTTATTTAATATTTGACTAGTTGGATGATGCTTTCAGCTACCAATAAGAGTGCTGTACTTTCTGGCCCATGTAGCATGCACAATTTTGAAAAAAGAAAAAAATACATTTTACTATATTTTGTATTGTTAATATTTTATTTAATTTTCTTAAAGGGGTGATGACATGAGAAACCAAATTTCCTCTGATCTGTTGACACAGAAGAGGTCTTGGTATGCTTAATACATCATGCAAGTTTTAGAACTTAAAATGTCCTCATCATCAATAAAAAAGCGTTTATGTAATAACCCTCAGAAAACAGCTCGTTTTGGATCCGAGCGACAAGGTTGACGTCAGCTGGTCAGAGTCGTTTGCATAAACACGCCTCCAGAGCAAGATATCGACCAATAGTCTTCTTCTCACCATAGACCCCGCCCACTGGCATTCACTGGCTAACGGCTGACGCTTGATCACACTGCGAGTGTTGCGTTGCGTCAAAATCAAATAGAAATCACAATCACTGCGCTATCTTGTCTGCATTGGATACAGTAAACAGATATGAGTCTGTCATCAGGACAAATGCAGTGAAAGAACATTCGCTTTGACACGTTTGGTTTAAACAGCTCGTTGTACAGATATCAGAAGGATCCCAGCATAAGGATCAAGTGGATAGTTTATTTTTAGATGGCGTCCCGGATCGTGTCGGAGGATTTTGTTTTGTAATCGAGGCACAGTGTCATGGAGAGTCACAGAGAATCATTTGTTAAAAGATGAAGCAGAACTAGATCTGACTGCAGCTGCATCACAAACCATAAGTAAATAATTTCATAATGCTTCATCTGGAAATGACCGTTTTAGTCAGGGGCCATTGATACTGTTTCCTATGCAGTGACGTTAGCCAATCATAACAGCGGCTGATTACTGACACGCCTTAAAGGACACGCTCCTTAAAGACCTTAGACAGAGGGTCAGAATGAGGGTAGAAAATAATTTTTCCACATATTTAGTTTTATTGTGCAAAAAACTTTATTAATTATATAAGTAAACCTCAAGGAACATTAAAATTAAAAAATCCATGTCATGACCCCTTTAACATTTCTGTAGCTTAAATAGCATGAGCATGACACTAGCAAAGGCAGCATCATGGGATCTGTTCCCAGAGAACACATGAACCGGTGAATCTGCACCTTAGGAAAAAAAAAAAACATCTGCCAAATGCATGAATGTGCATGTAATGTTCATTTCTTTTTTCTTTTCAGGTTTGTTTAGTTTTTGTTAGCATTCACTCTATCAAAGTTTTAGTTTAGTTGTAGTTTGTTTCAATCTTTTCTAGTTTTAGTTTATTTGGGTTTTGTTTTAGTGTTTTAGTGTCTAACTGCCATCATTTTAAATTGTTTAACGTTTTGGGGTCATGAAAATGTATTTTAGTTTGTTTTCAGTTTTGTCATGTTAGGTTTTATTTTTATTTCAGCAATGGAAAATGTTTACTTCACCATGTGTACATGCACAGAATTCCCCCAGAAGCTGCTCTGAATGTGCTCAGGCGCATGATCTGTGTCTTGTTCTGGTGCTGATGGGAATGTGTTTCTATAGTAGCGCAGTGTTTTGTTCTGTCTGGTGTTTTCACTGAAGTCACATTTGGGGCGAGCCGCAGCTCTGATGGAGATGAAATGAAACGGTTTGGTCCGTGCGTCCGGTCAGTCTCGCTGTAAACATGGTGGCTTTCAGCGGCTTCATGCTTCAGCAGACGGTGAATAACTCCAGCGTTCGCCTGCGGTTTCCTCATCGCCCCCCAGAGTCTGAGAGCGCTGCGGTCTCAGAGAGCCACTCTGCCTTCACCTCTCGCTCACCCTGGGCTCCTCGCGTCGCTGTTTCTCATTGGCGTAACCAAAGCAAAGCGTCGCTGGGGTTAAAGAGCGACATCATGACCTAATGTTTGAAGTTTAGCTGGCTGAGGGACGCTGCTTGCTGCAGCAGTGATGGTGATCATGGCCTCATGGTCCAGGTTTCCTGATAAAATGAAGTAAGAATAAATTATTGACTCTCCGTGTGACTGACAAAGCAGATGTTCAGCAGAATGTTCATGCTGCTCTTTTCCCTACAGTGAAGTCAGACACACTATCTACTCTGTATAACTCTAGTTTTATGTGAAAAATGAACCCAAACTCAAAGTCACGCAGCTCTCAAATGTCAAACAGGTTTGATATCAGTGACACTAAATGTGTTTGGATCAAAATATCTTCTTTAAGTTGTACAGGTTTGGATCGACATGAGGGCAAGTAAATGATGATGACAGCATGTCTTTATTAATATGGTATATGAATGTTTAACGAGTTTACAGTGATTCATATAATTTTTTTTTGCAAAAACATGTAACGCTGAAATGATTGTGAATCTGACGTGTGTTGGCCTGATGTTAAATCTGATTTGTTCTGTCAATAGTTGAAAGTGTGAGTGACTCTCACCTTTATTTCTACAGCGCTTTATACAATAGAATGTGTCAAAGCAGCTTCACAGTGATAAACATGAAAATAGCAGAATCAACTCAACTTTGTTTCAGTTCAGATTCTGCGGTAAAGCAGCTCTAAAATTGTATCGTCATCATTCAGATTCTGTCAGTTCAGTGTTGGTTCAGTTCAGATAGGGCTGCACAATTAAACATATTTTAATGAAGTTTAGCTCACCATCTCTCACCTGATGCTGACCCCACAGGTCACCACCTGACCCCTGACCCCTGGAGCGCTGTGCACTCTGTTTTTGCTCTTGTTTTTAGGCATTGTGCTACAATGCAGGGTGAATGATGTTGGATTCCCCGTGTTTTTGCCAGCAGGACCGGCAACAGTGACTCACTGGCCTCGCTGCAGGTCTCACAGATCAGCGCGTCTGTTTGTTGAACCTGCGCAGCAGAACCGAGCGGCAGAGAAAGCATTTTTCTTCTTTCTCTCCCATGTTTGTAAAGAGTCACCGGTGTCTGCTCGCTCCTGCAGTGCGTTACGCAGGAGAATTAACCGCTGAGACATGTCCCTCTGTAACGTAATGCATCAGGTCGCGTCCCGCTCGCGTCTTTGTTGTGGTTGCGCTGCAGAAGAGTCGTCGTGAGTTTGGGGTCTCGGGGCTTTGATGCACAGGCGGCCGTCACGTCTTTGAGCGAATGTGACTTCACAGGAAGCAGAATGAGGCCGCTGCGCTTTATGACGCTCGTTTTAAGTACTTTTGTTTTCTTCAAAGGGAGTCTGAGATTTGAGGAGAACGTTTTCTGGCGCTGAGCTCTGAGCACATGAGGTTTCTCATGAGATGGAACAGCTTCTGAACTGGATCTGACCCTCCATCAGCCATGCAAGTGTGTGTGTGTGTGATGCCAAGTCTCATTTACATGCCATGCCATACCATCCAGTGAAGCCCACCTCTTTAGCCACTGCAGTTCCTCAGATATTTTGAGCTTGTTAAAGGGATAGTTCACCCAAAAATGAAAATTAGCCCATGATTTACTCACCCTCAAGCCATCCTAGGTGTATATGACTTTTTTTCTTTCAGACAAATTCAATCGGAATTATTTTTAAAAACGTCCTGGCTCTTCCAAGCTTTATAATGGCAGTGAATGGCTGTTAATTTTCAATAGTCCAAAAGAAGTCTAATAAAGCGCATCCATCCATAATAAAAAGTGCCTCACACAGCTCCGGGGGTTGAATAAAGGCCTCTTGAAGCAAATCGATGTGTTTTTGTAAGAAAAAATCCATATTTTTAACTTTATTAACAGTAATCTCTAGCTTGCGCTAACTGTTGTACGCATGTTCACAATAGAACACCGTTCCAGCGGATGATGCAGGACGCCGGCGTAGTGTAAGCTTTTGGGTGAACTATCCCTTTAATTGTTGGTCTGTTTGCATACGTGAGCCTGGAGCACAAAAGCAGTCATAAGTAGCACAGATATATTTGTAGCAATAACCAACAATACACTGCATGTCAAAATTATCCATTTTTCTTTTATGCCAAAAATCATTAGGATATTAAGTAAAGATCATGTTCCATGAAGATATTTTGTAAATTTCCTACCATAAATATATCAAAGCTTAATTTTTGATTAATAATATGCATTGCTAAGAACTTCATTTGAATAACTTTAAAGGCAATTTTCTCAATATTTAGATTTGTTTGCACCCTCAGATTCCAGATTTTCAAATAGTTGTATCTCAGCCAAATATTGTCCTATCCTAACAAACCATACATCAATGGAAAGCGTATTTATTCAGCTTTCAGATGATGTATAAATCTCAATTTCGAAAAATTGACCCTTATGACTGGTTTTGTGGTCCAGGGTCACACACTGTTAGATCTGTTAGATCATCTGGATGTGTGTTCAGGTGTGCGGTCATCAGCCGCAGTCGGCCGCGGTCTCGGGTTCAGTGGAGAGTTTGTGTGGCAGCAGCGCCCCCTGCGGGCAGGACAGCGGGTTCGGCAGCGACAGCGCCCGTCTGCGGATCGTTCTGATCGAGCGGCAGAGCGGCACGGGTCAGCACCGCTTCGCCCGGCCGTCACAGCAGCCCACCATCACCAAGAACCTCAGCTTCATCCCGTTCGACGTGTTCCTTACCGCCGGCCGCATCTCCCTCATGACGTACGCGACCACGCCTGCCTCCCAACCCCCCGCAGACGCCCCCCCGGAGGACCAGACGCTTCTGGGCGGGGCTCTGTCCTCACTGACCGCTGAGGATCTGCTCAACGCAAACGCTGCAGGCGGGTCCCCGGGGGTCCTGGGGGGCCGCTCGTCTGTGCGACAGGCTCTGGGCGTGACGGTGGTGAGACAGCCAGGCCGCAGAGGAGACAAAGACTGCAGTCTGCAGCCGCTGCTGTTCCTGCAGGTGATGCAGCCGTCCGTCTTAATCAACTGCCACCATCGCAAACAGAGGCTGGAGCTGTCGCTGTTCGACCTCACGCTGAAGGGAGTCGCCACTAACTACAAGAGTCTGGGTGAGTGACGCTTCACACGCCGCGCTACAGGTACAGCAGGGCTCAACGCTAAGGATTTTTTCTACTGGCCCGGTCAATGCCAATACAGTGGTGGCCAAAATTATTAGAACACTATTATTTTCAGCAGCTAAAAAATGGTTTTAAGTCAGTTATATCTATCCTTTGCTGTAGTGTGTCAGTAGGAAATATCAGTTTACATTTACAAACATTCATTTAGCCATTAATTGTAATAATCCAGTGAGATTTTAGTTTGCTCCACACAGAGATCTGATCATCATCCAGTCTGTCTGGAACGACATGAAGAAACAGAACAAACTGAGACAGACTAAATCCAGAAGAACTGTGTCTCCAAGACGCTTCAAGAAAGCTAATAACTGACTTAAAATAATTTTTTAAGATGGTGAAAATACTAGTGTTCTAATCATTTTGGCCACCGCTGTATTTTCACTGGCCCTGCCACAAAAAATGAAACTTCTTGTTATCATTGTTTTTGACCCATGTTATCTTTTATTCTAATAAATAAGCTTATGACACCAAACCTTTAGATACCATTTACATTTTACAATTCTAGATTCCGATTTCGATACCACAGAAAAAACTACTTGCCTAACAAATATAAAATTCAGACATTAATAAAGACAAGTGAACAGTCAGTAAATAAGAACAAATTAACAAATTACAAGCAGTAGCACATATGATACAAATTAAATAATGCTTTAGGAAATACGGACGGGCTGAATGAGAACGCAGGTTCACTGTCTGCCAGCAGATGGCGCTTATGGAACAGCAATAATACAGCGTTTCCTTGGTTACCGCTGTAAACAAAACAGCACAGTGCCTATTAACTACTTTACATACCTGCAAACTAGTCGCTTTTTGGTGAAATTCTCCCTTTTGAATCAAAATATGTCATTTATGTGAATCGTCGAGATCTGGAGATTTTTTTTTTTTTTGAGTCGGGGTGGGGGGGGGGTTGTTCTGGGCGGAGAGAGAGAAATGTGTTCCACCAAAGTCTCTTTCTTGGTTCGATTTGAAGCAGCAGCACGCAGACCGATTATTGTATGACATCAAAGCTCCGCGAGTGCTACAGAGTAGAGGTCTGCGCGGGACTGTTTTTTTTTAATTAAATTTAAATTTAGATCTCGTTTCCAGAATCTCACATTTACATTTCCGCTGCTAAAAGAAAGAGAGATGGGCTTACAAATAAAAGTGTAGTCTGCACAAAATTGTATTTGTTATTTTATTCGTCTAGTCAAGAGTCTTGAATTTATTGACAGCAAAATGTTAAACGAATTTTGTAAGACACAAAAGTACACAAGTAGGAAAAAAAGTGTCAGAGAAAATAAAAATGTACAAAAATTGTATTCCTTATTTTTATTCGTCTCGTCAGGATTCAATTCGTTTAACATTTACAACACAATAGGAAAAAGTGTCACAGACCGCGCAAATAAAATCAAATGCATGACGCAGAAAGCTCTGGTTCATGTGTGCAGCGCGTGCATATAACAGTCCTGAGTGCAGGCTGTACCGGTGGTCAATGAGAATAAAGTGCAGATATGCTGTTCTGAAAGGACGTCGGGAACGGGATATTGTTAGACCACCCGCTCCCGTTCAAATTATACCAGAGTTACTGACCGCTACCGCGTCGTGTTTTATTCGGGAATTTAATCCCACGTTGCAAGAAATCTGGTCAGGTCCCGCGGGAGAGCCGCGGGAATGCAGACCTCTACTACAGAGAGCAGATGGCTCTGCATGCTTTCGAATCGCTCTCACGGTACTTTGATGTTAAACGCCGATTGGTCTGCGTGGTACTGCTTCAAAACGAACACACCTCATCTCACAGCCAGTCCATTTTGACGGCACACTTACGCTCACATCTGCATGTAAACATGTCGTTGGCGTGGAAGTTCTTCATTGCGAGGCAGACACAAAGTTCGCAGTTTGTAATACAATATTGCTCAAGTTCGCTGACGAAGTTTCAATCAAAACCACAGCAGAAGTTTTGTGTCTCCCAGCAACAAACAGCGGTGTTTCGATACGGAATGAATCCACGTTTTTGAACGAATCAAGTGAGTCAATGATTCAGTAACCCATTCGTAAAGACAGACGCCTCGATTCTGAATGAATCAGCCGTTTGAATGAATGACTAATGACTCGTTCATTAAAACAGTCATTTACCGTCATCTACTGGTGGTTTGGTTTCATATTTAAAAGTATTGTATTTTTCCCAACATTTTTAACTTGTATGTTCAAAAATATTTAAAACATTAATCTTATAAAATTACTTATGCATTTGAAATTTTGTGGTGTAAATGTGTTTATGGCACCTCAGCTTCATCAAACAGTCTGTGTAAATACATCTAATGCCACTTCAGATGCAGTGAATAGATGGAATTTGTTGAAAGTATGCGCACTCTAATGTGAACATTAAAATTTGTAAAAATAAATTACTCCACTGCTCACAAAGAGAAGTATGAACACAGAGGACAACAAAGTTGCACTGTCCAAAAAGTTTGTGGTATAAATGTGCTTTTTTTTTACTTGAAGCGTATGTTGTCTTTTCCCTTTATTTTCTTATTTTTTTGCCCCCCTGCCCCCAGACCCCCCTACAACGTTTATATTCCCAACTATGTCACTTTTTGACCTCTTGTGAGTTTGCAGGTCTGACTTTAAATGGATTGTTCAGAGGAAAGATGAATGATGTCCCGAGCGTCTTTCATCGGGCACTCCTTATAGTCCAGCCCTGCACAGATATAACTCATCGTCAGCCTCCGTGTGTCCGTCTCTCTCACAGACGCAGGGAAGTCACTCCCGGAGGCGCTGGACTACAGTGTGTTTTGGCTGCAGACGGTCGCAGGAGAGGCAGACAGCCGGACAGGTATCCCCCCTCCGCTGCTGTCCGTGTCCGTCAGAGACTTCCTCACTGGACCAGGTGAGTTCAGAGACACCAGCAACACTGGAGCCCATCCATCAGGGGTGGCGCTAGGGGTTTTTATTACTGTCCTGTACGCATCATCACCGAGTTCAAAATCACAACCGCAGATTTACTCTCTACACGTCAAACAGTGTCTACTTACGTTGTCATTCACTCCTGGCAAGAACTGCCCGCTGAGGCTCGACCTTCTGTTCGTCATGTAAACTGGCCAGCCATCGATAAAACATTACAGCAGCTGTTTTAGGGATCACTGTATCTACCCATTTTGCTATTTGTCAAACTAGGATATTTGTTACTGAGCTCTGTCACTGTGAAGAATCAAATTTAATCAGAATTATGCAGTCTTGCATGACACAAACACGCATTTAGAGCGATTATATGAACGGTTTGGTTAGCATGGTCTGTGGCAGATTTTCTTCGTGTCAGGGCAAAATTCAATGAACAAGAAATAAGTATGAAGTGATTTAAATTGTAGAGATAATATTGTCTTTTTTGCTCTATTTCGCTAACAAAAATTGCTCCAAACAAAGCCATGTTGTGCGCCTCTGCAGCAACACACAGGTGTTTCCTTATTGAATGAATTTGTTTTGAATAAATCGCATGAGTCAATGAATCACTGATCCATTCATAAACATTTTCTTGCTTTGTTCCTGAATGAATCAGTCGTTTTGAAAGAATCGATTTGAATAAATGAATCAGTGACTCGTTTATTAAGTCAGTGGCTTGCCGTCACCTACTGGTAATTTTAGTTTCATATTTAAAAGTATCATTCTATTTTTTTCTATCATTCTATATTCCGGTTTTTATATTCAAAACATTAATCTCATAACATTATTTGTGCAATTTGTAAGTGCAGTGTAAATGCATGGACAAGTTCTAGAAATAGAAAGAAAATAAGCGTAAAGAACCCTGCATGTTTAATTAGGCCTATATTTGGCTTAAAAAAAAGCCACTTAGCCAATGTAACTTTTAAACATATATAAATATATACACATACATACATTAAATAAGTGTATTCTGACGCACACATGGATGTCTCTAGGCTAAGCCCTGGATATCTACTCACCTTAGAACCGCCCCTGCCATTGACTTTCACTGCATGAACAAAACACATATGAGGCATTTCCTCAATTATCTTCTTGTATGTTCCAAAGTCAGTCAATCATGTGTGTGTTGTGGTAGTTAGTGTGTTAAACGGCAACAAATTGGAAATGTCATATTTCTGAAGGGCTGGCTTCAGTCAGACAAGTGAGAGGAAGATACAGTCGAACCAAAAATGATTCAGACACCAGATATAATTTTTGAATTTTTTTTTTACTAGTGGGTGCAGGACACTATAGTTAATTTATGTAAGTGAGGATAGCAAAATAAAGTAAACTGACATATTAAAAATTCATATATATATAAACTTCATACAGTGGGCTACCAGTAAAATTTATCAAAATTTGGGAGCAAAAATTATTCAGACACTTTGACCTGAGCATGTTTTACTGAAGTGTTTTTTTCTTTAATTGCTAATGCGATCTTTTTACACACAGACTGAACAAAATGAAGCATTGCTTGGTAATTGGTTGAGCTGAATTGGTATTATCTAATTGTGTTCTTAAATTTAACAGCTGACAGCTATTCAACCGAATTCATTACATACCTTTCTATCAAAGTTATCTGAAATTATCAAGATGAATTTGTTCTGACACAGTTTAACTCCGAGTTCTTCTCATATTTTATTACCATTTTTTAAACTATTGCAAATAAACTGTGATAATGTGATAAACTGATATTTCCTACAGAAATGTTGGTGTCTGAATAAATGTGGTTTGACTGTAAAGCTGTCAGCACTGCAAGCAGATACACACCTGTGTGTGTGTGTGCGCTTGAAACTAACCACACCTATCTCTCTCTCTCTCTCTCTCTCTGTGTCAGAGTTGAAGGTGGACATCAGTCGGCCGGTGAGAGTCAGTCCCACCCTGGCTAAGATTGAGCAGGCTAAGGTCTTCTGGAAGAAACTCTTTCCTGAGCGGGAGGGCGAGGCACAACCCAGAACCCCTGCAGGCTCCGCCCCCCGCTACAACGAGGCCCCGCCCACAGCCGACCTGCTGCTGCGCTCTCTGCAGTCGCTCGTCCCCTTCCACAAGATCTCGCTGCGCACGATGCAGATGGTGGTCGGTGTGGAGATGGAGGCGCATGCGGCGCGGCCCAGTCTGACGCTGTCTGTGTCGGCCATGACGGGTGCGCTGACGCTGAAGAACGCTGCCAAACCCGCAGGTGCGTCGCATACACGCCATGCATTTCCTGCGCCCAGTGATTCATGTGCTGTGTGTGTTAGGGCTGGGAAAATAAACCGATGCATCGTGAATCCAGAAATGATTCTGAGATTTTCCGAATGCGTCACGATTCTCTCTCGAGTCGATTCTGAGCTTAGTTTTGAACAGCAGATGGCGCTGCATGCTTCAGAAACAGCTGTACTCTGCTTGTTTCCAAATCCTTAAACACACTTGAACCTAAAATAATCATTCATAAGATTGGAAAAGGTTGAAGTGAATCACAAGAGTGTTCACAGTGGGCTGTGTTTACATTAATCTGGCATCATAAAAGCATTCTGAGCCGAGGTGAAATTACAGACTCAGCCGAACACACAAGCGCTCTTCAGCGCTCTTCTTCATCAGCGTTTGAGTGTGCGGTAGTGATGCGCGGATGAGCTAAAACATCACCCGAATCTGCAGCTTCAAATAAATTATCCACCCGCCAATCGCCCGCACCTATATCAGAATCAGAATCAGAATGAGCTTTATTGCCAGGTATATTTACACATACGAGGAATTTGTTTTCATGACAGAAGCTACCGCAGCGCAACAGAATGTCAGTGACAGAACAAAAAACAGATAATAAAAAGAAGAATTAAAAAAGAACAAGTAAATAAGGAATAACAATATACAAATTGACAATTGTATGTACAGGTATATAACAGTAGACAGTTTTGTATGTACAGGTATGTTATGTGCAAATTGAAATGTAGACCAAGTATGTGTGTTAGATAAATAAGTGTATAGATAGTGTGTGTTATTATTGTCAAGTGTTCATGAGATGAATTGATTGAGGGAAGAAACTGTTCCGGTGCCTGGTCGTTCTGGTGCTCAGAATGTTTATATTTGAACGCAGTGGCGGTTTTTGGCATGGGCCAACCTTTTGTGGGATCCACTTAGTGGGCTGAAGCAAAGACTATAGAAATACAAAGACGGTTCACTCCTATACTTATGAATGGGAGAACCTGCAATGCGCAATATGGCGGGATAGTCCCGCCTTCTAAATGAAAGAGCCAATCGCTGATTGGTAAATTCATTGCGTCACTGCAGCGGCCGTTAGAAGCTCCGGTTCCCATAGAAACCTGAGGCTAGAGCAGCCGATGCGCATGCGCACATTGCGCAGTCATAAGCGCGTTGGAACAACGCATGCGCATTGGCTGGTCTAGCCTGAAAAATTAGCTTTTTAAACGCTATTTGAGCATAAGAAACAACATCTATGGGGCAGTTCATTTCAGATTTTGTTGCTGATTTGAAATATGTAATTTAATCGCGAGTTCAGCGAGCAGTTTTTGAGATCTCAGGATTCCTCCATTCATTTAGATAGGACTTGGTCTTGTATGAGCTGCCCGGAGGCGTTGCAAATATAGCGGCTGAGTGAACGGACTTTCCTTAAAAGGGACTTTGGCTAAAGTCAGTCACACTTTGACTTTCTTCCAAATAACGCACATTTCATTCATAAAATTAAAACACAGGCCTATAATTTGCATTTTGTTGTTTTTTCTGAATTGTGTGAAATGGTGTGAAGTGATATTCTTATAGTAAAACATGACTGTTTGTGCAAAATTGTTTTTTTTTTTTCTCGGATGGGGGGGGGGGTCTCGCCCGGAGAGTAGTTCAGTGTAGAACCGCCACTGTTTGAACGTTCAGAATATTTTTGTCTGATTTAGATAACCGCACCCGATCGTCACATTCAGGGTTCATACGGTCATGAAAAACCCGGAAAAGTCATGGAATTTTAAAACAGCAATTTCCAGGCCTGGAAAGTTTTGGAAAAGTAAATAAACCCAGAAAGTTTTGGAAAAGTCATGGAAATCTATTTCACAATCCTCTGTATAATAGAATTATGTTTAATTAGGTCCTGAATTTTGGTGCGGGATTGCGCATATATCGCATTACTCATTCCCGCAGCTTTCAACTTTAAAATGAGGAAAATTTCTGCAAAACATTTATTCAATATAGCGTATAGGTTAGATGAGTAAATAAATCCACACAAACCATCAGATCGGATCATTCATTTGAAAACAGCGCGAGTGATTCAGCTGTAGGGGGAGAGCGGGGCACAAAGTAACACTTTTTGACTTTCTCAAATTGTGTAAATCCACGTGGGGTTCAGAGTATAATTTTTTATCCACAGTAATTTCACACTTGTCTAGTACAAATATGCCGCTTTGTTTCATATATATATTTTCTTTATTTGCCCTCAAAAATTGGAAGTGAAATGTGACAACATGCCCCGTAGGTGGGGTAAATTGTAACATCTGAGCGGCACATTGTAACATGACTATATGACAGCTTAAAATGTTATCTGACCTCATGAAAAAAATATACAAGATAAACAAAAATATTTTGTCAATAAAATAAAAATAATTATTTATTTTAAATAAAATAATGGCGTTTTTTAAGAATTAAAAATAATCAGATTTTTGAGTTTGACAATGAACACATTGCAACCAGGCTTGGGACGGCCCACATAAACGAGCCAAAATGCTTTACATGTCTTGAAATAATAATTTCTCAACATTAAACATTGACTGTCAGTCTTTATTCTCCTGTTTCTCGTCGTTTCTCATTAAAATGTAAAAGTAAATAGTGTGAATTACATCGCTAACGTCATAGAATAGCACGGCAGGGCACATTGTAACGCAGTGTTACAACAGACCCCATCTGCACAACTGGAATTTAAAACCGGTTACTGTCTTCTGCTAGTTATCAAAGCATTAAAAAATAATCTAAACTGATAAATAACACATTGGAGATTAAAATAATAGCAGATTTGTCTCATTTTAAATGAGTAATAAAAACTGAAATGAAAAATTTACTTAAGCCAGAAATATAATTTTGCTATGGTAAAATAAATGTTCAGCGATATCTTCAAAAGACTTTTGAATTTTGGCGCACTTTTTTCTCTATATAATGTTTATATGGTAACTAGTAAATACTGTAAATTTGGTTATGCTAGCATATTTGGAAATATTTAAACCACGTGTGTTACAACTAACCCCGCGCTCCTTTGTGCCCCGCGCTCCTCTACTCGTCCTCTCTCTTAGACCTTCTCTTCACATCTAGAGCTGCTGCACGCTGCGATACAAGACTTCAGCTCGCGTTTCAGTACAGCTGACAGAATTGACCTCATCGGTCATTGTTGCATCGTCACGTGTCTTATTTTCACGTCTTTTTAAACCATTCGGTACCCGCACGCTACAGAGGCGCTTTTCTGTGCGCTGCAGTCACATCTGCGAGTACCAAATTGAGTTTGCAAGCAAATCTTGTTGCGCTTAAGTGGCCAAATACACACAAAATGACGCCAAAATGGTCGTCCTGGCGAGTATCCTCATAAGCACTGTCGGTTTTGTCTTCAGTTAATGTAAACGGTTGCGAAAGAAAACACGTGTGTATAAGTATTGGATCCGTGAAACAGGTCTCGTGACAGCAGCCTAATAAAGCTGTGCTGTCTGTCATTAATGGCTCTTGACTAAATAATGTTATGTTGAATAATTTTAATGTTAATTTACAGTTTATTCAATTTCTGTAGCCTATTTAGAAAATGTAGTTAATATTTACATCATTAATGATTTATCTTATCCACCTGCGACCCACCCACAAATAATCAGAATGCATTTTTTTAATATTTATCAGCACCCGCGGATATAACCGCCATCCGCGCATCACTAGTGTGCGGATAAAAACTAGAGTAGAGCGCCATCTGCTGTTAAAATATAAGCTCAGAATCGCTTCCAGAGAGAATCACGATGCATTCTGAAGATCTCAGAATCGATTCTGCATCGATTTATCATCGCAGCTCTAGTGTGTGTGTTTCTCTTGATTGGGCCTTTAATCCAGCTCCCTTCTTCTTACCCACAATGCACTGCAGCAGATAATCAGAGCGTTTATTTCATTTATGCCGCCCGGAAATCCAGTTAATCTCCCTGAGCCTTTAACAGGGCTGAGCAGATCCACAGGAGGTGGGTTCAGAGTCACTCACGCCTCTGATGTCCTGATGAGGAGCCTATCCCATGATGCAGTGCTGTGAATGCTTACCAGGTCCGTATGAGGATGATGCTGCCGGGGGGCCTGAAGAAGACTTAAAATTCCTTAAAATAAGACAAAACGCGTTAAAATAAGCTCAAACAATTAAAACTCAGTGATATTTCTTATTTTAATTCACCCCCTCAACAACTGTCTGTTGTTTGAGAAGAACCAGGATTCTTACAAAGCCTCATTTTAAAAGTGATTTCTAGGCCTGGAAAAGTCAGGGAAATTCTGAAAATGCAGTGGCCAATTTTAGAATTAATGAATAAAATATTACAAAAATTTTAATATTAGTAAAAAATATTAAAATATATCAGTAGAAATTTTGGTTGCACTTTATTTTAAGGTGTCCTTGTTACAGTGTACTTATACATTTTAAAGTAAAAAATATTTTCAAATGTTCCGTTAAGTCCGGAAGCACTGGAAAGTCCAACATCAGTGATGTAGATCACATGACCGCCAGCACTGCTGAGGAGTGACTCTGTGTGTGTGTGTGTGTGTGTGTGTGTGTTTCTCTCTCTCTGCGATGGGCCTGGTCTCAGCGAGCCAGAGCGTTCCCTGTGCTCATCAGCGCAGCGCCCATCTGCTCCACAGATGCTGTCACAGAGCTTCTCCAGATAAACTGATTGTTGAGAATTTTAATTAAAACCTCAACAATTTGCACTTGTTTACTGGATTGAACATAACTGCAGCATGAGACATGCGTCCGGCCGCGAGCCAGACGGTCTCTCTCTGCGGCCCGCAGTTTGATGTGCCTTTATTAAACACAGTCGAAACTAAGCTTGGCCAAACGCTGGTAAACAGCAGACGAGGACATGAGCGTTTGTGTTTGTGTGGAAATAACAGAGCGCTGTGAGTTTCTGCAGTCCTGCATGTGTGTGTGTGTGTGTGTGTGTGTGTGTGTGTGTGTATGTGTGTGCAGAGATGACAGCGTTCTCTCTCACTTTTGTGAAAGTTTGCATGCTAAAGAGGTTTTTACAGACTCCGTGTGGATGCTGCATGTTGTTGCCCTTGTGGGATGGAGAGTAACGCATGTAAATCAAGTGAATGTGTGACGCAGGAATATATCAAGTCAAGTCACATTTATTTCTGCAGTGCTTTATACAGATTGATTCAAAGCGGCTTCACAGTGATGAACGGGAAAATTACAGGAAAAAGTGTTAAGGTCATAAAATTCATCAGTTATGAAACAATTTCAGTTTCAGCTGTAAAGCAGCTCTACAGAAGACAACAGAGTCATTATTCAGATCAACTCAGTTCAGTGTTGATTCAGTTCAGTTCAATAACAGTGTCGATGGTGCACAGTTATTGTTAGTGTCATGTGTTGATTGGACAGGTTAATTAAATTTCATTAATCCATCCAGCTCAGTTCAGTTCAAGTTTTATTCTTAATAAATATAAAGTTTTATTCAGTAATAATAATACTGAATGTCAGTTGTTTCATATCGTAGTATAATGGCCTTCATACTAGTCTTTATTCATTCATATTACTCATAGTGCTGTTGTAAACCGATGCAGATCACGAGTGTGTGAGTGTGTGTGTGTGTGTGTGTGTGTGTGCGCGAGTATGCGAATGTGTGTGTGTGTGTCATACCTGTCAACCCTCCCGTTTTTCCCGCGATTCATACGTATTTTACCATTCTATCCCACTATCATCCCGTTTAAATATTTTCCCGTATTTCTCCCGTATTTTTAATCTTTCTATAAAAATAAAAAAAATCCCACTGGGCGTATTTGATATGTTTGCTGCATTCGGAAAAACTCCCATAATTTGTATCCAAACCTCCTTAATCATGAATAATCACGTCAACATATTCCGAGGTTGTCCAGTTGCCAGATCTTGTATGAATCGCATCCTTCTCACACAATCGACACATACAGATTTCAATCCATTTTTCCCCTCAACTTGGCAACCTACAACCCAGTGGTGCTGTTGATATCTGCGCAAGTAGTACAGCGCAGACGGTAGGAAAGGATCACTGGTAGAAATGGGAGGAGAAGACTCATGTATATTAATGTAAATTGAGATATAGCTTACACTTCAAACGGCTATGGTTTAATAATTGATTAGATATGAGCGCTGCAAGTTTCAAAGTCAGGTGCTGCGCTGCTTTGTTTGTATATGTGTGTGTGTGTGTGAGAGAAAGAGAGTATGAGTCTGAGTGAGTGAGTGAGTGTGTGTGTGTGTGTGTGAGAGAGAGAGAGAGAGAGAGAGAGAGAGAGAGAGTATGAGTCTGTGAGTGAGTGTGTGTTTGTGAGAGAGAGAGAGTATGAGTCTGTGATTGGGTGTGTGTTTGTGAGTGTTAGTGTGTGTGTGTGTGTGTGTGTCTGTCCTGTGGGACTCCGTGTTGTTATGTGTTATGAAGGGTCACGCTGCTGCCAGACCAAAGCCACACGCTCCTAAATCTCTCCTGTCGTTCACTGAGCCAAAGATGAGCCGCAGTTGAGTGTCAGTACCAGATGGAGATGTGTGTGTCCATGGAGGATCCATCAGAGGAGGTGAATCTGAATCTGAACGTCTGAAACGCTGTCAGACACCTGGACACACGACAGCAGCTACAGACGCACGTGAAGAACAGCGCAGCACTTAAAACACGCAAACACATGATGCCTGACCGATTGTGCTCAATGGCTGCAGAGTTTGAGCAGCAGTCAGTCCATCATCACAGTCCACTCCAGAGTGAACACTGATGTGATTTCTGTCTGATTTCTCTCTCTAGATAGTTTTAAGGAGGTCTGTCTCTCGGTTCAGTGTGAGGACGTGTTGCTGCGGACGGGTCTAAAGGACAGAAGTACAGTGTTTGTGGGTCCGTTCTCCTGCAGTGCAGATCTGGAGGCTCATTGGTGCAGACACAGCGGAAGCTCCGCCCCCGACTCACCTGGACCTCCGAGAGTGTTGATTGACATGAAGGGAGGCCTGCTGCAGGTAAGATGTCAAACGCCGCTGCTGCTTCTGTTTCTTACTCACTTTAACTTCCCGTTTCTCTCCACACGTGTGATGCATGTGGTTTTTTGGCTGCATGTGTCTCTCTCTCCGCATGTGTATCCTTATAAAGCTTCATGTGGAGTCATGCGCTCTGAGTTCGGCCGCTGAACACGCAGAAATCCCCTAATGTTCCTGTTCAATCTGTTAGTCAGAGACACATGGACTCATTCTGAGTCAGAGATTCCAGCTGATTCAGGCCAAACACACACACACACACAGAGAGACGATTCACTAGCCTTGAGACATTTAATTCCCTTATTGATGCGACTGTTTTGCATTAAATGCAGCCAGAGTGTCAATCATGGAGCAGTTTGCGTAGAAATTAGAGGTCGACCGATTTTACCGATATCTATGGTGGATCACAGTGGCCGATACCGATTAATCAACCGATAGTTTTTATAATGGATATTGAACGAAAACTAAAATAGTGCTTTACAATTGTTTTAAAAATTGTTCTTTGTAAATGAATAAAAATATTAATATTAATTATTATATTGATCTTTAAAGTTAGTTCATAGTTTATTAATGTTAACAGAAGAAACTTTAAAATGTAAACATGTATTAGTAATAGTAAATGTTAAAATGAACACACTAACAATGAACTATACTTTTATTGCTTTCATTAATCTTAATGTTACAAATGGGCCCTTATTGTAAAGTGTTACCATTTCATTTCAATAGTCATGCTTAAAGATGGCCATTTTTAAATATCTACACAAGGGCCATAGCATTTAAAATGACGTACATATGGATATTGTATGTATACTCTCACACTTTATTTGCTTCTATTTTATAACAGTTGATGATTATATAATCAAAAAAAAACATATGGCAGTCACACACTGGGCAAAAGCGCAGCGTCACGTGTAGGACGACTCGCAAGTATCACACACACACACCAGATGCATTGCGTTCAACCTGAGTGGCGGTCTAAAACAGTTGATTTAATCACCAAACAGGTAAAAGTTTACTTCAAGAGTGAACAAAGTGGCATAGATGAGTTTGAAGTTCAGCGTTTAAAAAACAGAGCATACGGAAAGAGAAAGCGTGATCTATATTATAGCTCTCTATGTGAAACATACTTTATTAGAGCCACAGAAAAACAAACGTTTCGCTGAAAAATGCACAATACACAATTTTACAGCCTAGGGTGAAGTCATTAGGTACATTAACAATGATTTGGGACAAATATAATGTAATGGAAAACTATGTGAGTGGCGCAGCAGGATTTTCTCTCTACTGCATTTAAATCCGCATCTGAAGTTTCCCGCTGCAGTATCACGTGTCAAAACAAACAGCATGAGGTGTCAGTGACTTCCGCTTCTAGAGGCCACTCTCGCACTGTATAACGACAGCGGACCCTTCTCAGCTACTCCAGCAATGGACACAACCCGGAAAACTATCGCCTTAGATTTTTGTTCGGCATGGAATTTTGTTTTTTAGTTAAGGCAGTCAACTATTGGTGCAGATTAATAAGCAAAATCAGTTGACCTCTAGTAGAAATAATCAAACATAGACACTGGCGGTCAGTCCTACTAACTGGTTTGAAACTTTGTTAGCGGTCGTTCACCTGACTGGCACTTGCAGTAGATTCCAGACTCATAACAGCGCATAATGAACACTCACATGCAACATGAAATAAATAGGTGAGCTGGCAGATCACTGCGATTTAAAGCAGATCTAAGGTATGTCTGTCTGTCGCAGGTGTTTTGGGGGCAGCAGCAGTTTAACTGTTTGACTGAGATTCAAGAGCAGCTGCAGAACTACTGGAATCAGATGAGCAGAACAGAGGCGGAGTCTAACGAGAAGCCCCTCCTCTCTACACTGCCACCCACCCCTCACCCCGCCCAATCAGAGCACTCCTCTGATGACCTGCGCACAGGCATCTTCCAGTACATACAGGACTCGGGTAACAAACACAAACACACATTACATCTTCATATAGCACTCATAAGAGGGAGTGATTATTTCTGTCTGTCTGTCTGTCTGTCTGTCTGTTAGCGTGTCAGAAGCTGCCGTCGCCTCATGAGGTGGTGTTTTGGAGGGAGACGGACGAGTCTCCAGGTGTGATGCTGTGGCGGTATCCTGAACCGCGTGTGATCACGTTCCTTAGGATCACACCTGTTCCCTTTAACACCACTGACGACCCGGACATCAGTACAGCCGACCTCGGGGACGTGCTGCAGGTGAGCGCTGCATTAGTGCTGCATTAGTGCTGCAGGTGACCGCTGCATTAGTGTTGCAGGTGAGAGCCGCATTAGTGCTGCAGGTGAGCGCCGCATTAGTGCTGCAGGTGAGTGCTTCATTAGTGCTGCAGGTGAGCGCTGCATTAGTGTTGCAGGTGAGAGCCGCATTAGTGCTGCAGGTGAGCGCTGCATTAGTGCTGCAGGTGACAGCTTCATTAGTGCTGCAGGTGAGCGCTTCATTAGTGCTGCAGGTGAGCGCTGCATTAATCTGCAGGTGAGCGCTGCATTAGTGCTGCAGGTGAGTGCCGCATTAGTGCCGCAGGTGAGAGCCGCATTAGTGCTGTAGGTGAGAGCCGCATTAGTGCTGTAGGTGAGCGCTTCATTAGTGCTGCAGGTGAGCGCTTCATTAGTGCTGCAGGTGAGCGCCGCATTAGTGCTGTAGGTGAGCGCTTCATTAGTGCTGCAGGTGAGAGCCACATTAGTGCTGTAGGTGAGCGCTTCATTAGTGCTGCAGGTGAGCGCCGCATTAGTGCTGTAGGTGAGCGCTTCATTAGTGCTGCAGGTGAGAGCCACATTAGTGCTGTAGGTGAGCGCTTCATTAGTGCCGCAGGTGAGAGCCGCATTAGTGCTGCAGGTGAGAGCCACATTAGTGCTGTAGGTGAGCGCTTCATTAGTGCTGCAGGTGAGCGCCGCATTAGTGCTGTAGGTGAGAGCCACATTAGTGCTGTAGGTGAGCGCTTCATTAGTGCTGCAGGTGAGCGCCGCATTAGTGCTGTAGGTGAGCGCCGCATTAGTGCTGTAGGTGAGCGCTTCATTAGTGCTGCAGGTGAGAGCCACATTAGTGCTGCAGGTGAGTGCCGCATTAGTCTGCAGGTGAGAGCCACATTAGTGCTGCAGGTGAGCGCCGCATTAGTGCTGCAGGTGAGCGCTTCATTAGTGCTGCAGGTGAGCGCCGCATTAGTCTGCAGGTGAGCGCCGCATTAGTGCCGCAGGTGTGCGCCGCATTAGTGCCGCAGGTGTGCGCCGCATTAGTGCCGCAGGTGTGCGCCGCATTAGTGCCGCAGGTGAGCGCCGCATTAGTGCCGCAGGTGAGCGCTGTGTGAGCGCTGCATTAGTGCCGCAGGTGAGCGCTGTGTGAGCGCTGCATTAGTGCCACAGGTGAGCGCTGCATTAGTGCCGCAGGTGAGCGCTGTGTGAGCACCGCAGGTGAGCGCTGCATTAGTGCCGCAGGTGAGAGCCGCATTAGTGCTGTAGTTGAGCGCTTCATTAGTGCTGCAGGTGAGCGCCGCATTAGTGCTGCAGGTGAGCGCCGCATTAGTGCCGCATTAGTGCCGCAGGTGAGCGCTGTGTGAGCGCTGCATTAGTGCCGCAGGTGAGCGCTGTGTGAGCGCTGCATTAGTGCCGCAGGTGAGCGCTGCATTAGTGCCGCAGGTGAGCGCTGTGTGAGCACCGCAGGTGAGAGCCGCTGTAGTTGAGCGCTTCATTAGTGCTGCAGGTGAGCGCCGCATTAGTGCTGCAGGTGAGCGCCGCATTAGTGCTGCAGGTGAGAGCCGCATTAATGCTGTAGGTGAGCGCTGCATTAGTGCCGCAGGTGAGTGATTTGATTTGGAGAAACAGATTTTATTACGGAGACAGTCAGACTAACAGAGACAGTGTGTGCGTATGTGTGTGTCAATGACTGAGACGATTCTCTTCTCTTTCATTCTTTAGTTTTGTGTCACACTTCCTCGTGTTCTCCTGCAGCAGCTTCTCATGATCATCAGTGTTTCTTTCATCTGCTGGAGCATCAGTCCTTCACCTCAGAAGCTCTTTAAGACTGATAAAACTTATCTCTGTCTGTCTGTCCATCTGTGTGTGTCTGTCTGCAGGTGCCCTGCAGTCTGGAGTTCTGGGACGAGCTGCAGCGTGCGTTTGTGCCATATAGGGAGTTCAGTCTATCAGAGAGCAGCGTGTGTGAGCTGACCCTGCCCACTCTGACCCCCGACAAATGCCAGACTGACCTGGTGACCTCTGACCTCTGGAGAGTGGTGCTCAACAGCACCAGTGACGGTGGAGACGAGAGGTGTGTGTTTTAAATGTGTGTGTTTCTGATGTGTTTGAGAGGCGAGTGTGTCGTTGTGTAACCACCTGTGTGTGTGTGTGTGTGTGTGTGTGTGTGTGTGTGTAGTTCGGACAGTGAATCAGGTTCTCAGGTGCCCTGTGAGCAGCTGGTGTGTCCCACTGCTCTGGCCGCGTGTACGCGTGTGGACTCGTGTTTCGCACCATGGTTCGTGCCTTCAGTGGGCGTCTCCATACGACTGGCGTTCCTGGAGATGCACTTATGTCACAACCTGGATCAACTGGGCACAGGTGTGTGTGTGTGTGTGTGCGCGCGAGTGTACCTACTTAACCATATTTTGAGGGCAAATTTGTGCCCAAAACTTGACAAAATCTCCAAAAACCTCCCTTTGGGGACGTCCTCATTTGTAAAACTGGTGTAAAAATAAAGTAAACAAAGTTTGTTTGTGTGTGTGTGTGTGTGTGTGTGAGAAAAAATTGTCATTATTTACATTATTTAGGGTTAGGTAAAGTGAGAGTCTCCCGAGCTGAGGTTCATAAGTTGATGAAAAGCTAATTATTTCAGTCATAAAAGTGAAAAAAATTAAGAAATAACTAAAATAAATACTATAAAAATAAAACACACTTAAATTTTTGTTAATTTTTAAAATTTGTAACATTGAAGTAATTAATTTAAATAAAATGAATCAAACCTTAAGAATGATGAAATGCATTATTAGTTTAGCTGCAGGTCATGTAACCATTAACCAACTTCGGAGAATTGTGAATGTGGGAATGTGTGTATTCTGTATAATTCCACTCTTTTCGCAGCACCGTGCCAGAAGCTCCGCCCCTTCCTCCCAGACAGGAAGTCGCCTCAGGATCAGGAGTTTGCGGTGGTGTGCGTGCGTGAGCCGTGTGTGTTTGTGCGTCAGTGGAGTGACGTGATGCAGTGTTGTCATGAGCTCAGCTTCTCGTCCACGCTGAGCTGCAGACTGCTGGAGTACCGCAACCTCACCTACCTGTCCATCCTTCAGCCCGTCAGCCTGCGGGGAAACGCCACACACACACACACACACTCACGCCGCACTCTACACTGCGACACCACGCTGCAGCCGCTGCACGCCGCCGCCGGCCAGTACGCCGTTCACACGCTGGACCGAGCGCTGCAGGCCTGGAGACAGGTGAGACCTGACCCGCTCTGCTGAGCGTGACAGCATCAGTGATGTGGAGTAAAAGTGTTTTAAAGGAGCTGCATGGTGTTGTTCTGACAGTTGCTGAAGTTTATTTGGGTCGTTCACATACAGATAGGACTGTCGCGATAACCGCAATATCGCAATACTACGCTATTGACAAGCCTAACCGCAGAGGAACGCAACAACCGCAGCAACTGCAATATTTGCGTTTTCTTTTTTCGTAAGGTTTTAGCCTTCTCGTTTTACACTTCGTGCATGTGTACTGAATATTAAATAAGTTAGTAATGATAACATAATGTGTACCATGCTGATTTGTACAAAGGCTCAGTAGATTTGCACTTAACAGCCTAAACAGACTGCGAATGAGAGAGAGATCGACTGAGCGCGTGCGATTACCTGCGTCTGTGCTTCAGGCTGAGTCTTGTATATTTGTGAAAATAGGTTGTCATGTCCAAGGAAAGCGAAATCTTTGTCTGAGCATCGACGCTCTGCTGCAGGGTTCGCAGGGAAAAACCTGGAAAAGTCATGGAATTTTAAAACAGCAATTTCCAGGCCTGGAAAAGTTTTGGAAAAATAAATTAACCCAGAAAGTTTTGGAAAAGTCATGGAAATCTGTTTCACAAATCTCTGTATAATATAATTATGTTTAATCAGGTCCTGAATTTCGGTGCGGGATTGCGCATATATCGCATGATTTTACTCATTCCCGCAGCTTTCGACTTTAAAATGGATATTCACACATTTATTCAATAGCCTATATAGCATGTAGGTTTGATGAGTAAATAAATCCACGCAGAATATCAGATCAGTCATTTGAAAACAGCGTGAGTGATTCAGCTGAACCGCGTCTTCTCTCTTTGACTTTATCTTAAAACGGCTTCACATCAGAGCATCTCGTCTGCACTAAAGAGCTGCTGCACTAAAGAGCTGCTGCACTAAAGAGCTGCTGCACTCACACACACACTCACACACACAGACACTCACACACACAGACACTCACACACACGCACAGACACACAGACACTCTCACACACGCGCACACACACACACAGACACACACACACAGACGCACACACACTGACACACACACACACTCTCTCACACACAGACACACTCTCTCAAACACACACACACACACTCTCTCTCAAACACACACAGACACACACACACACTCTCTCACACACAGACACACACACACACACACACACACACAATGTCCTGACAGACAGTCACATGTGCTGAGACAGAGGTTATAGAGCTGAGTTATAGAGCTGTTGAATGTGATCTGTCCTAGAGTTCTGCTGGTTCTGGACGTTTAGTGGGTGTGTTTATAAGTGATAGACAGACAGTGACTCTTTCATCACTGTATCATGTGACTCTGTAAATTTGAGAGGATTAGTGTCTTCCTGTGGACTGTTACTGTGTTTCTCTATAAAAACACACACACTCATCTGTGCTCCCCTGACAACACACACACACTATACAGGTCCAACAACGGCTCATACACTCAGTGGGAGAGGAGAGAATGATGGGAAATGTTGGTGTGACTCAGAGTTTGGAGGTGCTGCTGGTGTGTTGAGATGATTCCAGTAAAGTGTGTGTGTGTGTGTGTGTATACACACACAAGCAGTAGCATTGAGACTGTCAGACTGTCATGAAATGATGAGTTCACGTGAGTCCGGACTAGCACAGGAACTGGATCTGAGTTTATCAAATTTCTTTCACATCCAGTAAACAATCTCTGATGACTGAGATGATGTTCTCTGTTCGTTGTGTTTCAGAACGGCGTGTTGGATGCGGAGGAAGTGCTTTTCAGTCATTACGTCATCTGTAACGACACACAGGAAGTTCTGCGGTTCGGACAGGTGGACACAGATGAGAACATCCTGCTGCAGAGCAACCAGAGTCACCAGTATAGCT
>CM077226.1:39122891-39125391 GCA_039654775.1 Spinibarbus caldwelli | reverse complement strand
CCTTTCCTTCTCCATACTCTTCTCTTCCCATCACTCTGGTACAAGTTGATCTTGGACTCATCTGTCCATAGGATGTTGTTCCAGAACTGTGAAGGCTTTTTTAGATGTCATTTGGCAAACTCTAATCTAGCTTTCCTGTTTTTGAGGCTCACCAATGGTTTACATCTTGTGGTGAACCCTCTGTATTCACTCTGGTGAAGTCTTCTCTTGATTGTTGACTTTGACACACATACACCTGCCTCCTGGAGAGTGTTCTTGATCTGGCCAACTGTTGTGAAGGGTGTTTTCTTCACCAGGGAAAGAATTCTTCGGTCATCCACCACAGTTGTTTTCCGTGGTCTTCCGGGTCTTTTGGTGTTGCTGAGCTCACCGGTGCGTTCCTTCTTTTTAAGAATGTTCCTAACAGTTGTTTTGGCCACGCCTAATGTTTTTGCTATCTCTCTGATGGGTTTTTGTTTTTTCAGCCTAATGATGGCTTGCTTCACTGATAGTGACAGCTCTTTGGATCTCATCTTGACAGTTGACAGCAACAGATTCCAAATGCAAATAGCACACTTGAAATGAACTCTGGACCTTTTATCTGCTCATTGTAATTGGGATAATGAGGGAATAACACACACCTGGCCATGGAACAGCTGAGAAGCCAATTGTCCCATTACTTTTGGTCCCTTAACAAGTGGGAGGCACATATGCAAACTGTTGTAATTCCTACACCGTTCACCTGATTTGGATGTAAATACCCTCAAATTAAAGCTGACAGTCTGCAGTTAAAGCACATCTTCTTCGTTTCATTTGAAATCCATTGTGGTGGTGTATAGAGCCAAAAATGTTAGAATTGTGTCGATGTCCCAATATTTATGGACCTGACTGTGTATGTGTGTGTGTATATATATATATATATATATATAAATATATATATAAAAATATATAATATATACACACACACACACACACACATATGTGTGTGTGTGTGTATATATATATATATATATATATATATATATATGTCAAAAGTTTGGATACATTACTATTTTATATTTTTGTAAGAAGTCATTTATGGTCATCAAGCCTGCATTTATTTGATCAAATTTTTAATAGACTTTAAAATACATTTTATGCAATTCTGATTTATTATCAATAATGGAAACCTGTGATACTTTTTTCAGGATTCTTTGATTAATAAAAAGTTTAAAAATCACAGCATTTATTTAAAATATATCTTTTGTAACAATATACATTGAAAAGCTTGTAAATGCTGTACTTTTTATTTTTTATTTTTTTTAATTTATCAGTGAACCCCAAAAAGGTTCCAAAAATAAATAAATAATAATAAAAAATAAATAAATAAGCAGCACAACGGTTTCCAATATTGATAATAAATCAGCATATTGTATCTGAAGGATCATGCACTGAAGACTGGAGTAATGATGCTGAAAATTCAGCTTTGATCACAGAAATAAATGATATTTTAAAGTATATTAAAATAGATAAACATTCTTTTAAATTGTAATAATATTTCACATTATTACAGTTTTTTCTGTATTTTTAAAATAAATGCAGGTTTGATGAGAATAAGACACTTTCACAATGCTGCATAATTATCAAAAATGGTAATATAATAAAATCCTTTCATGTCACCATTTCGCCAGCCTGCACTTCACATAATAGGCCTGTAGGTGGCACTTGGGCTTCATTAATTATGATAGTTTCATGAAATAGTAAACGGTGCTTCATACATAAATGTAAGTGAACTGAATACTGATTTCTATTATTGCGACTTTTGGCGCTGCACGATTTTGTGCCGTGCTGTCGTAGTCATTTAACATCCATTTTCTCAGCGATGCAATTTGATTTATAAAATGAGACAAACCGCAGATCCAGATCGCTCTACAAATAAGCTTGTCTGTCCCATGTAATTTTCAACCGATTTATGAATAAGAACGGAAAATGTCTGCTCCAATTCACATTATTGTCCAATGAAATGTGTCAGATCATGATTGGTTGGTCTATTATACATGACAAATGGGCATTGATGAATTATGTAATATTCTCTAAACTATATAATATATGGATTTTTAATTAAATCGACACACTAACTTTGATTACTGATTGAAAAAAAAAAGTTTAAAATATTGTTTGGTTTATTTTCTTTCCTTCCCGTCGATCTATTCACTGAAAGAACCATATATGACTCCAGAGCCTATGGTTTCCAGACAGACTGTGGAATATCAGTCAGTCGAGCAAAACGCACGCAACCCATAACAGCCTCAGATTGACAGATATCTAAAAATAAACAGGAATTTTCCGACTTTTGAGCGATTAGTTACCGTTTTGTGCACATTGTCATGTTAATTATAATTCAAATTCATTTTGTTTTATTGACTACAATATCATTGCGATTTGTCTGAGAGGGGCACTTTTGAATAATTTTGATAAAGGGCAGGGGCTTGAGCCCCCAAAGCCCCCCCTTCTGCACGTGCCTGTTGAGGAGACATAAAGC
>CM077226.1:39030391-39112891 GCA_039654775.1 Spinibarbus caldwelli | reverse complement strand
AAGACACTCTTCCACACCTACATCCCAGAATCCCTGGCTGGGCGGGGCTGTGGCAGAGGGGAGGAGCCTGCGGTTCCACTGGAGGTGCTGGAGTCGAGCCGCGCTCTGGTGACGCCGGTGCTGCTGCAGAAGCTGTCCATCGAGCCGCTTCATCTGCTGGTGAGCATCCACGCCTCGCTCAAGCTCTACATCGCCTCCGACCACACGCCGCTGTCCTTCTCACTGTTCGAGCGCGGACCCATCTGCACCACACCTAGACAACTGGTGCACACACTCGCCATGCACTACGCCGCCGGAGCGCTCTTCAGAGCAGGTGCGTCTCTCTCACACACACACACACACACACACACACACACACACACACACACACTTGCATTTGTGGTTTACGGGGACTCTCCATAGGCGTAATGGTTTTTATACTGTACAAACTGTATTTTCTATCGCCCTACACCAACCCTACACCTAAACCTACCCCTTACAGGAAACTACTGGCAATTTCTGAATATCATAAAACACCGTTTTGTATTTTTTTTTTTTTTTTTTTTTTTTTTTTTTTTTTTTAAAGCCTTTTTTATACGGGGAACGGAAGTGTCACAGGAAGTGTCCTCATAAACCATGTTTACGTTGTAGTACCCATGTCATTATACACATTTGTGTTCTCATAAACCATATATACCACTACACACACACACACACACACACACTCACATACTCACTCACTCACACACTCACGCACTCACACTCACTCACTCACTCACTCACTCACTCACTCACTCACTCTGTTTCCTGTTTAATTGCTGAAGAAAAGCTTGATTATTTTGAGTTTTGTGATCTGTTTATTCTCTCATTCTATTGCCTTTCCTTTTGATCACAATGTTTTTGATTTATTTTTTCCTAATAAAACTCAATCAAACTCAATCCCATTCAGTCGGTTCACTCGGTACAACACGACTATGGGATATCACACTCTTGCGCCATCTGCTGAAGACACCTATATTCACACCTGAAAGGCCAGTGACGCATGACTACCTGCCCACAGCATATAAATGCAGTCGCATGCATCATTCCCTTCGTTCTTCAGCTCTTCACCGTGCTGCTAGAACACCATCACGCCACATTCACAGGAGAAAGCCCACGGTGGTGATCCTTGTTGAAACTAAAGCAAAAAAAAAAAAAAAAAGAATAAAAACAAACAGACAGATGAAGAAAAGGTTTTTTTAGCTCAAATTTAGCTCTGTTAACAAGGGCTAATTAACTCTTTTTCGAGTAAGATGTCTAAGCACAAAAGAGATTCTCGGCCCTGTCCTATGACGTGTGGGTATTCACTGTCTGAAAAGGATACTCGCAAGCACTGCCCAGTGTGTCTGGGGATTGTCCACGCTAGGGCTGGGAGATATGGGCAGAAATTCATATCTCGGTATTTTTTGGCCGATTTGCGATATACGGTATAAATCTCGGTATTTTCTTTTTTGTATTTGTATTTTTAAAAAAATCTGTATTTAATATATATTTCACTTACCGCCCAATGTTGTCCAACAAAACAATAGGCCTATATAATAAAGGCTATGAAAACAAATAAAGTGAATGTAACCATGTAAGCCTTTATATTATGTGCAAAAAAGGGTTAAAATCACATTTTATTCTAACATTGTAACACTGCAATCTAAAAACAAAAACAAGGCTTTTAACCCACTACAGTAACTTTACAGTTAGTGCTATCATGAAAATAGACTTACTTGTAGGTTTAAAATTCTACTAAAAATATTTCCGTGAAATGTATATTTTAGTCAGAATTATTGCTGTCCTATTTAATTGAGCTCCGTCTGTTTGGCGCGTATGCACGAGGCGGCGCTTGTCCACTGAAGTCTGTGAAGTTTAGCGGAGAATCGCAAAGCAAGGCTCATGCACTTCGGACAGCAAAATGGAAATATTTCCATGACTTTATAACATTTACAGACAGAGAATATATCTGTGAAATGTAAGTTATGCATTAAGGGAAACAGCACATCTCAAACACATTAAACAGCGTGAGTAGCCAAGCGTCTCTGTCAGCGGCACACACAGCCTTTCTGTCAGAGCATCTGACGGGCCGAGCCGCTTAAACTATGCGAAACTATAAACTATACTATGTCTTACCAGTTTTTAAAGGCCTTAATATAAACCTTGTCACATGTTTAGAACAAATTGTATTTTGCACTTTTTCCACAGCAGCTCAGCCTGTGTCCTCCGCTATATTTTTCAGATGCGCTCATATCAAACTACTGTATATATCGATATAAACGGTATTGCCTCATATCATATTGCTTATAAAGAAAATATCGATATATTGTACAAACTCGATATACTGCCCAGCCCTAGTCCACGCTAAGTTGGCACTCTCCAATGCCAGAGCATGTGAACATTGCTGGCAGCTCCGTTGTTCCACGCTTGAGCAGCGTGTGGCATTTGTGGAGCGTGTGCTTGGTGAGGCAGGGGCCAGTCACGGTCTGCTTCTGTCCTCAGAGGCTGATCCAGAGGCGGCTCTGGCCGTTTTTGGGTAGCTGGGGTGATTGTGTAGAGGCCGAGGAGGGCAGAGGTATTCCTCTGATTGCTCCCTAGTTTGTTCGGGAGTTTTGTGTGTTGGGGGTCTCGTTGGATGCGGACAAAGTATTCTCTGACGACGCTTTTCAGGCAGGACAAATCCCGGCTTCTCCCTCACTTTCCGAAGCGGCGAGTGGTAGTGAGACAGGGGAGGAGCCCTTTATGGATCTTTACCAGAGAGTGGCGGAGTTGTCGTCGGTGAAATGGCCTGCCCCTCCACCGGTACAGAAGAGCTTACGCTTCATGGGGTTCTATCTGTCTTCAGTGCAGACAGTAGTGAGAACCCACCTGCTCACATCTTTGTGGCTGAAGCCCATGTTACCCCCTCCTCCAGGTGCCGGGTGCAACAGATTCACGGAGCTTGAGGGAGCGGGGGAAGCAGGGTTGATGTCGGCCCCCCAATGGAGCATTCTCTGGCTGTATGCCTGGCACCCACACAGAATAGTGCCCTGCAGCCCTGAATGTCACCGGAGATCAGGACAACTAGATGAGCCTCAGAGACAGATCCCCAGTTAAGACCTCGTCACCTAGACGGCCATCGGGACAAGACCACAGGAACCAGATGAGTCCTCTGCACAAACTGCTGGTTCGTCTGGACAGAGGAGAACTGGCCCCCGACTGAGCCTGGTTTCTCCCAAGGTTTTTTTCTCCATTCTGTCACCGATGGAGTTTTGGTTCCTTGCCGCTGTCACCTTAGTTGGGGACACTACATTTCCAGCGATATCGTCAACTTCATTGCACAGATACTATTAGAACTGAACTGAGCTGGACAATGACATCACTGAATTCAATGATGAACTGCCTTTAACTGAAAATTTAGTGTTTACTATTGTCATTTTGCATTATTGACACGCTATTTTCCTATTTAATACTGTAAAGTTGCTTTGACACAATCTATATTGTTAAAAGTGCTGTATAAATAAAGGTGACTTGACTTGACTTGAATAGTGGTATCGCATGTACCCCCACTCTCCCGACGGGCCCATGCCGCTTCTTGTTTAAGCAGCTGGACAGGAATTACAGCAAGCAAGCCTGCGCAGCCAGAGCATTGAGCTCTATGCCTTTGCTGCAGATTTATCAAGCCATCTGCTTGGGAGAGCTGAGCGAGGCTGTGTCAGCAGGGGAGTGTTATGGGGGAAGTGCATTCCACGGCCGATTACATTCTGTGTGCAACCCGTGGTGCGCTGGCGTCGTTGTGCCATGCTATGGCGGGTACTGTGGTGGTGTAGCGTCATCTTTGGCTGACCCTAGTGAACCTACCTGAGCGGGATCGGAGTGCGTTCCTCAGCGCCCCAATCTCCCTGTCCAGAGAAGGCCTCGGCGCGTTTCAGGCGCGGTTTGAGGACTCTAAAAACAGGCGGAGTCGCTGAGGGGTTCAATGCAGAGGAGGTTCAGCAGGCCAGCGCAGTCAGCTGCTGACCCAGGGCTTAGGGCGTCTTCCCAGCTGCCACCAGCCAAGAGGCACGCACGCAGTCTAAGCAGCAGGCAGGCCAGGGAGGAAGAGTCCGCCCCCGACAAAAGGTGGACATTTCTCTGCGGGGAAGAAAAAGCAGTCCAGTCCCTAGCCTGCAGGAGGGGGAGGAATGTCAGCCCAGAGGCAGCCGTGTTCTTCTCTTGGTGCAGAAAAGACCCTGCCAGAGAGGGGGTTCAACTTTAAGTTCATTTTCAATAAAAAAAACTTTGTATTCATCACACAATGCCTCATGTGTTGATTGGTCAAGAAAATCTAAATGTTTTAGAAACACTAACCTCGCAATCAGGCCATGTGCCGACAGAGGAAAAAGATGCAGTGATATGTCATATCCAGCATTGTGTGCAGGTAGATGCAGGGCTTCCCCGGGTAATGACGGGGATCATCACTGTCTGCCTCGAACGGTGGCACGCATACGCACCAACACCGAGGGTTCTCCGCTTGATTCAGTGGGGCTATCGGCTGCAGTTTCTTTCGCGCCCCCTGTTTCAGCGGAGTAATTACACAACCTCATTTTCGGAAAGGGATTCCCCAGTGCTGATAGAAGAAATCTGTGTTCTCCTTGGCAAAGGGGCAATTCAAGTGGTTCCATGGGAGAGCATGGAAGCATTTACAGCCGTTACTTCCTCCTCCCAAAGAAAACTGGGTGCTTACGGCCTATCCTGGATCTGCGGCAGTTGAAGTCATGGCCTAATGGTTAGAGAGTTGGGCTAGTAACCTGAAGGTTGCCGGTTCGATTCTCGCACCGGCAGGAATTGAAGGTGGGGATTGTGAATGAACAGCACTCTCTCTGCCTTTGATACCATGACTGAGGTGCCCTTGAGCAAGGCACCGAACCCCCAATTGCTCCCCGGGCGCTGGAGCAATGGCTGCCCACTGCTCCGGGTGTGTGTTCACGGTGCGTGTGTGCGTTTGTTCACTATTCACTGCTGTGTGTGTGCACTTGGATGGGTTAAATGCAGAGCACCAATTTCGAGTATGGGTCACCATACTTGACAATACGTCACGACTTTCACTTTTTTTTTTTCACTTTCAACAAGCGCCTCAGACGTTTCAAGTTCAAGATGCATATAGTGTGTCATCTGTGCTCCCTGCGTACCCGGGATTGGTTTACATCGGTGGACTTGACCGATGCATATTCCATATCACAATCCACCCGAGGCACAGAAAGTTTCTGAGGTTCTCCTTCGAGGGGACTGCATACGAGTTTCAAGTCCTGCCATTCGGTCTATCCCTAGCATCGCACATTTTTACCAAATGCATGGAGGCGGCATTGGCACCATTACGGATTTTTAATAAATCTCAAGAAGGGCTCCCTGGTTCCAAATCAGTAGATTTCATATCTTGGTTTAGAGATAGATTTCATATAGAACCCAGCTATACTGTCAGTACGAAGGGCGGAGGATTTTCGCAGCTGTCTGGCTCAGTTTCAGCTGGTCAAGCAGGTCTGTTTTCATTTGGTGATGAGACTGCTGGGGCTCATGGCCTCTGATAGCGGTCATCTGGCTGGGTCTCCTCTTCATGCGTGCATTCCAGAGATGGGCGCTGAGCACGAAGTTGAATGCCGTATGGCATTTAAAGTATCGTAAAACCCCCGTTTTAGCACTGGTCGTTCACACCTCAAATTTGAAAAAGACTCAAGAAATGGGTGTGTTAAGCTATGGAAAAGTGGGAGTGAAGACCTATGAAACGCAGACCTACAACACACTCATTATACAGACAAATTAATATTAGAATATGAGCTGAGAAAGAAAGAAAAAACAAACAACAAGTGAAGTGAAAGTGACGTGACGTGGCCAAGTATGGTAACCCATACTTGGAATTAGTGCTCTGTATTTAACCCATCCTAAGTGCACACAAACAGCAGTGAACGCACACACCATGAGCAGTGGGCAGCCTTTTTTTGCTGCGGCGCCCGGGGAGCAGTTGGGCGTTCGGTGCCTTGCTCAAGGGCACCTCAGTCATGGTACTGAAGGTGGGAGAGAGCGCTGTACATTCACTCCCCCCACCTACAATCCATGCCAGTACCGAGACTCAAACCCGCGACCTTTGGGTTACGAGTCCGACTCTCTAACCATTAGGCTTCCCCAAGATAGGTGCCAACTTTATATATTTTAAAAAAATAATAATAATAATGAATTCTCAAGGTGTTATCATTAGAGACCATTAACAACTACCATGAACAAATAAAATGTTCTTATAAATTATTATTTGAAATAAATAAGTAGAGATATTGGTCTATATGAAAAAATGAAGAACATTTAAAAGTTTTATTAATATTTTCACCTTTACCAGCACTGCAGTCCTACAATAAATGACACACATCAGTTTAAAACTGAAAGATTAAACGCATAGTTACTTTTAGTTTACTCTTCTTTTAATTTTCGGTCTATAACATTGTTTGCTGTGTATCATGTCATGTCATTGCATTCATGATCAGATGTACCGCTGTGTCAGCGCCCTTATTTGCGTATATTTCGTTTCAAAAAGACATGATATGTGCATATTCACGGTTCATGTTTGGAGCACGAGAGAATATGAAATATGTTCACATAAACTTGAAACACGTTTGCTCCAGTCCGGGTATGAACTATGATCCGTGCAGCGAGTGTTGTTAAACATCACGGCGTTCGCACAGAAACCACTCTCTCAAACCCTTCACGTGTTGTTACATATTATATTTTGTAACGGTCATGTTTACAGAAATGAACTGACAGCGCAGAAGCTCTTTATTGAGATTTGAATTCTCTGCTGTAATACAACCTCATGTGTAATACAGCGCAGGGATTGGATCATAAGACTTCATTTTCATGAATAATCCTCAGAAAAGCTCTGAAAACTGATGACATAGATGCGTACTCTCCAGCCAATCACCACTGCAAATTAAAGCATATACGTCACTTTCCATGACATTGGTTTAACTTTGCTATTTGAACCGGAAAAACGAAATGGCTCCAAAAAAATTGTAAAAATAACCATAATAATAGACATGAGTGCTATTATTGTTTTCACTAATGTGTAACCTGTACATATATGTTAACATCTCAAAAAATGTGTTTTAGGGTTTCATGACCGTTTAAACAGACAGGTGACGATTATGACTTTGTGCGTTCGGGGTCTAATTCCCTGGGGAAACTCTGCTTTGTTGTCGGAGGGAATTCCCCCTGGGCAGGGTTACATCACGTATAGTTGTGTCGACGAATGTATCGCTACATGGATGGGGAGCTCTGTAAGAGGGGAGGGGTCAGCGGTGCTAAGACAGCGTCACAATAAATTACTTGGAGTTGCAGACTGTTTGTCTGGCACTGGAACACTTTGCCCAGCGCTTGCGGGCAAAGTGGGGAAGTCGTGGCCTGAGTGGGGAAGTCGTGGCCTGTGTGGGGAAGTCGTGGCCTGTTGGTTAGGGAGTCGGGCTTGTAACCTGAAGGTTGCCGGTTCGATTCTCGCACCGGCAGGAATTGAAGGTGGGGATTGTGAACAAACAGCACTCTCTCTGCCTTCGATACCATGACTGAGGTGCCCTTGAGCAAGGCACCGAACCCCCAGTTGCTCCCCGGGCGCTGGAGCAATGGCTGCCCACTGCTCCGGGTGTGTGTTCACTGTGTGTGTGTGTGCGTTTGTTCACTACTCACTGCTGTGTGTGTGCACTTGGATGGGTTAAATGCAGAGCACCAATTTCGAGTATGGGTCACCATACTTGACAATACGTCACGACTTCACTTCACTTAGTCAGAACAGACAACACGACAGTGGTGTCGTGTATAAACAGACACTCACTCTCTTCCCCTGTTGCAACTGACACGGAAGCTCCTGATGTGGAGCAGCGAACATTTAGTGTCACTCAGGGCAGTGCACGTCCCGGGTCATCTGAATAGTGGGCGGAGATGCTGTCTAGGGGCGGTCCGCAGGTCAGGAAATGGCGTTTGCACCCACAAATAGCAGCGCAGATCTGGGATCTATTTGGCAAGGCCAAAGTGGATCTTATCACATCTGCAGAGAACACGCACTGCCTGCTCGCTGTTTGCAGGAAGCTTCCGGCTTCGCTACTGTTCGGATGCTCTTGCTTACTGCTCCACGCTTTGCTCCGTTTATGTACTCTTCTCAGATTTTTCTAAGATTTTAACTTCAGCAGATCAGCACAGTGCTCAAACACCACATTTTTGGCACAAACACTAAACTAAAAACTTTTCAGGACTGGAATAATACTACGAAAAAGAAGACTCTTTGCCACTCACTGCCAGCAGCTTACATTCCGGAGAAGGGAAAACACAGCTGCCTACTTTCAAACAGATGAGAAAGAAAATGCCTCTTGTGGAATCTACTTGCTGCATGAACGGCCACAAACTTCTACAAAGAATTGTGGTTCTTGAAAGTTACGTGCTGGACTTCCAAAACAGGCGGAACACACAGCAGACCGTCATCATGGACCCCCTCAGCATACAGCTGGTGAGTCCAGTGAATCACAACAGTTTATACCAAGTGTGGAGGAACAAGCCGAAACTGATCGACAGACTAATCGATGGGACAAACAGGGAGCGAGACCCAAAGGCACTCGAGACATCAGATTGTCACGAGTATCTCATATTGCTGCCGTAGCATCCTCTACCCCAGATACAGCTATGACAAGGCTTGCAAACACTGGTATTCTACCACCCCCTACACATCTTGAGAACAGATTTGAAGCATTAATGAATGTGGGTGAGGAATCCCCAAATGTGACTGAACATAGATCGTATCAGCCAGCAGCTAACCTCACTACTAACAGGCGCTCGAGGTCGAGCAGACAGCGGCACTCAGCTCAGAGTGCAGCCGAGCCCAGGACTCTGATAGTGGGTGACTCTATTATCAGAAACATCAGTAGCAGGACTACAACTACATGCTGCTTTCCTCAAGCTACCGTCTCTGATGTGAACAGGGAACTTCGGAACATTCTGATGAAGCACATGACTGCAAATCGAGTCATCATCCATGTGGAGAAGAATGATATACGGAAAAAATATATAAGAAGGATTTCAGTGAACTCTTTGAAATATTTCAGAGACTTGAAGTTCAGTTGTTCATCAGTGGACCACTCCCAGCAAGGGAAACTAACATGTTTTCACGACTGCTTGGGCTGAATACATGGCTACAAAGAACCTGCAGTATAAAAGGAGTCAACTTCTTCGACAACTTCAATCTTTTCTGGAGCCATAGACAACTGTTTAAACTGGATGGCCTCCACCCAAACAAACTTGGTGCAAGAGTGCTAAAAGACAGTATCTACTTTTCCCTCCATCATCCTTCAGTAGTGTGTGTCAATCCACTCAACCTGAATGGCACACACACCTGGACAGAATATGAGTGACCACAGGACTTCATATCAGCTTCCGAGTCATCATGTGGTTGAAGAATCCCACAAGGACACTGATAACACCATGCAGCCACAACAAGCACTGCTCACGGATACCATCCCGGCTGAGCCCTGCCCACAGAGCTCATCACAGACCGACTGTGACGTACCTCAACAGCTCCAAGACTCAGCACCCAACGACGACTTTCTGGAAAACAGTCAGGGAAGCCAGGACAACACATCACAGTCACCGGAAACACCAGAGCCAGAGTTCCTTGTTTTTATTGTTGTGTTTATCATTTTTTTTTTAATGATTATTTAATTCCTTTCATGTAAAGCACTTTGAATTACCATTGTGTATGAAATGTGCTATATAAATAAACTTGCCTTGCCTTGCATGGGGTATGTGGCGGTGCTGGTCCCTTATGTTTAGTTCGGCGACTTTGCGGGGCGTGAATATATGTCCCATAGTCATGTGTTGTACTGAGTGAACCGACTGAATGGGAACAGTAGTTATATGCATGACTCTACGTATCGTATGTTTATTTGTTATTAACCCTGTAGCCTTACCCCTCATGTTCTTCTTTGGTCATTTTGACCTCGAGAGGTTTTCCTTTTTCCCAAAAGTGCTAGTTAATGGACAGAAAATCATTGACTGTTCTCTGATGTTTTAGGTTGGGTCGTGGGCTCTCTGGAGATTCTGGGCAGTCCGGCCAGTCTGGTGCGGAGTATCGGGAACGGCGTGTCGGATTTCTTCCGCTTGCCATACGAGGGTTTGACTCGCGGGCCGGGAGCGTTTATCAGCGGCGTCTCTAGAGGAACAAACTCCTTCATCAAACACATCTCTAAAGGTGAAACACACACACACACACACAGTCACGATTCTAGTGTCAGTCATTCTATGGTTTGATTCAGCTGCATCATGTCTAAGCATCACATCACTGTGTGTGTGTGTGTGTGTGTGTGTGTGTGTGTCTGCAGGAACACTGACGTCCATCACGAATCTGGCCACAAGTCTGGCGCGGAACATGGACCGTCTGTCACTGGACAATGAGCATTACATGCGACAAGAGGAGTGGAGGAGACAGTTACCTGAGACTCTGGGAGACGGACTGAGACAAGGCCTGTCCAGATTCGGCATCAGCCTGCTGGGTATAACACACACACACTCACACACTCATATATACACACACACTCAAACACTCACACACACACACACACACACAAACACTCACAAACACACACTTCTCATCCCTCTGAGCCTGCCGTCACTCACTTGTGTTTGTGTGTGTGTAGGAGCGATCGCAGGGATCGTGGATCAGCCCATGCAGACGTTCACACGGACGCTGGAGTTACCGAGCTCAGCGAGCAGTGCGGCCCGTGGCGTGATCTCAGGAGTGGGGAAAGGCATTGTGGGAGTTTTCACCAAGCCAATCGGAGGAGCAGCTGAGCTGGTGTCGCAGACAGGATACGGTACAAGAACGTTCATGTAGACGAGCGCAGGAGAATGTGTTCATGTGCGTGTGCAGTGACGTGTGTGTGTGTGTGTGTGTGTGTGTGTGTGTGTGTGTGTGTGTCGCAGGTCTGCTACATGGCGCTGGTCTCTGGCAGCTTCCCAAACAGCTGCACCTGCCGACTGACACCAGATCAGCCGACGCCTCCAACAGCCACGTCAAATACGTCTGGTAAAACAACAGCTTTTACATTTACATTTACCTAGTATTATTTTCATAGTAGTGTTTGATTTTGGTTTATTTAAAAATTATTTTTACTTTACATTTTTATGATTTAATTCATTTTTATTAAATGTTTTGAGTATTGTTTTAAATTATTTATTTTTATTTTATATTTTTATGATTTTTCAATATTTTATTTAGATTTTTATTATAATAATTAAATTAATTTATAATTAATAATTAATATTGTAATTAATTTTAGTAAGTTTTATTTTGATTAATTTTTTTAATTATTTTCTTATTTTAGTTAAATTTTTTTGTATGTATTTAGTTTTATTATTTTACAATTATTATAATTTAACTTTTTTGTGATTACATTTTTAGTATGTTTTATTTTGATTTTTAAATTTTTACAATTTCATTAATTTAAGTATCTTTTGAATTTTTATTATTTTAAAATTGTTTGAATTAATTTAATTTAATTAATTTTGGAAAACCCTGATCAGAAGGGCGAATGTGACCTCAGTGGAGCAGATGCCTCACACTGGTGTCCGTATTTGTGTGTGTGTGTGTGTGAGTGCAGGAAGATGCTGCAGTCTCTGGGCCGTCCGGAGCTGCACATGGCTCTAGACGTGCGTATAGTGAGCGGATCGGGGCAGGAACATGCTGGCTGTCTGCTTCTGAGCGGAGAGGTTCTGTTCGTCGTCAGTGTTTGTGAAGACGCGCAGCAGCAGGCCTTTCCCATCACTGAGATCCAGTGTGAACACGACACACACACACCTGGACAAATCACACTCACACTGCAGCAGCACCGTGTCACCAGTGACACTGAGGTACACACACACTCAATCACATAAACACACACACACACACACACATACATAGACGCACACTCACAGACACACGTATGCATGCACGCATGCACACACGCACACACTCACAGACGCACGCACGCACACACACACACACACACACACACATACTTGAATTTGTGGTTTATGGGGACTATCCATAGGCGTAATGGTTTTTATACTGTACAAACTGTATTTTCTATTGCCCTACACCAACCCTACACCTAAACCTACCCCTTACAGGAAACTACTGCCAATTTTTGAATTTCATAAAACACCGTTTAGTATGTTTTTTTTTTTTTTAAGCCTTTTGTTTTACAGGGACATAGGAAGTGTCCTCATAAACCATGATTACGTTGTAGTACCCATGTCATTATACACATTTGTGTCCTCATAAACCATATATACAAGTACACACATACACACACACACACTCACAGACACACACACAGACACACACACACACACACACACACACACACACAGACACACACACACAAATGACTTTTTTTTTTCTTTTTTTTCTTTTTCCTCTATGAAATGATTGTACTATAGTATACTTGAGAAAGGTTTTATTTATTTAAATAAAGTACTATAAAATATTTTATATTTTTAAGAGATTTTATAGTACTAAATTATATTTTTGGAACATTTAAGATCCATTTATAAGTCCATGTAAAGTCAATTCTGAGAATTGTTTGTAAACACATTATAAATGTTAGAAATGCATTGCTGAAACATGTTACAAAGACTGTGAACTATGTAGTACTTAATTGTGGAGTTAGACCGTTAAACAGTTTTTCACTATTTTCGTGATCAGGATTTTTTGGGCGGGGCTAAATCATGACTCGATGACGCAATCGAGCCACCGAGCGTGGCCCCTCCCCCAGCACTATAAGAGCTGTGTTCAACTTGAAGCATCGCTGCAGACCGATCGGTGTGTGACATCAAAGTACAGTGAGAGCTATAGAGAGCAGACGCTCCTGATGCTTTCGAATCGCTCTCGCGGTACTTCGATGTCGTACACTGATCGTTCTGCAGCGCTGCTTCAAGTCGAACACACCTAATAACTAGAGCGCATTAATTCTATATTAAATAAGTCTCCTTATTAAATAAGCTGCTTAGAGGAAGACAGTTGAGAGAGACGGCAGCTTTCCCGCGAGTGGGCGTGGTTTCAGCGCCGCCAGCGGACACGCCCCCAGTGTTTGAGAGCAGAGAATACTGCTTATTTTTTTTCAAGATTTTGATACCTTATTTTATTTACTTGGCGTTTTTTTTTAGCATTCAAATTTGGCTGGGTGGTTAATAACACATTTTTCTGTGGTGTGACAAACTCAGAACACACATTTAATATTGACTTTACATGGACTTTAATCACTTTTTGAGCACAGACCTGAAAATAAAATTTCCAACTTAAACCGTAAATCTTGAATGCTTTGGAGCACAGACTGAAGTTTGGTCTATTTTTAAAGAAGACACTCAGGAGATTTAAAAATAAGTTAAGTTTATTATTATGAAAAATGCACAAAAATACTTCAATACATGTTTACTGTAAAACAGCCTGAAAATCAATAAATCTGTGCTCCAAATTTGAGGTTGATATCACGAAAAATGAGCTTTCAGTCAGATTTTGTTTGGCTGCAGCACCAATTGATGAAATCTGATTCCCATTCGTTTCCAGTGCTGTCATTTTTGATGGCGAACAGTACAAGTGTGGTTTTTTTTTTCAGGACCATTTACCCATTTAGAATCATGTCCGTGTGTGTGTGTGTGTGTGTTCACGTAGCAAATGCCAAAACCTTTACCAAGATTCATACCGTTCCGATGAAGTATAAAAAGATCTGTCAAATATGACTGAACACCACCAGAGGGTCAATATCTTGCATCATAGGTTTCCTTCAGTTTGTGTTTCACTGTTTTATCATCAGGGGTCAGTTGCATAAAAGGTTTAGACTGGTCTTAAAAGTTAGTCAGCTATTTTTTTTCTTTAAGACTGGTAAAAATGTTTAAAATTCAGTTACATACAGTGCATCCGGAAAGTATTCACAGTGCTTCACTTTTTCCACATTTTGTTATGTTACAGCCTTTTTCCAAAATGGATTAAATTCATTTTTCCTCAAAATTCTACAGACAATACCCCATAATGACAACATGAAAGAAGTTTGTTTGAAATCTTTGCAAATTTATTAAAAATAAAAAATGAAAAAAAATCACATGTACAAAAGTATTCACAGCCTTTGCCATGATACTCAGTATTGAGCTCAGGTGCCTCCTGTTTCCACTGATCATCCTTGAGATGTTTCTACAACTTGATTGGAGTCCACCTGTGGTAAATTCAGTTGATTGGACATGATTTGGAAAGCACATACCTGTCTATATAAGGTCCCACAGTTAACAGTGCTTGTAAGAGCACAAACCAAGCCATGAAGTCAAGGAATTGTCTGTATACCTCCGAGACAGGATTGTATCGAGGGACCGGGTACATATCTGGGGAATCTGGGGAAGGGTACAGAACAATTTCTGCAGCATTGAAGGTTCACAGAAGCGTGTAGTCTCTGTTACCCTTAATGGAAGATCATCAGTTTTATTTTTGGATTCAACTTAGACTAATCTAAGTTTTTATGCAAGCAAATTTTAAAAATATGTCTTAAAGAAAACAATTAGATAACTAACTTGTAAGACTAGTCTAAACCTTCTATGCAACCGGCCCCAGCAGGATGTTCACGCAGAAGTCAAACATTTATTGTTTTCTTTATGTTCCTGCACCTGATGGATGTGATGTGATGCTAATCTGTCTCTCACTGTCTCATGTGTCTCTCGTCTGTGTCTCATGTGCCTGTGTCTCTCTGGTGTGTGTCTCATCTGTGTCTCTCTGGTCTGTGTCTCGTGTGTCTGTCTCTCGTGTCTGTCTCTCTGGTCTGTCTCTCGTGTCTGTCTCTCTGGTCTGTGTCTCGTGTCTGTCTCCCTGGTCTGTGTCTCGTGTCTGTCTCTCTTGTCTGTGTCTTTTGTCTGTCTCCCTGGTCTGTGTCTCATGTCTGTCTCTCTGGTCTGTGTCTCGTGTGTCTGTCTCTCTTGTCTGTGTCTCATGTCTGTCTCTCTGGTCTGTGTCTCGTGTCTGTCTCTCTTGTCTGTGTCTTTTGTCTGTCTCCCTGGTCTGTGTCTCATGTCTGTCTCTCTGGTCTGTGTCTCATGTCTGTCTCTCTGGTCTGTGTCTCGTGTGTCTGTCTCTCTGGTCTGTGTCTCGTGTGTCTGTCTCTCTGGTCTGTGTCTCGTGTCTGTCTCTCTGGTCTGTGTCTCGTGTGTCTGTCTCTCTTGTCTGTGTCTTTTGTCTGTCTCCCTGGTCTGTGTCTCATGTCTGTCTCTCTGGTCTGTGTCTCGTGTGTCTGTCTCTCTGGTCTGTCTCGTGTGTCTGTCTCTCTGGTCTGTGTCTTGTGTGTCTGTCTCTCTGGTCTGTGTCTCGTGTGTCTGTCTCTCTGGTCTGTGTCTCGTGTGTCTGTCTCTCTGGTCTGTGTCTCATATGTCTGTGTCTCTCTCATCTGTGTCTCATGTGTCTGTCTCTCTGGTCTGTGTCTCATGTGTCTGTCTCTCTCTGGTCTGTGTCTCATGTGTCTGTCTCTCTCATCTGTCTCTCATGTGTCTGTCTCTCTGGTCTGTGTCTCGTGTGTCTGTCTCTCTGGTCTGTGTCTCGTGTGTCTGTCTCTCTGGTCTGTGTCTCGTGTGTCTGTCTCTCTGGTCTGTGTCTCATATGTCTGTGTCTCTCTCATCTGTGTCTCATGTGTCTGTCTCTCTGGTCTGTGTCTCATGTGTCTGTCTCTCTCTGGTCTGTGTCTCATGTGTCTGTCTCTCTCATCTGTCTCTCATGTGTCTGTCTCTCTGGTCTGTGTCTCATGTGTCTGTCTCTCTGGTCTGTGTCTCATGTGTCTGTCTCTCTTGTCTGTGTCTCGTGTCAATTCAATTCAATTAAGCTTTATTAGCATGACTGTGTAATACAATGTTGCCAAAGCATTAACATATATATATAACAACAACATAAATAATGATAAATAAAATCCATCTAAATAAATGAAAAGATAAAGTCAGTTTCGAGTTAATCATGTTTAACATCTAACATTGTGAATGGTTAAAACATATTTTGCTGCTATTGCAGCTGTGTTGTCATCTTCTCCAAATAAGAAGGGCATTTTCTCAGTATCATTAAGCTCAGTAAATGATGGGATCAGGGCTTCAAATCTGGGGAGAAATGTTTCCCTCACATTGTGATATTTAGGAGAAATCAGCAGAAAGTGTTTCTCGTCCTCTATTTGCTGTAGAGCACAGTGTCTACAGATCCTCTGCTCTTGCTCTGTCCATGTTTGTCTATGTCTTCCTCTCTCTGTTTCTAAATCATGGTCACTTAATCTGTATTTGGAGAGGATTTGTCTTTCTTTAATTGGTTTAATCAATAAATAATTGGCAAATTTAGTAGTTCTGTTTAGGGTTGAGTAGCACTGGAGTTTATTTTGAAGGTCAAAGTGTATTTTTAATGATTCATCATGAGTGTCTTTTAGATTTTTGTTAGTTACTTTAATAATGGTTTTGGGGTTGAAGCTGTAGTCAGTGAGGAGCTGGGTTTTATGGACGAGCTGAAGAGCGAGCGTGTTTAGAGGATGAGATTCTGCTGAGGTTTCATTGGCGAGGAGGGCTTTATATTGGATTGAATCAGGATCAGATTGATGGAGGTGATGCCAGAACTGAACACATCTCTTCTGGATCTCAATCTTCAGTGGGTATAAACCTAATTCAGCTCTGCAGGCATCATTGGACATACCTCTGTGGACCCCTAAAATGTTTTTGATCATTTCTAGTTGTAGTTTTTCTATTGAAGTTTTATCCCAATTTTTAAAATGTATTATTGGTCCCCAAATTTCACTCCCGTACAGTAGAATTTGTTTAATGATTGCGTGATATAATTTAATCCATGTTTTAACTGGTCATTTGAATTGGCCAAACCATGATTTGATGGCATAAAATGCCCTCCGGGCCTCTCATTCAAGGCCTTCACAGCCAGACTGAAGCCCCTGATGCAGAGATCTGGATGCCCAGGTAAGTGTAGCTGGTGCTGTGCTCCAGGACTGAACTGGTCTCTGCTTCCCTGAGACCTGGCCTTCTTCTGGAACACCATGACTCTGGTTTTGTCCAGGTTGACCGTCAGAGCCCATTCCTCACAGTACTGTTCCAGCAGGGCCAGGCTGTGCTGGAGACCCTCGGCAGAAGCAGGTCGTCCGCATACAGCAGGCGTTTGACTTCAGAGTCGTGCAGAGCGAGGCCCGGGATGCTGCCGGAGCGGTCCAGAGCTTCTGCAGCTCGTTGATGTAGATGTTAAACAGGTTTGGGCTCAGACTGCATCCCTGTCTCACTCCACGACCCTGCTGGAAGAACGCACTTCTGAGGTTCCCAATTTTGACCGCACATTTACTGTTTTTATACATGGATTGTATTACATCAAATGTTTTTCCACCAATGCCAATTTGTAATAATTTGTATAGTAAACCATCATGCCAAATAGAGTCGAAAGCTTTTTTAAAATCAACAAAGCGTAAATATTTTTCTTTGTTTGCTCTTTAGATTTATGTTAATTAGAGTGTGGAGAGAATAGATGTGGTCGGATGTACATTGGTAAAAAGCCAGTTTGTGATTTATTTAGGACGTTGCATCTTGTAAGGAATGTCACTATGCGGTTGTTTATTATATTGCAGAAAAGCTTTGCTAGATTACTGCCCACACGAATGCCACGGTAATTACTGGGATCGAATTTATGAATGAATTTAGGAGTGATCAGTCCTTCAGACCAGGTCTCAGGGAAGTCACCAGAGGATGAGATCAGATTGAATAATTTTGCCAGAGCTTGAATTATGTAAGAGCTGCTGAGTTTGAGCATTTCATTACTGATGTTGTCTTGTCCACATGCCTTCTTTAAATTGAGATTTTTAATGTGCTCTGTTATTTCTGATGTTGTTATAATCATGTCCAATGGGTTTTGGTAATTTTTTATTGTTTTCTTTAAATCTTCTAGTTTTCTCTTTGTTCTTGTTTGGGGCTGGTTGAGGTCTGGTTCAAGTTTTTGGTAAAGAGTTTTAAAGTAAGACCTCCAGATTGTGCCGCTCTGGAGTAATGTGTTTGATTTGGGGCTTTCAAATTTTTTAAAGAGTTTCTAGAAATTGTTTTGTTCTATTGATTCATCGATTTCATTAATTTTAGCTTCATAATATTGATCTCTTTTGTTGCAAATGAGCTTTTTATAATTTTTCAAACAGTTGGAGTAGGTGAGCCGTAGCGTCTGATTGGCCAGTTCTTTATGCTTTTTGTTAGCAAGTCATCAAAGGTCTTTTCTGAGACAATTGCATTCATTATCAAACCACATATTCTTTTTTATTTTTTGTTTGTTTATTCTATGCTTGTTTGGTTGTTTAATGTTAGATATAGTGGCCAAAGTTTGAAATATATAATTAAGATTGGATGTTGCTGAGTTTGTTCCATTAGTATCTGGAGTGAAATCTGTGGACATAAAGTCGTCCAGTATTTTTAGTACTGCAGAGCTGCTCATGTTTTCTTTGAATTTTTCAGCATTAGTTTGGTTCCAGCTGAGTTTTGGTTTTAAAGGGAACAGTTTTTCATGTTTGAGGGGAGGAGTTCTGACCCGGTCACATGACTGTTTCAGGTAAAGGTCTGTTTGGCAGTGGTCAGAAATGAGAAGTTGAGGTCTAACTATAAAGGCATTAATAAAGTTTGGGTCAATGTCTGTAATTGAGTAATCGACTACACTGGCTCCTAATCTGGAGCAGTAGGTGAATCTACCTAAACTATCTCCTCTGATTCTGCCATTAATGATGTGTAGCTCTAAACCTTTACAAAGTTTTAACACTTGTTTTCCATTGGTGTTGACTAAACTATCATAGCTGTTTCTTGGAGTGATAATTAATGAAGAATGAAACGTGGTGTCGTTGGATATGTGATTATCTACAATATTTACATAATCATTTTCTCTTCCGGTCCTGGCATTTAAGTCTCCACATACGAGAATATGTCCTCTTGACTGAAAGTGCAAGATGTCAGTCTGTAACTTTAGAAAGCTTTGCTCTTTGTAATAGAGAGAGTCATGAGGTGGAATATAGAGTGCACAGAGGTAAAGATTATGCTGTGATATGACTGATTTCACTTCAAGCCAAATAGATGAATTTTTAATTTGAACAATTTTTATCAAGTGCTTCAGATTGTCTTTGTGCCAAATAAGTATTCCACCTGAGTCACGGCCATATTTAATTTTACAATTTTTTAATGAAGGAACAATAATTTCTTTGTATCCTATTGGACAATGTAAAGCCTCATTACTGCGACACCATGTTTCATGAAAGATACAAATGTCCATATCTGTTACACTGCTGAGTAAGTCTTGGTCTGCAGACTTGTTACTGAAAGTAGAAGAGTGCAGACCCTGTATATTCCAACAACTGATTTTAAAAGACTTCATGAATAGGTTTGTGCGCGTATATGTACATATGTGTAAATATGTGTGAGTTATATCATGAGTCTGGAGCAGACGGTGTTCAGCAGACGTCTTATCTGGTTGAGTTCAGCAGCTGCAGGGTTTTGTGGTTGTTGAACTGCCGCTGCGTAGCTCTTGTGTTGTGATGGCGGTCCGGTGGCTGCTCTGTTGGAGGATGAGGGGTTCTTGCTGGCTTCTGTTGTTGTTGGAGTTTCTGCTGTTTTCTGGTGCGTTTCCAAGGGCTGTGCTTTTCATCACTCTGGCGAAGACTTTCACTCCTTGCTTGTTGAGATGCACATGGTCATACATATGATGTGGTCGTATAGCTTTGTGATGGGCGAGATGAACATTAGGAATAAGTGCACAGCTTCTGGAGAGTTCCACATTATTTCCGTGAATCATGTGGAATGGTACATCAGTGTGTGGTAGTAATGCGGACAGAGTTATTTTTGCCTCTGGGAAACGTTGAGTGGCTCTGATTGCCAGCTCTCTGATCACAGGAGCCACATGGCCCTTCATGGCCCTTAAATCATTTGTCCCTGTGTGAATTATGATGTGTTTATAGGTTTCATTCAGGTTTCTATCAGACAGGACCTGAAAAGCACTTTTTGTGTTTGGGCACCAGATTTTCTTGGCCATCATATTTGGGAATAGAAGTTTCTCATTGACATATTTCCCATTGGAGTCGATCAGGATAAGAGCCTGTGTTCTCTCAGGTCCTCTGCAGCAGAGATATCAATCTGATTTGCTGGATCAGTCGAGCGGTGAGACTCTCTCTTCATTGCTAGTTGTTCAGCTTGAGGATTTTTCATGAGGATCTCTGGGCACATTGAAGGTTCAGGAGAAGATTCTTTAAGTGCTGGAACAGAATTGAGTTTTTCTGTCAAACTGTTGAGTTCATCCTTGCTGTAGAGTATTGACTTCAAGGCAGAGAGCTCCTCTTGCATTTCTGCTCTGACTTCTGTTAGCTGTCTTCCTAAAGTTGATTTTATTTCACTCACTTCGTCTTTAGTTTGTTGAAGCTCCTTTGACATTTCTTCTCTGTCTCTTTGCAGATATTTAATCTCGTCTCAAATTCAATGTCATTTGTAAGCTGTTCCATGTTGTTGTTGCTTAGGTGGGAGAGAATGAATTCTTTTAGCTCTACTACCTCTACCTCCAGGAGTGAAAAACTGTCTTTCATTCTTGACATTGAAATTATAGTTGCTGGAGTCATTGCAATCTTTTGGTCTGATTTTCCAGGGGAGTTATCAGTGTTTGGATCTTTGTTGTTAATTTGTGTGGGATCATCATCTTCATCATCAGACAGTGCAAGTGTTTTTTATTTCTTCAAATTGCTCAATGAAGACTTTGAGAGCAGACTCTGATCCTTGTATCATGACAGTGCCATTTTGATACAAGTTTAAGGTCAAAAATCTTGTTTCGTTGTTGTTGTTTTCAGTATCTTCAAATACTAGGATTTGTCTGCCTTTACAGATGCCTCTTTTCTTGGTGAAGGGAAAATGCTGACAGAAAGCAGTGTGCCATAAAAGGCTGTGTTCAAAGTAGAAGAGGAGGTTAGTCAGGACACTGTGGTCTTGGTCAGCAAACAGTGTCTCCGGTGTTTCCTTCATCTGCTTCTGTCTGAGGAGTTGCTTGGATTTCTCAGAACTCTTCTGAGGGTAGATGAAGGGGCGGGGCCAAGATGCTGCACTGGCCATGCTTGATTTAGAATGTTCCTCTAAGTAAAAGTTCATAGAGAGCTATGAAATATATTTAAAATGGCTTTACCTTTCTTCTTCTGTAAGGTTTTTCTCTTAGTTGTTGTTTTTTTGTTGTTTGATGTTATCTTTTCCAACATGAATATCTTCTTCTGAAGACAGTTATCCTGTGATTTAGCTGTGATTTGCTTCTCCTGAAATTCCCTCAGATTCAAGTGCGGTTTTAAAAAAAAAAAAAAAAAAAAAAACTGTCCAAAAATCCAAAATTCAACAAATGATTCATCTAGATGTTTTATGTTGAATCTACTATTTTTTGAAGATATTTTCAAATTATTATCAGTTTTTCAGGAGCTCAGCTCATGTCTGAACTTACTGTAGAATGTCTCTCTCTTTCTCTCATCTGTGTCTCATGTGTCTGTCTCTGGTCTGTGTCTCGTGTGTCTGTCTCTCTCTGGTCTGTGTCTCATGTGTCTGTCTCTCTCGTCTGTGTCTCGTGTCTGTCTCTCTGGTCTATGTCTCGTGTGTCTGTGTCTCTCTCGTCTGTGTCTCATGTCTGTCTCTCTCGTCTGTGTCTCATGTGTCTGTCTCTCTGGTCTGTGTCTCGTGTGTCTGTGTCTCTCTGGTCTGTCTCATATGTGTCTGTCTCTCTGTTCTGTGTCTCGTGTGTCTGTGTCTCTCTGGTCTGTGTCTCATGTGTCTGTCTCTCGTCTGTGTCTCGTGTCTGTCTCTCTGGTCTGTCTCTCGTGTGTCTGTGTCTCTCTCGTCTGTGTCTCATATGTCTGTCTCTCTGGTCTGTGTCTCGTGTGTCTGTCTCTCTGTTCTGTGTCTCGTGTGTCTGTCTCTCTGTTCTGTGTCTCGTGTGTCTGTCTCTCTGGTGTGTGTCTGTGTCTCTCTGGTCTGTGTCTCATGTGTCTGTCTCTCGTCTGTGTCTCATGTGTCTGTCTCTCGTCTGTGTCTCGTGTGTCTGTCTCTCTGGTCTGTGTCTCGTGTGTCTGTCTCTCTGGTGTGTGTCTGTGTCTCTCTGGTCTGTGTCTCATGTGTCTGTCTCTCGTCTGTGTCTCATGTGTCTGTCTCTCGTCTGTGTCTCATGTGTCTGTCTCTCTGGTCTGTGTATCTCGTGTCTGTCTCTTTTGTCTGTGTCTCGTGTGTCTGTCTCTCTCGTCTGTGTCTCGTGTCTGTCTCTCATGTGTCTGTGTCTCATGTGTCTGTCTCTCTCGTCTGTGTCTCATGTCTGTCTCTCTGGTCTGTGTCTCGTGTCTGTCTCTCTGGTCTGTGTCTCATGTGTCTGTGTCTTGTGTCTGTCTCATGTGTCTCTCGTCTGTCTCTCAGGTGGACGGGGCTCGTGAGCGTCTCTCTGAGCTGCAGTACAGTCGGCTGGTGGATTTTGTCACCGGAGCGTCTCAGTATTTGTCTCCATCTCTGTCGTCCCTCCATCAGCAGCCAGCGGTCACTCCGGCCGAGCCGCCACCCAGCATCTCCAAAACATACCAGTATCACGCCGAGCCCGCCTTCACACGTGTGTTCATCTGCAAGTTCAACATGGTGAAAAACAAAGCGCTGCGCATCGGCTTCCACTGACACTCTGTCTTCATATTTGTGTTATTTAACGAGAGTAAAACACTTCATTAACATGGAGGGGCGTCACTACATTGATCGGCTGCTTCTGTATAATGTCATACTTTAAACCAAAAGGCCTTTCATTTTGTATTTTTATAAGCAATGCAAGAAAGATGATTTAATGTTTTTATTTAATTTGCTCCTGTATTCTTGTCTAATGAAAAATGTGTCACTATATAATGAATCCGTCTTTTTTTTTGTTAATAAAATATAAGATTTGCTAAAGCTGTACAGTGCATCATCCCGCTGACGTTCGGTTCTAGCTCTGCCTTCGATGCGACAAACATTCACGATTTTCAGCTCTTCAGTTCTTTCTGATTCTTCCTCTGATCAGATGCGCGTCTGTCCTGCGTTTGTGCGTCTGCAGCTTCTGTCTGCAGAGGAAACAGTCAGATGATTGAGTGTATGAAGATGACGTCACGGCCGTGCCGTTCTCTGGTGTTTTCTCGTCTGGTGTTTTCTTGTAAACAATCAGTTACAAACACGTTTTGGAAAGATCTTACGGTCATTATTATAAAGATCATCATCATCATCATCAAATTCAAGAGTAATTGGTATTATTGGTAATTTGTGACCCTGGACCACAAAACCAGTCATAATGGTCAATTTTTTTGAAATTGAGATTCATGCATCATCTGAGAGCTGAATAAATAATCTTTCCATTGATGTATGGTTTGTTAGGATAGGACAATATTTGGCTGAGATACAACTATTTGAAAATCTGGAATCTGAGGGTGCAAAAAAATCTAAATATTGAGAAAATCACCTTTAAAGTTGTCCAAATGAAGTTCTTAGCAATGCATATTACTAATCAAAAATTAAGTTTTGATATATTTACAGTAGGAAATTTACAAAATATTTTCATGGAACATGATCTTTACTTAATATCCTAATGATTTTTGGCATAAAAGAAAAATGGATAATTTTGACTCATACAATGTATTGTTGGCTATTGCTACAAATATACCTGTGCTACTTATGACTGCTTTTGTGCTCCAGGCTCACATATGAGTTCAGTGTGAAACTACAACGTGACATTTCAACATGAGCGGTAGTTTAGTTCTGGCAAAATAACCGGCTTGGTTTATTTCAACATACATTTTTTGAATCAAACATTGTACCTGGATACATTAACATTAGTTAATGCATAGTGAACTAACTTGAGCAATGAACCACTATGCTAACACTGACATGCTATATATATATATATATATATATATATATATATATATATATATATATACAGTATATGTATGTGTGTATATATATATATATATATATATATATATATATATATACATACACACACACACACATAGGTAGTCAAAGCATTAACTAATGTAAGCAAATGTGCCATAGTAAAGCGTTGCTCTGTTTGTTAACATTAGTTAATGCAGGTTCCTCAATAAGCTTACAGCCTTTCTCAAATAACAGACTAGATTTATAACTGCTGTACCATGAACAATGAGCAATCTGGTTTTAAGGCATTAATAGTAATAAGCCAGACCTCATTGTAACCTGTTAATGTTCTGTTTGTTAACATTAGTTAATCAGTTAGAGACCATGAACTCATAATGGACAATACTGACAGCCTTTATTCATCAATTAAATCTTTTACATTACTAATATTTCATGATGTTTTGAAAATGAATTGTAATAAAGTGTAAAAATTATTTACCTAATGAACGTGAACTAATGTTAAGGTGTAAGAGCTCAATCTAGTTTTTTTTTTTTTTTTTTTTTTAATCTAATGAATTGGGTCTCATGAACTAACAACGAGCAAAACAGTCTTTTTATTAAACTAGTGTTAATTTTTTTAATTGTACAGTTTAATATATATTAACCTGTTAAAAATTAAACTGAATAGTACAGAAACTATAGTAAGGTCTTGTGTTAACATTAATGGTTGTACTAACAATGAGCAGTATATTTTTTACAGCATTTAAGTTAACACTTCTAAGTATTGTTCATTATTAACTCATGTTCGCTCATAATGAATTAGCATTACCAATAAAATGTCACATTTTATAAAAATGTTTAAGACCATATATGAATGTTAGTCCATGACACTTTGATAATATGCCTCTTATTTTAACATTTTAACAATAGTTTAAGATATCATAGATCAAATTATGTTTAATTGCTAATAATCTTTCAGTAACCATAAATGTGGCTAAAAGCATCTGCTCATTGCATAAATGTTAACAGAAAATAACTGATTTTCCTTCCTGCAAGTTCAATGAAGCACAAATGAAAGAGATGTCCTTCTATGAAAGGTTTATTTGAGAAGCACTTAAATAGAGAAAATGGCATTTGAAAAAAATATATACGTATAAATGTGTCTAATAAGCACAGAATAAATGGACAAGAAATCATTCACACACAATCCATATAATATACAGTAAACATCCTCATAATCCTAAAACAGCTAATTAATGCACATTCACCAAAGCAGCATCTTTTCTTCAGCTTTTTATTTTTCTGGTGATACGAGGAGATGAATCTCATATCTGTCAGTGAACTGAAGACGAGAAATCAGAGAAGTGCTTCTGTTCTGAGGAGGGAATATGACAATACTCAGATCACGAGACACTTTCACACGTTCAGACTGAACTTCCACACAACAGCAGAAACTAGACCATCCATAAATCATCGTTTACTCTCCATGTCATTCAGACCTCTATGACTGACTTCTGTGAAACACAAGATGCTTTGAAGAACCAGACAACATTAGAGCCCACTGACTTTCAGAAGGAGATATTTTGAGAAAGACGGACAGGTTTGAATGACATGAGGGAGAGTAAACGAGTTAATAATGAATGAAGTCTTACTCATGAGCTGAAGACGCTGTAAATCCTTCATGAAGCTGCACGTGACGCACTCGAGTGTGAACAGATCATTGATGAAAACCAGCACAAACAATGACGCACGGAGCTGCTGGATCAGAAAATAACTCCACAGATGCTCATGAAAGAGGAACAGAGTCTCATCTACAGACTGAAGACACTGAGTCACAGAAACACAGTGCTTCCAAACGCTTTCTTCAAACACAAAGCATTTTATAGCTCACATTTTCAATATTGTTTTACTGATCAAATTAATTTATTTGGATTTTTTTGTCTTTTCAACCTCAAGATCCTCACTGAAAACTGAGCTGATAAACACAGGGCTATTATAGTTTTAAAAAAAAAAATCATTCCTTGAAATAAAATACATTTTAACAAACTATAAAAAACATTTTATTTCAGCTCGTTCCTTTTCATCTAATTTAAAGGGATAGTTCACCCAAAAATGAAAATTCTGTCATTAATTACCCTCATGTCGTTCCAAACCCGTAAGACCTTCATTCATCTTTAGAACACAAATTAAGATATTTCTGATGAAATCCGAGAGCTCTCTGACCCTCCATAGACAGCAAGGGAACTACCACGATCAAGGCACAGAAACGTAGTAAAGACATCGTTAAAACAGTCCATGCGACTTCAGTGGTTCAACCGTAATTTTATAAAGCTACAAGAATACGTTTTGTGTGCAAAGAAAACAAAAATAACGACTTAAATCAGTTGCTTTGCTGTCTATGCTGGGTCAGAGAGCTCTCGGATTTCATCAAAAATGATGAACTAAGGTCTTACGGGTTTGGAACGATGTGAGGATGAGTAACAAATAATGACAGAAATTTCATCATTTTTGGGTGAACTATCCCTTTTAATGTGATGTACTAAAATTACTAAAACTAAAACAAATGAAAATGTAAAAATATACATATAAAATATACAGTGTGACCTCTGACCTTAAATGTGGCCGCTCATGTGCTGTCTGTCCCACAGTTCAGCTGCTCTTCATCAGCGGCGGCATGAGCCTCGTCTTCCTCCTCCTGCTGCCCACACACACACACGCACGCACGCACACAAACACACACATGCCCCCCCCTCCTCCCCCAAACAAACACAAACACACAAACAAACACACGCACACAAACAAACAAACATGCGTGCATGCACACACACACACACACACACACACACACACACACACTTTGACACACTTTGTGAGCGTCACTGCAGTTCATTTATACATGATGTTTGTCAATAAATCTATTTGAGTTCATGCAGACGGTAAACTACAGATGTCTTCATTTGAATTATATAACACAAGAAAGCTGATGGAGTTCCAAAGAATAAATATATGGAGTTTTTTTCAAAAAATAAAAGCTGATTTAATTTTAGCAAGGTGCTATACAGTAAAAACTATAAACTGAGCTAATGAAACGATCTGCAGCACATACTTCAGAGACTTCAACTTGTCACTACCGAAACACAGTAATAATGATTTAAGGGTTATATTGACCTATTAAGATTTTGCTTACATTTTCATTGTAAATATATATTTTTTGCTATTTTATTTAATTTTTTTAGAGGTAAATCAATTACATTTTTAACCATTTTTCAAGTGTAATTTATGAGATTTGTTGTATTTTGAATCCAATCTTTCTTTGCTAAAGGGATAAAGTTGATCATACTGATTTCAAAGTTAAGGATTCATTAGTTTCACTATACATTGAACCAAAAACTATCATAACATCTTAGCTGATAATTCAGTATACTTTATTTTTGACAAAACCTCCCATGATTCAGTAGTGACTGCACATTTTCGGTAGTGACTGTAATGCTTTGGTAGCGACCACATCACATTACAGAATTTGAACTGGCATACTAAAACAAAAAATTTGCAGAATTGTACTAAAATTGTGTTTATTTCCCCCAAATATGAGGATTATGTGTTCCCTTTTGTCACTACCAAAACGATGACATGTTTCAGTTGTGACTGTTTCGGTAGTGACAATTCTATGGGATAACACCCAAAAAACAAAGTTGTCACTACCGAAACTCCACCAAATATTTCGGTAGTGACAATTTTAGATACTTTTGAACCTCAAAGCTGCTAATCAGCACATGGTTAGCTACCACAGTTCTGAACAGTGGTACACATATAAAAACTAAATGTTATGGAATAACTTCCAAGAAAATGTGCTTAAATGCAGAAAAAGGTGTCCGGTAGTGACGTTCCTTAAAGTTACACACAGATTTTTCAGATATTTCAGGAATATTTCCTGATCATAAAAGTAGGGCTCAGTCTTGAGACTGTAAAATCAGTCTCGGCCAATAGACTACAATATACACCGTTTCAGTAGTGACATGAAAATGCAGGACACATTTGTTTACATAAAGTTTCATAATTTACAAAGAAAATATAAAATAAATATTCACTTTTTAAAAGAATCAAAAAGATACTTTTAAAAACAACAATGGAAAAAATTATTTCAATATTTTCAGAAGTTGAAAGGGGTTAGGGTTTGGTGACAGCCACCTCCCAATTGAAAGTAATCATAAACGATGATTTTATATATATTAAGCTTACTGATATTTTAAATATTATTGTGGGTTTCAATAGAGAATAGAAGGATCTTAGTAAACATCTAAGATTTTTTTTTTGTGGGACAGCAGTTTGGAGCAGTTCTGTAGAATGGCCATATATATATATATATATATATATATATATACACACACACACACACACACTCACCCAAGATCACCAGATTTGAATGTTTTGGTGCTGTTTTTGTAACCATTTTCTCCTCTAGAAATGTTTAAGTGCTTCTGTGAAATCAGGTCGAGTCTCAGTACTGATCAGACTCCAGAAACACACACCTGAGCTCTGCGGTCTTCTTCTTCTGTGGCTCTCTCTCCAGCACTCGCTGAAGCTCGTTCTCCCCGACGGCGGAGCGCAGCGCCACGAAATCCGGCCAGTGCTTTAGGGCTGAAACGATTAGTCGACATTATCGACAACAAAAAATTGTCGACAAATATTTTTGTTGTCGAGTAGTCGTTCTGTCTCATATGAGCTAGTGTAAAAGCCTGCAGTAATGTGGTTTGACCAGTGTGGCGCTGTAGCGCAAGAGTGTAATTCAGCTCTCCTGGATGCAGTTCAAGAGAAGAACACACAGCGCTTCAGAGCAGCCTTTGGATGTAAATAGAGCCGATGCTGCTCGCTGTCCTCTGAATAACGAAATAAACAACAAAAACTGACAGCGGTGTGAAAGTAGCAGTTAAGATCTGATTTTAGCGATGTGGATGTTTGCACGATATCTGCAGTTCGGTTCTCCATTAAAGCAGTCATGTCACTTTTATTTATATAAAGTTAGTATACTTTATGCAATAGATAGTCTTAAATCAAGCAGCTGTACAGTATTAAACACGATAAAGCAGAGTCAGTGAGTGTCGCTTTCAGTTACAATTACAACTTGATTTTCTGTTATAAAGCAGCTCTCCCGTGTGGAGCTAGCTAATGATAAAATATGTTTATTAGTGGGAAAAAAATAATATAACCATATAAGGTATTTTAAGAGAGATTAGGTTGCAAATAAAATAGTTTACAAAAATAAGCATCATATCACTTAACTTTATTTTGTTTCTTATCCATATGACATACTAAAGGAGATGTTAGGGCAAATGATGTCATTCATTTATTTTTTCATATAGCTAATTAAATGTAGAATAAGAGAGTTTCTCTGTCTGTCATCTCGTTTTGTGTGCGAAATATACACTACCAGTCAAAAGTTTCTGAACAGTAAGATTTTTAAAGTTTTTTTAAAGTCGTCTCTTCTGCTCACCAAACCTGCATTTATTTTATCCAAAATACACCAAAAGCAGTAATATTGTGACATATTTGTACTATTTAAAATAACTTTTTTATATTTGAATATATTTTATAAATGTAATTTATTTCTGTGATCAAAGCTGTATTTTCAGCATCATTACACCAGTCTTCAGTGTCACATGATCCTTCAGAAATCATTCTAATATACTGATTTACTGCTCAAGAAACATTTATTATTATTATCATCATCATCATCATCATCATCATCATCAATATTTAAAACAGTTGAGTACATTTTCTTCAGAATTCTTTGATGAATAGAAAGATCCAAAGATCAGCATTTATCTGAAATAAAAAGCTTTTGTAACATTATACACTATACCATTCAAAAGCTTGGAGTCAGTATAATTTTTTTTTTATAAAAAAGGAGAGAGAAATTATAGAAATGAATACTTTTATTTAGCAAGGATGATTTCAACTGATCAAAAGTGATGATAAAGACATTTATAATGTTACAAAAGATTTCTATTTCAGATAAATGCTGTTCTTCTGAACTTTCTATTGAGCAGCAAATCAGAATATTAGAATGATTTCTGAAGGATCACGTGACTGGAGTAATGATGCTAAAAATTCAGCTTTGAAATCACAGGAATAAATTACATTTTAAAATATATTCAAATAGAAAGCAGTTATTTCAAATAGTACAAATATTTCAAAATATTACTACTTTTGCTGTATTTTGGATCAAATAAATGCAGGCTTGGTGAGCAGAAGAGACTTCTTTAAAAACATTCAAAATCTTACTGTTCAAAAACTTTACTGGTAGTGTATCTATTTGTATAAATTAATAGTTGAATAATTGTAATTACATAATATGATTTTCAAAAGCTGAAGTGACCTTTCTTTATTTGTTAGAATATGTATAATTCAATATTTTAACTAACTGCAAAAGCTGAATAATCAATCAAAGTCTACTGATTAATCAGTAAAATAATCGATGACTAGTCGATTAATCGTTCTAATAATCGTTAGATTAACCGATTATCAAAACAATCGTTTGCTGCAGCTCTACAGTGCTTGAGCAGCTCGTCGAACACACACGCCTGACGCACACACAGACACAGACGGGTCAGACGGGTGGATGCGGGTCAGTCTGCAGGTGTGTGTCAGTCACAGACCTGTGTCTCTCTGAAGACGTAAGGGCCGAGCACTCGCTGCTGACTCAGGACTCGCTGCGCTGCGTCTGGAGGAACGTGGATCTGCAGTGCCGGAGGAACAGAACAACTGATGAAGCAGCTGATGATGATGGACACCTTCCTCTGGAGCATCACGTCATCACAGCGGGAGTGACACAGATCCTACACACACACACACACACACAGTTTATTGAACCTTAAAATCTAAAACAAAAGTCTGCTTGTGTGTGTTTTATGTTTTGTATCATGTTTGCTCCATCATGCTTTTATGGTTTATCTAGTCTGATACAGCGAGAATAGGAAGCTCAATTTTATTCAGAGACTTAAACTGAGAAAAAATATGAATTTGCTGCAGATGCTGATATTTATATGATGAAATTCTGCTGGTTGTGATGTAAATCACTGAGATCTTTATAACAGTGCAGCAGATACTGACATAAAATGATCTAAATATCAGTCATCACTCTATATCTCCAATAACATGTCTTAGTAAGATGAGATTGAAATGATCCAAACATATAATGCAGTGCTGATTGAGAGATGAAGAAATAAACGCTCCTCAGAAGATGTGAGATGAAGATCATTCCTCCGCTGAGGAACAGAGAAAGTAAAGCTTCTGGAAACAAACGCTCCTCAAAAGATCCTGATGATCAGATTTGAGACTAAAACATGATTGATGGAGAATCAAGTAAAGCTGAGCTGCTTCAGTCCAGTAAGTGTTCATCTGGAAATATTACTAATAATATCAAAGTTATTCTTGCGTTTATTGGTTAAAGAACATCATGAACGAAGACTGGAATTATCCACAGACTAAGACAGATAAAGCTCCTTCTCCAGATGAATGTGTGGAGCGTCTCTTTCTCATCTCACCTTGTACCTCTGAACCTCCAGCCAGAAGAGCAGATCATCATGGACAGACAGAAACTTCTGGAACTACAGACAGGTGACGGGATTCAACAGAGCTCTGCGCAGAGCCACTGACTCCTGAGACCAACTCATCAGACCGCCAGACACCTGCTGACACACACACAATACACACACAATACACACACACAGTCATCAGTTTGTGGCAGTGAATAAAGAGGTATCATACCAATAACAAGTGCAGTACAGAGTACCTCAAGGCTCAGTACTAGGACCGTGACTTTTTATGCTTTACATGTTACAATTAGAAACAAACGGATACAATTATTTGAAAATCTGGAATCTGAGGGTGAAAAAAAAAAAAATCAAAATATTGAGAAAATCACCTTAAAGTTGTCCAAATGAAGTTGCATAATTTTTGATTAATAGTATGCAATGCACATTATTAATCAAAAATTAAGTTTTGATATATTTACAGTAGGAAATTTACAAAATATTTTCATGGAACATGATCTTTACTTAATATCCTAATGATTTTTGGCATAAAATAAAAATCTATCTTTTCGACCCATACAATGTATTGTTGGCTACTGCTACAAATATACCTGTGCTACTTATGACTGCTTTTGTGCTCCAGGGTCACATATTTATTCGCAGCCCTATGAAACATACGGAATACATAGTTGATATAAAAAACTGGATGACGAGTAATTTCTTAGTGCTAAATTCTGAAAAAAAAAAAATGGAGGTGTTAATTATCAGACCTAAAACCTCTGCATGTAATAACCTAGAACATAGTCTAATACTTGATGGCTGCTCTGTAAATTCTTCGTCATCAGTTAGGGACCTAGGTGTGCTATTTGATAGCAATCTTTCCTTCAAAAGCCACATTTGTAAAACCTCATTTTTACATCTCAAAAATATATCTAAATTACGACCTTTGCTTAACATTAATTCATGCGTTCATGACCTCGAGGTTAGATTATTGTTTTTTTTATTATTATTATTATTATTATTATTATTAGGGGAAGGGGAAGGGAAGTGGTATGTGGCCAAGTATGGTGACCCACACTTGGAATTTGTGCTCTGCATTTAACCCATCCAAGTGCACACACACAGTAGTGAACATACACCTGGAGCAGTTGGGGGTTTTGGTGCCTTGCTCAAGGGTCTCGTGGTATTGAGGGTAGAGAGAGTGCTGGACATTCACTCACCACACCTACAACCCCTGCCGGACCTGAGACTCGAACCCACGACCTTTGGGTTACAAGTCCAACTCTCTATCCATTAGGCCACGACTGCCCCCAGGACCAGCAGACTGAAGGACAGCTTCATCCATCAGGCTGTCAGGAAGCTGAACTCCCTCCCGACCTTGCCCCCCCTCCCCTTTCTTACCCCACGCACCACTGAACTCTGACCCTCAGATCCCCCCCCCCCTTTCCCACTTACAAACTGTGACCCGCACCAGTCTCTTTGTGCAGCATTGGACTGATCACTACCCCATCCAGCATTGACTGCAAACTACCTCCTATGACAGTTTAATTAAGACTGTTCTCTGAGCTCTTTAGCTCTTCATCACTTTAACACTGATAACCTCTTTTTTGCACTACACTCATTACATCTGCACAGTTTTTTTGCACTACACTCATTACATCTGCACAGTTTTGTTTATTTAATGGTTTGCACTATCTACCATGTGCCTTACGCCACTTTACCTATCTCTTTTTTACAATGTCCTTATTGCATATCTGTATAGTTTGTATTTATATATATTTAAACTGTAATTATCTGTATTTTTACATTACTGTTAGTGTTTAGTATTAATTGTATGCACCAAGGGTCTGAGAGTTACGCAATTTCAATTCTCTGTATGTATGTGCTGTACATGTGGTGGAATTGACAATAAACCTGACTTTGACTTTGACTTTGACTGACTTTGATTGTAATGCTTTATTGGGTGGTTGTTCTGCATGCTTAATAAACAAACTCCAGATGGTTAAAAATGCAGCAGTTAGAGTCCTTACTAGAACCAGGAAGTATGACCATATTAGCCTGGTTCTGTCAACACTGCACTGGCTCCCTATCAAACATCGGATAGATTTTAAAATCTTGTTAATTACTTATAAAGCCCTGAATGGTTTAGCTCCTCAGTACTTGAGCGAGCTCTTATCACATTATAGTCCTCCACGTCCGCTGCGTTCTCAAAACTCTGGCCATTTGATAATACCTAGAATATCAAAATCGACTGCGGGCGGCAGATCCTTTTCCTATTTAGCGCCCAAACTCTGGAACAATCTACCTAACACTGTTCGGGAGGCAGACACACTCTGTCAGTTTAAATCTAGATTAAAGACACATTTCTTTAACCTGGCTTACACATAACACACTAATACACTTCTATTATTCAAATCCGTCAAAGGATTGTTAGGCTGCATTAATTAGATCAACCGGAACCGGGAACACTCCTCATAACACACGATGTACTCGTTACATCGTAAGAAGAATGGCATCTACGCTAATATTAGTCTCTTTCTTTCTTATTCCGAGGTCACCGTAGCCACCCAGATCCAGACCGTATCCAGATCAGATGGTCACTGCAGCCACCCGGATCCAGACACACACACACACACACACACACACACACACACACACAGAGAGAGACAGACGTGTGCAGCTGGAACACACTGGACAAGATCTAAATCATCTGACACATGAATCCATGTTACGTCACATCATGACATGAACGTGATGCAGCGGCTCTTACAGTCACAATGATCATTAGACACAGGAATCAATTACAGCCAATTAGCACAGTTACTGATCTGGACGTGCTGATAGAAAAAAACTACATTAATGCATGAATGGCACAATGTGTCCAGAAAAAAAAAATCATTCAAGAAATATTTCAAAAAACAAATATGAATTCAGTTAGAAGAGAAACTGACACTATCAAGGAGGAACTGGAGAGAAGAGGAAAATCTCTCTTAAACTTATCATGTCAGAACGAGCTCACCTTCCACACAAATCTCCTCCTGCGCTGATGGATGACCGGCTGCTGCTCACACTCCACGTCAGTCACCTGCACACACACACACACACACACACCTGTCTCAGTGCACATGCATTCGTTCACAGGAAGGGTTTTTTTTTTTTTTTTTTTTTGCTTTAAACGAATGGTTATTGTCATGGTGTAAAGAACAGAAACTGCTCTTTGTTAATAATTGGAATCTTTTCTGGGAGCGTCCTAGGCTTTTCCGTGCTGATGGCCAGCACCCCAGCAGAGTCGGAGCAGAACTCCTGTCGGACAACATCTCCAGGACTCTACGCTCCATCTGACTAGTAAGCCAATTCTCAAATAACTGCTATGATGACTTTTGTTCTACCCACTTAAATGACAGAAATACTTGTGCTGTCCAATCTATAAAGACTGTGTCTGTTCCCCGAACAGTGAAGCCAAAATATAAATTTAATGCAGGATCTAGAAATAATCTGATCGTGATTAAACCAGAAAAATGCAAAACAAATAAACAAAAGCAATTTTTAAAGCTTGGGCTCCTAAACATTAGATCACTCGTACCCAATGCAGTTATTGTAAATGAAATGATCACAGATAATAGTTTTGATGTGCTCTGCTTGACTGAAACCTGGCTCAAACCAAATGATTATATTGGTCTAAATGAGTCTACTCCACCAAGCTACTGTTATAAGCATGAGCCCCGTCAGACTGGCCGTGGTGGCGGTGTTGCAACAATATATAGTGATATTCTCAATGTTACCCAGAAAACAGGATACAGGTTTAACTCATTTGAATTGCTTCTGCTTAATGTTACACTGTCAGATATGCAAAAGAAATCTCTCCTATCTCTTGCTCTGGCTACTGTATATAGACCGCCAGGGCCGTATACAGATTTCTTAAAAGAATTTGCAGATTTCCTCTCAGACCTATTGGTTACTGTTGATAAAGCGCTAATTGTCGGAGATTTTAACATTCACGTTGATAATACAAATGATGTGTTAGGACTTGCGTTTACTGACCTAATAAATTCTTTTTGAGTCAAGCAAAACGTCACCAGGCCCACTCATTGTTTTAATCATACGCTAGATTTAATTATATCACATGGAAATGATCTTACTGACATAGATATCGTACCTCAAAGTGATGATGTTACTGACCATTTCCTAGTATCGTGCATGCTGAGTATTACTGATATTAACTATATGGCTCCGCGTTATCGTCCAGGAAGAACTATTGTTCCAACCACTAAAGATAGATTCAGAAATAACTTGCCTGATTTATCTCAACTGCTCTGTGTACCCATAAATACACATGAACTAGATGAAATGACTAGCAACATGGGCACTATCTTCTCTAATACATTAGAAGCTGTTGCGCCCATCAAATTGAAAAAGGTTAGAGAAAAACGTACTGCGCCATGGTACAAGAGTAATACCCATTCTCTCAAGAAAGAAACTTGAAACTTGAGCGCAAATGGAGAAAAACTAACTTGGAAGTTTTTAGAATTGCGTGGAAAAACAGTATGTCCAGTTATAGACAGGCTTTAAAAGCTGCCAGGGCAGAGCATATCCGCAAACTCATAGAAAATAACCAAAACAATCCAAGGTTTTTATTTAGCACAGTGGCTAGATTAACAAATAAACAGACGCCGCCCGATCTAAATATTCCTTCACAGTTGAATAGTAATGACTTTATGAATTTCTTCACTGATAAGATAGATAACATCAGAAATACAATAACAAATGTGGATTCTGCAGCGTCTAGTACTTCAGCTCCATTCATTGCACCCAAAGAAAAACTGCAGTGCTTTACAACTATAGGACAGGAAGAGCTAAATAAACTTATCACTGCATCTAAACCAACAACATGCCTATTAGATCCTGTACCCACTAAATTACTGAAAGAGTTGTTACCTGTAGCAGAAGAACCACTTCTCAATATTATTAACTCATCGATATCTTTAGGTCACGTCCAAAAGCCATTCAAGCTGGCGGTTATTAAGCCTCTTATTAAAAAAACACAACTAGATCCTAATGAACTAGCAAATTACAGACCCATTTCTAATCTTCCGTTTATGTCTAAAATTCTAGAAAAAGTTGTGTCTGCTCAGTTGTGCTCTTTTTTGCAAAAAACAAAAGATCTCTATGAAGAAATTCAGTCAGGTTTCAGGCCCCACCATAGCACAGAAACCACACTTGTTAAAATTACAAATGACTTGCTTCTTGCGTCAGACCAAGGCTGCATCTCATTGCTAGTTTTACTTGATCTTAGTGCTGCATTCGACACTATAGATCATGACATACTCATACATCGATTACAAAACTATACGGGTATTCAAGGGCAGGCTTTAAGATGGTTTAGATCCTACCTGTCTGATCACTACCACTTTGTTTATTTAAACAGGGAGTCATCTCAATTATCACCAGTAAAATATGGAGTACCACAAGGATCTGTCCTAGGTCCTCTGCTATTTTTAATATACATGTTGCCCCTTGGTAATATTATTAGAAAATACGGGATTAGTTTCCATTGTTATGCTGATGATACTCAACTATATATCTCAACAAGACCAGATGAAACTTCTAAATTATCTAAGCTAACAGAGTGTGTTAAAAATGTAAAAGATTGGATGACCAATAATTTTCTCCTATTAAATTCAGATAAGACAGAGATATTACTTATTGGACCAAAAAACAGTACACAGAATCTCTTGGATTATAATTTGCAACTAGATGGATGTACTGTTACTTCCTCTACAGTCAAAAATCTGGGTGTTATATTAGACAGCAACTTGTCTTTTGAAAATCATATTTCCCATGTTTCAAAAACAGCATTCTTCCATCTTAGAAACATTGCCAAGCTACGAAACATTACCTGTTTCTGATGCAGAAAAGCTAGTTCATGCATTCATGACCTCTAGACTGGACTATTGTAATGCACTGCTAGCTGGTTGTCCTGCATCTTCAATAAACAAGCTACAGGTAGTCCAAAATGCAGCGGCTAGAGTCCTTACCAGGTCAAGAAAATATGATCATATTACCCCAATTTTACAGTCTCTGCACTGGCTACCTATTAAGTTCCGCATCAGTTACAAAATATTATTACTTACCTATAAGGCCCTTAATGGTTTAGCTCCTGCGTACCTAACTAGTCTTCTACCACGCTACAATCCATCACGCTCCCTAAGGTCGCAAAACTCTGGACTTTTGGTAGTACCTAGGATAACAAAGTCAACTAAAGGAGGTAGAGCTTTTTCACATTTGGCTCCTAAACTCTGGAATAGCCTTCCTGATAACGTTCGGGGTTCAGACACACTCTCTCTGTTTAAATCTAGATTAAAGACACATCTCTTTACCCAAGCACATAATGCATCTCATAATCTTGTACTGCAGTTATATCTGATCAAACACACATTATTGTTCTTTAGCTTGGATTGAACAAATCATTATTGATTGGTTGGAACAGCAGCTACGCTAATTATGTCTCTATTTGTTTCTCTGTTTCTGCCACGGGATTAAATCCATGTAACTACAAGCACAAGCTACACTCAGTTACACAAGCTTCAGTCTGGATCCAGAACACCTGAGAAGAGATGATGCCAACCCCTCAGAGGACCTCAGATGATGCCAACCCTCAGACAACATACAGAACTACCAAATTTCGCCATAAGTTAAATATATTAAGTTTCTACAATATATAAATATATTGTAGAAACTTAATTTCCTGTAAAGCTGCTTTGCAACGTTTTGTATTGTGAAAAGCGCTATACAAATAAACTTGAACTGAATTTAATGTCATCAGTGCCTCTAGTCATCAGAGGAAGAGTGTGATATGAGAGAAATCCCGCTATAGATTTATTCACGTGTTCTGAATTTTCTTTATGAAGTTTGTGAATGTCATGATGGATGTTTACGAGCAGGAGATCACAGATGCTGAGTGTGTTTTACTCCGTGACCTCATCATCATCATCATCAGTGTTTAGGACAGGAGCAGAATGAGACGCGTCTCTGTCAGCTGGTGTCTGATGATCTGATCAGCCAGTGTTTTGGGTAATTACGGTAATTAGTGTAATTAGGAAACCGGAGGAATCTCAGGTGTAATTTGCTCACAGGTAACGTGAGGAGAGACGGACTCAGACATCAGAGAACATCAGAACATCTCACTGCAGACACACGTCTCTCCTCAAATACAAACCCTGACAGACTGAGCAGCACAACACACTCAGCAGAAAACAGAAGTGCTCCTGCAGTGCAAATTCTATTGTTATTATTATTATTGTTATTATTATGCAGTGGTTTTACACCAGGGACGTCAGGAGGACTTCAAATGATTTCATGTCCATCTTCAAGAATCGGCTAAAAACACATCTCTTCCATCTTTATTTGACTCTCTAACTCTAGCACTCTCTATTCTAATTCTATTCTATTCTATAAAAAAAACTAGCTTTTCTAATCTTTTTGTATTCTATCTATTAGTTTTCTTTTTATTTATTATACAATCAATTAAAAGCAAAAAAGGCCTCTAACACTAGCTTGCTCTATTCTTTTTCTATTCTATCTGTTTTCTTTTTATTATATAATTTAAAAAAAAAACCTTACTACGTGTACTGTGTTAAGCTGAGACTTGTTAGCACTTGCATATCATTGTTGATTTTGATTGCTTCCATTGTCCTCATTTGTAAGTCGCTTTGGATAAAAGCATCTGCTAAATGACTGAATGTAAATGTAATGTAAATGTGAACAGGGTAAAACTCTAACACACATTAACATAATCACCCCTGTTCATTAATCACAGTACATTAAGGCAACTGTTTTTCAAGTTTTCCGAAATGTTATGCTTAGATATTAAGCATTATCTAATTAAATATGCACTAATTTGCATAGATTTCCAGAACATAAATCTGAAAATGTGATAAAACCAGGTTCATAATTCTTGTTTGATTTTGTCGTCATAATTAGATTTGAAGGTTTTCCAGAGGGGATTTTGGATTTCTCTTTTTATCACTCCATAAATCAGAAAATACTGTCAAACAGAAAACAAACACATTTTCACCATGTTTTTAGGAGTAAAATGTATAAATCAGTGTGAATGATAATATGAATAAACCTTCAGGATAAAACTGTAATGTTTGCTGTATGTAAGTGCTGCTGAAGTGGAGATTTGTCCAAAACAAGATATTTCTGGAAAAAAGAAATTACAATTCTGGCTTTTTTATAATGATTATACATTTTACTAGTTATGCCAAGATCAGGTAAAAACTGAAATTCAAACATATTTTTAAAAAATCCTGATCCTTAATCCTTATCAGCAAATCAGGAATGACTGGAAAAGTTGTGTATTAAAAAGGTCACAAATGAAAAAGTGCAGGAACCCTGAAGAACATTCAACTCTTAAAACTTCTGTAATCCAGAAACTTATTTTAATTTTAATAATTATTTTAGTTACATATTTGAATCTATGGACACTTCTAGTTTCTGTACATTAAAAGGTTTTAAACACAAAACTGTCATTATAGCAGGTGAAGCACAGGAATCATTGTATTCAGCCTCTGAATATTGTTATGATGGAGAGACTTGGAGTCAAAAAGGTTGAAAACTGCAGGACTACAGTGAATCTGTTTTCTTGAAAATGGAGTGTTTAAGGGATCTGTATGTAAAGATATTCATTAACATACAGGAAGCTTTAAAGAAGAGAGGAGTCTGAGTGTTAAAGATGATGGTGTGGATGTTTCATTACCTTCTGCTGCTGACGCGTGATGAAGTGTGAGCTCGAGAGAAACAGCGGCAGCCATCGAGTTTCCAGACGATTGTGAAGCAGAGACTGAAGCTCAGTGAGAACAGACAGAGAGATGGACTCACACTGGAGACGCTGCCACCCACCGCACATCTGCAGCAACTACACACACACACACACACACACACGCAAACCACAAATGTGAGCCTGGAGCACAAAAGCAGTCATAAGTAACACTGGTATATTTGTAGCAATAGTCAACAATACATTGTATGGGTCAAAATTACTCATGCTCATTCAGACTCGAGCCGGTCTCGTACCCTCATCTGCTGTTCTTCAGTGGCTGGACTTCCAGGTCCAAACAGGAAGCTGCTGCTGAGATATTTGTCTCTGATGCTGGTGTTTCTCTCCTCCAGCAGCGCTCCATCACTCTTCTTCAGCTGCTCCACATCCAGCCAGCACTGCAGCTCCAGACTACACACACAACCACACAACCACACGCACGCACGCACACAACCACACACACACACACACACGCACACAACCACACACACACACGCGCACACAACCACACACACACACACACACAACCACACGCACGCACGCACACAACCACACACACACACACACGCACGCACGCACACAACCACACACACACACGCACGCACGCACACAACCACACACACACACACGCACACAACCACACACACACACACACACAACCACACGCACGCACGCACACAACCACACACACACACACGCACGCACGCACACAACCACACACACACGCACGCACACACACAACCACACACGCAAGCACACATAACACATATAACACACACACACACACACACACACACACACAACCACACATGTGACCCTGGAGCACAAAAGCAGTCATAAGTAGCACAGGTATATTTGTAGCAATAGCCAACAATACATTGCATGGGTCAAATTTATCAATTTTTCTTTTATGCCAAAAATCATTAGGATATTAAGTAAAGATCATGTTCCATAAAGATATTTTGTAAATTCCCTACTGTAAATATATCAAAACTTAATTTTTGATTAGTAATATGCATTGCTAAGAACTTCATTTGGACAATTTTAAAGGTGATTTTCTCAATATTTAGATTTTTTTTTGCACCCTCAGATTCCAGATTTTCAGATAGTTGTATCTCAGCCAAATATTGTCCTATCCTAACAAACCATACATCAATGGAAAGATTATTTATTCAGCTGATGTATGAACCTCAATTTAAAAAAAAAAAAAAAAAAAAAGTACCCTTATGACTGGTCTTGTGGTCCAGGGTCACAAATACACACAAATCGGGCTGCAACAAACAATTATTTTGATAATCGATTAATCTAACAATTATTAGAACGATTAATCAACTAATCGCCGATTATTCCACTACTTAATCAGTAGACTCTGACTGATTATTCAACTTTTGCAATTAGATAAAATATTGAGCTTTACATATTCTAACAAATAAATAAAGGTAATCACTTCAGCTTTTGAAAATCATTATGTAATTACAATTACTATACAATTAATTTATACAAATATATATTTGGCACACAAAATGAGACGGCAGACAGAGAAACTCTCTCATTCACCATGTAATTAGCTGTATGAAAAAGTAACTGAATGACACATCATTCTGCCGAACATCTCCTTTTGTAAGTCATATGGATAAGAAACAAAATAAAGGCAAGTGATAAGACATTTTATTTTTGGATAAACACTTTTATTCACAACATAATCTCTCATAAAATACCTTATATGGTTATGATAATCAAAACAGTCCTGAGCTAGATCAAGCTTTGATCTCTGCAAACCAAACTATCACGTTAATTAAATAATTTTTTCCCCACTAATAAAGAGATTTTATCATTAGCTAGCTCCACACTGGAGAGCTGCTTTATAACAGAAAATCAAGTTGTAATTATAACTGAAAGCGACACTGACTCTGGTTTTTCATGTTTCATACTGTAAAGCTGCTTGTCTATTGTATAAAGTACTATAGAAATAAACGATGTGACTGGACTTTACTGGAGGACTGAACAAACATCCTCATCACTGTAATCAGATGCTTTCTGAACTGCTGCTTTCTCACCGCTGTAGCATTTGGACCAATCAGGCACACAATTTTGCATGTGATCTAACAAATCAATTAGTTATTAGATTAACAAATGGTCACAGACACCCCACCCAATACACATACTGAGTGCCGGTATGTCTGTCCATGACTCCAGGCCCCCGGTTCCATGGCAACCTATCTGATAACACTAGTTTTATTGGTCAAAGGAATGCGGGCAGAGCAACATTTCCCTTTAGGAAAGACATAATGCCCATAAAAGTGGACTCTTCTCTATTTAATTCATAGAAAAACCTTTCTTTGAATTAACACCCATATCCTTCAGGTCATTTTGTATATTGTTACTGTTCTTGTATATTGTCTTTGTACTGTATATTGTTTTATACATGCTTATGATAGATCACTAGTTAATATCACCCCATTTATTCTATGTTTGGTCTCCATCAATTTGTCTTCGGATGATCTAAATCAGTGGTTCTCAACTGGTGGGTCGCGGGACCGTTCGGAGTGTACGGCCATACACAAACACAGATACACAGAAAATGACATCAACAACAAAAAACGTAATTCTAAATGTTTTTTTTTTTTTTTTTTCTGATGCTAGTCTTTTATTTTAAAAGACGTGCATGAAAGCTGTTGACACTTCTGTCAGATGCAGTAATAATTCCTGAGAAAAACGCGCTGTCCAGATTCAGTAGCTGCGGTCAGATGAGATGTAGACAGATTTATTGTCAGTGTCATTATTCTATCGTTATTTTCGTAACTTGCTATGAAAAAAAAAAGTCTCTCACCTCAGAAAAGCGAACTTTCCTGTCCTGTCAGATGTTATACAGTGTTCGTAGCGCGCACTCTTCTATAGCACGCGCAGTATGTCACTTCACTAAAACCAGAAACTACGAGCATGCAACGTGTGAAATAAAAGTACAGTACAGATAAATCACATAACTGTTACTGCGTGTGTTACCTGGGAAGGATTTGCATGAAGGTCAGTATTAATGAATTAATACTAATTCAGTATTAGTAATATTCTTAACAGTCTTAACTTAATTTTTGTTAAATAAATTTGCTTTGTTTTTATTTTTTAACAAATTATGTATATATATATATATATATATATATATATATATATATATATATATATTTGTATATATGTGTGTGTGTGTGTGTGTATATATATATATATATATATATATATATAAAGTGGGTCGCGGCTTGATGACCATGGGAAAACGTGGGTCCCAAGGCCAAACCAGTTGAGAACCACTGATCTAAATGACAGTGTATATTACATGTTGATTCCTATGCAACATATTAGTGTTCTAAGAATCTTTAATAGTTTGTATATCAACTATTAAATCCAACCCCATGCAAATTACCATGCTCAGAGACAAAGAGTCATAAAACCTTCCCTCCAAAAGTTCAAGTCACCATTGGCTCTTTGACTCCCCAGAGGTGTGACCTCTATACCAGATAAAGCTCTCACATCAGTGACGCCAGCCAGTCTGCGGTTCTGTTAGATCCTAAGAGGATGAGGAAGATGTGAGCTAAAACTCTTCTGAACACTTTAAGTTTTTGTGCCAGGCCTCACGGCCTTGTCTTTCCATTCGAACAAAGATTCTTGGATCTTAGCTGATGTCTCTTAACTCTTCTTCACTTTAACTCCCAATCACCATCGAGTCAGAACATCTTTGGAATTCATCACTTCTTCAAACCAGGAAGAACGTGATTGCAAGTCCAAAACCTTGAAACCATCAAGACTTTCATCCGAGACTGCATTCTGGACACTCGTCAACGATCAAGGCAGTGCAAGTATAGTACATTTAACTAAATGAAACAGAGGTTTAGTATAAGTTATAGACCCCGTTATAAACGGCGCTGATGGTTTTACTCAGGTGGTTAACTGACTCTTTCCATAACTGCATTCTCTGTTTTCTCTAATGGCTTCATTCATCCACTTTAGCTCCATTTTGTATGTATGCGTGAGTGTATGTTATTCGTTTGTTTGTTTAGATTATATGTGTGTTAGCGTTTAGTTAATAAAGCTCTTGTGGACAAATTACATGAGTTGCTGATTCTGCCTTGCAAATAATTGTCACTTTACGATTTTGACCCTTGCTACATGCTCTAATGCATTAATAGGAAAGTATTTTCTGTGGCCACGGAAATATCCTTTCTTAGAGTTGATATGAATTTACACTGAATGTTCGCTGGACGAACAGATCAGATGATGGCAATTTAGCTCTGCTACAGTTATTACTGTCAGCCGATATAAATAATTGTAATTAATCATAATTAATTGTAATTATTTATATATGATTCCCTTTTGAGCTAATTTGCTACACCGCTGTCAGTTTTTGTTGTGTTTATTTTGTTATTAAGAGGAAAGTGCACAGCACATATTTACATATTGATCCAAACGTCGCTCAGCAGCTTCAGGTTCGGCTGCGTTTGCTCTGAAGCGCTGTGTGTGTCTTCTCTTGAATTGCATCCAGGAGGGCTGTATAGCGATACAGAGATAGATATAGGGAAGGGAAGGAAGGGAAGGGAAGTGGTGTGTGGCCAAGTATGGTGACCCATACTCGGAATTTGTGCTCTGCATTTAACCCATCCAAGTGCATACACTCAGTAGTGAACATACACCTGGAGCAGTGGGCAGCCAATGCTGCGGCGCCCGGGGAGCAGTTGGGGGTTTGGTGCCTTGCTCAAGGGTCTCACCTCAGTCGTGGTATTCCCTGCTGGACCCGAGACTCAAACCCACAACCTTCGGGTACAAGCCCGACTCTCTATCCATTAGGCCACGACTGCCCCCATAAATATACAGTATTGTGCTGCAGCGCCACACTGGTCAAACCGCATTACTGCAGGCTCTTACATTAGCTCATATGAGATCAAACGACTATTCGACAACAAAAATATTTGTCGACAATTTTTTTGTTGTCAACGCTGGCGATAATGTTGACTAATCGTTTCAGCCCTACACACAAACACATGCACAACACACAAGCAGGTCAAACCAGTGTGCAGGACGCTTGGACACACATCTCGCACACTCACCTGGCCGAGTTCTGCTCCAGGAAGGACAGGAAGTGCTGCAGTTCCACGCGGTTCCGCAGCAGAGAATCCAGACGGAACCCGCGGAACTCTCGCGGAACCTTTGACCAGAGATCCGGCGCTCTGCTGCCCTCTGCTGGTGCATCTACAGTCCAACGCTCCTGCTGGACAACAGACGAGCAGCGTGATCCTGCAGGTTCAAGAGCGCTGTCCTAGGACATGTTTACATGTTTATACCATTCTATAGTAGGGATGTAATGATATTATCAATATCGCGATAGCAATATATTCAATATACACTGTGGAACAGCATCATGATGTACTACTCAAACTCTTGCTGCAGTGGGCAGCACATTTACCAGTGAGAGACAAATCACATCACATGTGCAACATCACGAGGTCGAGCGAGCATACTGTAGTACTTCACAGTGTGCACTGCATACACAGGCCAAATCTGTTCAAACAACAGCATTAGGTGTGTGACGGGTGAATTACCTGCTGTGGTCTGCTGTGTGTGTGTGTGTAGAGAGTCTGCAGCATCTGGAAGAGTTCCGACTCGGCGTAACGCACCTCCTGCCACTGCGCCACCTACAGACAGAGACAGACACTGCACTACTGCCTCCTGCAGGACAATAACTGACCGCTGACATGAGGAGCAGGGGCGGACTTAACCGAAAAGCCAGGTAAGCGGCCGCTTAGGGCCCCGGGGAATCAGGGGGCCCCATCTGATATTGGCGAAACATATTTGGCAAATGCTCCAGTGTCAAGTCAAGTCACCTTTATTTATATAGCGCTTTTAACAATACAGATTGTGTCAAAGCACTTAACAGTATCAAATTGGAGGATAGAGTGTCAGTAATGTATAATAATAAGATTAAACACTCAATTTTCAGTTAAAGGCATTTCATTATTGAATTCAGAGATGTCATTGTCTAGCTCAGTTTAGTTTAAATAGTATCTATGAAATAAAATTGACGTTAATCGTAAAAAATTAAGTGTCCCCAACTGAGCAAGCCAGAGGCGACAGCGGCAAGGAACCAAAACTCCCTCTGTGACAGAATGGAGAAAAAAAACCTTGGGAGAAACCAGGCTCAGTCGGGGGGCCAGTTCTCCTCTGGCCAGGATATTATTATTTATTTTTTTACTTATTGTTTTAATTAAATGTATAAATGTATAAATGTATTATATTTCTATTTTTATATTGTTGCAATTTCTAACAATAATAGTATTATGTAGTTAGGTATTTTATTATATTTATAGTTATTTTGTTTAATTTTAAGTTCTATTGTATTTAAGTCGAGGTCTTCACTGGGGATATGTCCCCGGGGCTCATCCAGGTGTCCGGCCTCCGCTGACGATCAGGGTCGCAGACATCATCTCCCGGCGCCGATCCACCATCTGATCCGGACACGGACTGAGAAACAGAATAATAAAGAAACAGACAAATATTACCGTAGATGCCATTCTTCTTACGATGTAACGAGTACATCGTGTGTTATGAGGAGTGTTCCCGGTTCCGGTTGATCTAAATTAATGCAGCCTAACAATCCTTTAAGGGATTTGAATAATAGAAGTGTATTAGTGTGTTATGTGTAAGCCAGGTTAAAGAAATGTGTCTTTAATCTAGATTTAAACTGACAGAGTGTGTCTGCCTCCCGAACAGTGTTAGGTAGATTGTTCCAGAGTTTAGGCGCTAAATAGGAAAAGGATCTGCCGCCCGCAGTCGATTTTGATATTCTAGGTATTATCAAATGGCCAGAGTTTTGAGAACGCAGCAGACGTGGAGGACTATAATGTGATAAGAGCTCGCTCAAGTACTGAGGAGCTAAGCCATTCAGGGCTTTATAAGTAATTAACAAGATTTTAAAATCTATCCGATGTTTGATAGGGAGCCAGTGCAGTGTTGACAGAACCGGGCTAATATGGTCATACTTCCTGGTTCTAGTAAGGACTCTAGCTGCTGCATTTTGGACCAATTGTAGTTTATTGATCAAGCGTGCAGAACAACCACCCAGTAAAGCATTACAATAGTCTAACCTTGAGGTCATAAACGCATGAATTAGCATTTCTGCATTTGACGTTGAGAGCATAGGTCGCAATTTAGATATGTTTTTGAGATGGAAAAACGCAGTTTTACAGATACTAGAAACATGGCTTTCAAATGAAAGATTGCTATCAAACAGCACACCTAGGTTCCTAACTGATGAAGAAGAATTGACAGAGCAGCCGTCAAGTGTTAGATAGTGTTCTAGGTTATTACATGTGGGGTTTTTAGGTCCGATAATTAACACCTCTGTTTTTTCAGAATTTAGCAGTAAGAAGTTACTAGTCATCCAGTTTTTTATATCGACTATACATTCCGTTAGTTTCTCAATTTGGTGTGTTTCACTGGGCCGTGAAGAAATATAGAGCTGAGTATCATCAGCATAACAGTGAAAGCTAACACCATGTCTCCTGATAATATCTCCCAAGGGTAACATGTAAAGCGTGAAAAGTAACGGCCCTAGTACTGAGCCTTGAGGTACTCCATACTGCACTTGTGATCGATATGATACCTCTTCATTTACTGCTACGAACTGATGGCGGTCAGATAAGTACGATTTGAACCATGCTAAGGCACTTCCAGTAATGCCAACAAAGTTTTCTAGTCTATTCAAAAGAATGTTGTGGTCGATAGTGTCGAATGCAGCGCTAAGATCCAGTAGAACTAATAAAGAGATACAACCATGATCAGATGATAGAAGCAGGTCATTTGTAACTCTAATGAGAGCAGTCTCAGTACTATGATACGGTCTAAATCCTGACTGGAATTCCTCACAGATACCATTTTTCTCTAAGAAGGAATATAATTGTGAGGATACTACCTTTTCTAGTATCTTTGACAGAAAAGGGAGATTTGAGATCGGTCTGTAATTAACTAGATCTTTGGGGTCAAGTTGTGGTTTTTTAATGAGAGGCTTAATAACAGCCAATTTGAAGGTTTTGGGGACATATCCTAATGACAATGATGAATTAATAATAGCCAAAAGAGGATCTATGACTTCTGGAAGCAGCTCTTTTAGTAGTTTAGATGGAATAGGGTCTAACATACATGTTGTTGGTTTAGATGATTTAACAAGTTTATACAATTCTTCCTCTCCTATAATAGAGAATGAGTGGAATTGTTCCTCAGGGGATCTATAGTGCACTATCTGATGCGATACTGTAGCTGACGGCTGCATGGTTACAATTTTATCTCTGATAGTATCGATCTTGGAAGTAAAGTAGTTCATAAAGTCATTACAGCTGTGCTCTTGGGAAATGCCAACACCTGTTGATGCTTTATTTTTCATTAAATTAGTGACTGTATTGAATAAATACCGGGGGTTATGTTTGTTTTCTTCTAGAAGAGATGAAAAGTAATCAGATCTAGCCGTTTTTAATGCTTTTCTGTAGGATAGGGTACTTTCCCGCCAAGCTATACGAAATACCTCTAGTTTTGTTTTCCTCCAGCTGCGCTCCATTTTCCGGGCTGCTCTCTTTAGGGTGCGAGTGTGCTCATTATACCACGGAGTCAAACTGTTTTCTTTGATCTTCCTTAAGCGTAAAGGAGCAACTGTATCTAAAGTGCTAGAAAAGAGAGAGTCCATAGTTTCTGTTACATCATCAAGTTTTTCTGCGCTGTTGGATATGCTGAGGAATTGAGATAAATCAGGAAGATTACTTACAAAGCAGTCTTTTGTGGTAGAAGTGATGATTCTACCATACTTGTAACAAGGAGTAGAATTTACAGTTTTAGCTATATGGAGTTTACACAAGACTAGATAATGATCTGAGATATCATCGCTTTGCTGCAGAATTTCAACACCACTAACATCAATTCCATGTGACAGTATTAAATCTAGAGTATGATTTCGACAATGAGTAGGTCCTGAAACATGTTGTCTAACCCCAATAGAGTTCAGAATGTCTATGAATGCTGATCCTAATGCATCTTTTTCATTATCGACATGGATATTAAAATCACCAACAATTAAGACTTTATCTGCAGCCAGTACTAACTCAGATAGAAAATCTGAAAATTCTTTAATAAGTCTGTGTGGTGCCCTGGTGGCCTGTACACAGTAGCCAATACAAACATCACAGGGGATTTATCACTAACACGTGTTTCTCTAGATAATGTTATACGCAGCACCATAACTTCAAACGAGTTATACTTAAAGCCTGCCCTCTGAGAAATACTGAGAATATTGCTATAAATTGTAGCAACACCTCCCCCTTTACCTTTTGTGTATATTTGTGTTATGGGGAGCGTCAAATGCTCAATCACCGCTCAAAACGCTGAGTTTTTGTCAGGTGCTGAGTTCTGCAAGCTCACGAATCCTCTCATTATAACAAAGTGTAGATACGATGTAAATAAGAGATTCCTTGTGCAGTGCAGAGAGCTTCATTGATTAACGGAACGTCATGAGATCGCGATGAACTGAAGTGAATGACAGCTTTTAGTGATTACAGACGGAGTGCTCTTTGTGCACATTCTAAGCTGTTTTGACTGTCACAGAGATATTCACCACAGTTAAGAAAGTATTGTTTCAAATCAATTTTATTTGTCTTGATGCTTCAAAATGACTCTCGTGTGCTTTTCCTTGGCGCACCGATGCGAACTGCTGCGCACTCATATAAATGCACGAATGTGATGACTGGAGTTTTTTGCTTAAAAGATTACATTTTCGATTTGTTTCTTGGCAAACCCTACCGTATGCCTTTAGAACACGGAACGAGTTGCTTTAGATAATTTTTATGACATTTGAATCCTTTTCAACGTGTGCGTGCGCGTGTGTGTGTGTGTGTGTGTGAACGTGTGTGAGCGTGTGTGCATGTGTGAGAGAAAGTGTGTGTGTGAGCGTGTGTGTAACGGATGTGTAAGGACACATGCATGGGATTTCTTCAGCTTTGATTTATCTTTTTGATAGAAAAACGGGTACAAATCAGGTTGGCTGAAGGAGACAATATACTGCAGATATACATATGACCACAGCAGCGACACTCAATCTGCTGTGGTAAAACACATACCCTGATAGCACACGTACATCTCGGAGACGTCTATTTGACGTCTGCATTTACATCTGGCGTATTTTTTAGAGTGTTTGCTCATCTGCAATACGTCTATAGGACGTTTCCTTTTAGATGTCAAATAGACGTCTATTAGATGTCTTTAAGATGTTTATGATTTAGAATGTATGTAAAACTGACATCTGAAAGACGTCTGTCATACGTTTGTAGACAGCAGATGCTTTCCAGATCAACAGATCTTTAACAGACATCTTGCAGACGTATGTGTGCTATCTGGGTAACAATTAGATACGTGAAAACTGTAACAGTACCCCTGTAAATAGTAACAATGTAGTAATACTGGCCAATAAACTGTAGATGATAACTTCATTTCTAAACAGCATTTGTTAATTTATAATGTCATAAACATGAAAGCAACACACCTTTTTGATAGAAAAACGGGTACAAATCAGGTTGGCTGAAGGAGACAATATACTGCAGATATACATATGACTAGAAAAATAGAAATAACACTTTCACTCGACTCATATTACAATTTATCATAAATTTTAAGACAGATACGATGACCACATGAAATGCACTCGTTCCCGCTCATGAATGCACGAGGAAATTCAATACATTTAAAATGACCTCAACAACCGTGTTAAATACCTTATATCATGTTCAAATGCGTCAATTCAATCAATTGCGTCGAAAATATTCACATAAAACATAATTTCCACAATTAATACGTTAATGAGTTAAAGCATGAAAAATCGTACATACCCACAGATCTGCTGTGGTAGGGAAAGAGAAGAGGGAAAAAATAGTACATCTGCAATACCATTAACAGCCACAAGCCTTCGAACAGCAACAAATACAAACAAATCCCTTATTTTATGAAATTCACACATCTTTACTCTTTAAATTAAATGTTCTTTTTAACCCTGTTACATCCACCCCCACTGAATTACATAAAATAAATGCATGACGAGTGGAGTATCATCAACAGACTATTGTCTCTTTAGTTCTTAGTAAAGAACTACACAATGCAAAAGGATTTCCTATTAAAGGCGAGTCAAGTATACAATTATCCCGTTAGGATGAAGTGATGGGAGAGTAGCGCTAAGCTATGACAATAGAACATCTACATACATTCCACAATATCCTTCCATTCTCAACTTCGCGTTACAATGCTAAAGCAAAAAAATAAAAAATAAAAAAAAAATAAAAAATGAAAAGAAAAGGTGTAGAATCTCATTAGAGTTTGCTAAGGCACACCTTTCATCAGGTATGTGCTTTCTGATCCGTTGTTTTCAAATTTGAAACTGATAAGACTAATAAAACACATTTCCAACTAATATACAAAGGGACATGAACTCAAATATGACTTCTAAGCAGAGAAGGCCCTAAACACTGACTTACAAACAGCCTGAACATTCTGTTTTGTGTCTTTAACCAGAGCCTGTGCTGATATAACATGTATTAATCTGTCGACAGGTCTAATGATGCGACCAAAACATGTCCTGACCTGTGTGACTGAGCTAGAACTTAGTGGTACATTCACATTGTCAGCTGCATGTGTGTGGGCAGGTGCCTGTGAGTGTGGCTGGGCAGACAGGACTGTCTCTGAATCATGCAAATTAGAACCGCCACTTGCATTGTCACCAGAAACAGACATTCTTGCATCTTTGGACAATCCAGATGTGTGACTTTCTGGTGCAACGGGATCGACCCTATTCAAGGGATCTGTCGGAATTCCGCTTGGGGTTTGATCAGACTCATTTTGGACACATTTTTCAGGCAGGTCCGTAACCCAACAAATGGTTCTGTCCCTGGCACCAGATTCTTGAACTGACATAGAATCAATCTCACAGTCATTGCCAGCATCGTCACATTGTAATAATCTCGTCATCACTGTTCCATCCATTGTAACACTACTGTAGCTGTCCTCCTCATGCTCAGACACTCCTGCATCTCTTCCCAAAGATTCATCCTCCACCGCACACAAGGAAAGGACTGAAAGTGACCTCTGACAAGAGTTGGATACGACAGAAAGCTGATCAGACAGGGGGTTCTCCACATTCACAGGTAGGAAATTTACCAACATCAACAGGTTACGATGAACCACTTTTTCCTGACCAGTAGATGGATTACGGATCCTGTAAATTTGAGTGTCTGGCTTACAATCCACAACAGAATAAACTGGTTTTACAAAAATCATTTCAGGTTTAAGAAGTGTTTAAACACTGCTGATGCACAAATTAACTTTTATTTAAATTATCACTCAGTAGGTTATTTAATCATGCATTACTTTGGAAGGCGTCTTTCAAACTTTAAAATGCACAAATTCACCAGCTTATTTCTCATCTGATCTTAAAGAGATTTTAAAATAAATATTTTAGTAATAAAGTATCACATTTGCATGTTCATGGTTCTGTGACACTGGTTATGGTCACATGACATGCAGGTAAACAAATATTTGTTTCATTTTCATTCAACATTATGATGATTAAATTTTTAGCTTTTCATTAAACTCATAAACCCCCTGCAGTTCTTTCACAAACCCAGTTTTGGGAAAACGATGTAATACAATGCTTCATGTTATTGATAACATGAACATATTAGTATTTTTTTTATCAATATAGTATACAATTACCCTATTTAAATCAATGTGATAAACGGGTCAAAAAGTAATCTAAAAGTAGTCCGATTATATTACCGAAATTGTGTAATGTGATGGATTACATTACTAACTTCAATTTTTGTCATGTAACTTGGAATCAGTAACAGATTACAGTTTGTAAGTAATCTACCCAGCAACTAGTAACAATACATTTAAAACAACAAAAGTCCCAACTGAAGACCCGTGCTTAAAAAAATAAATAAATAAAAAAAAAGTGTTGTTTTCCATTGTGCACCAATGCATTCTGTATATGCAAAAATTAATATATATACCTAGACACTCCAGGGATTTCTCTCATGAACACTTCTTCTCAATCCTCATCAATAGATGACAGTGTTCACTTGGATTCACAGGTAAAAAAGGGCTTTATTTAAAACAATGTATAAAAACAAGCATGTAAAGAGCAATATGTACAAACATGCAGATACACAGGACCGAGATGATTGCTGTACACAAGTGCAAAACTCATGAGAAGTTCATAATTAAACACACACACTCTCTCAGAGCCGCCGGACGTTGCGTTTGCTCTGAGCGCTCCCGGGCAGCACGTCTCTCCTGCTCCGGCGTTTGGCAGACAGGTGTGCGCAGTCTCTGGATCCGTGGACTGCGCAGGAGCAGGCCGTGCAGAAGCGGAAGCTGCAGTCGCTCCAGCTGCACTGACCCTCGCCGCGCAGAGCGTGACAGCGCGCCGGACGCTCACAGCGCGGACACGGCTTCAGATGCTCGTCGCTCAACAGAGTCTCAGCCACCTGAGGCACAGACGGAGCGGTTAGACACAGCGTGCATGCACTACAATCAAGCTCCAGATTACAGGCTTTCTGAAGGTACAGTTAAAGTGCCCCTATTATGGATTTTTGAAAACTACCTTCTTTCATGCAGTGTGTAACAGCTCTAAGTGAATGAAAACATCCTGCAAAGTTTTAAATCTGAAAGTGCACCGTGTATAAAGTTATTGTCTCTCAAAAGAAAGAGTCGACTCTGAATCATTGAATCGAGTCATTTTTAAAACGAATCCCAAGCCGCTTCATGTTGACGTCAACATGAAATATTAGCATATTGCTGCACACTTGTTGTTGGTCTGAATGAAAATGCAAATTCATTCTTTGCCACTAGGTGCCGCTTTTAGAGCGTTAAAAATATCCGTTTCCCCGGTAACGCTGTACACAAAGCAGCACTGCAGCTCACAAACACTGCTTTAAATGAAATCGACCAATCACTGCAGATTAGCGTCACGCAGAGGAGGGGTTTGGAAAAATGAATCTTTGAGCGAATCGTTTGGGAGTCGTTGAGCAAGTAAGGTAAAAAATAAATGCATATTATAAGACAATGAAAGTGTTTTCTGACCTTGCATGCTTGTAAACCTGTTGTTGGGGACTCCCAAAACCAAAATATGAACCATTCATAACCCATAATAGGGGCACTTTAAGACTTCAAGGCTGATGATACACAGGCAACTTTGGGCAATCATCAATGGACAACCAGGTGAGACACAGGGCCCATAACCAATCTAAAGTATTCAGATTAGGGCTGGGCAAGAACGATACTTATCGCAATATGATTTTCCTTGATAAAACGATAAGAAGAGTTCGATAAATGTTCGATATAATGTTTATGCGCCAAAAGTGGAACGAAACAGCGCTATTCATTTGAAGCACAACACAATGATCGTTTATCCACAGTCAGAAGGCTTTTCAATCATTTACCATAGATTTACTGTAGTAACACTAATTGCACCATGGTATTGGCAGAAATGTGGGTATTTGTATTGAATTTTACTATATTATTAATGTAGAGATGAATTAAATGTATTAAAGGAATAATGGAATATAGTTACAGTATTTTTGCGATTAAGCTATAGCATGTGAGCATTTAGCCTATACTAAATGTTTTTAAGAGTACCGTTTTTCATACAGATACTTAAAAACCACATAGTTGTATTTTTACCATGGTATTGAGGTGTGCTATTTGTGTGGTTTTAACTGTGTTTATCATGATTTAAGTGTATGCTGCTATGGAAGACTAATAATTAATTATAAAAATAAAAAAATCAGAATAATTAAATTTCACCATATAAAAATGAGGTTGATACAGTTTTGCTACAAATGTGCATTTCTAAGAGACAAAGTAGTAATATTATTATTAATAATAATAATAATAATATGAGACAACACAAACCGGTTTCTTGATTTGAAATGATATCACATGCAGAAACTAAGAAATTAATTTTTCTGTTAAGATATTTATTTTGTTAAAGAAAATTAATGGTCTGGTTTCTATAACTTTCACTTTGGAGCAAAAATCTGGCTTTAAACTCAAAAGAAATAAAGATTTGACACTTATCGTGATAATTATTGATCTCGGATGCTACTAAAAAAATCATGATAATTTTTTGGGCCATATCGCCCAGCCCTAATTCAGATAGAAATGTGTTACGCATGCTCTATGGGAAAGAGCCCAAGCAACATTGCTCAAAAAAAAAAAGTTGCCCCGTGTATCATCAGCCTAAAACTAGGGCTGTAAGATTCCGAAATATTTGGAATAGAGTCCGATTATGATTCCTGGTTCCTCTATTGTTTTCAATTCTTTCTCGATTCTTGTTTTTTTTAGATTGAAGGAACCTAATCTCGCCATGACTGCGGGATATAAAGGTCGTAGAAAGTATCCTTCTCATAATATGAAGCTTTATTTGTAAAAACTGAGGATACATTTCTATAGCTCTGATTGATTTTTAAATGGTAATTTTGTCTGCATTTCCTGTGAAATTAGTCAGCCCACTGCTCAGCAGGGACATGCGTTTATCGCATGAATTGAACAAGACATGAAGTGTCTAAAATAAATGTGCACAGTTCAGCTGAATGATGAAATTTACTTTGCTTTGTATGCTTTGCACAAAATTAAACTGTATATTGAAACAAAATAACCAGAACATTAACAATAACACTGATAGAGCTCGTGGTTTATCTGTCAATCAGATGCGCTCTCGGCCACTGATCTATGCTCGTGACGTTTTCTTTTAGAATTCTCATTGGCTGATAGAAATAAAAAAAAAAAAAAAAAAAAAAAAAAATTGTATTTTAGATGGAAATGAGATCAAGACCCTCGATCACGTCATGATCTGTTCTGTCGTGCAGCGCTCAAACTTGTGGACAACATAAGCCCACCGTTTTTGTTTTGTTTTTTTGAACTAGTTCATTAAAACTATCTATCCGAAAGAACCTTTTCGTGGAAACGAATCAGACTTCTAATCACTTCTAGCGAGCATGAGGCGAAGGGTAATAAAAATATAAAAATGAAATAGATCTTATATTATATTTTTTATATATATATATATATATATATATATATATATATATATATATATATATATATATATATATATATATTAGTGCTGTCAATCGATGAACAAATTTAAATCGCGTTAATCACAGTCATGGACTGTGATTAATCATGATTAATCGCACATTTAAAATACAAGGATTTACATGTAAATGTGTTGAAATAAAGAAATGCATGACAAACTAGTTTAAGGAAACAGAACCTTTCACACTTCCACCAGGTATGAGACATAATCCTTATTATTCTTTTATCATTATTCTTCTGTTTTTATTCAGCCATTATCAGTCTTTATACTGGCAATAAATCGTTTACTAAGCCACATCGCTTCAATCCCATACATTTACCCAACTATTATCAAAAGTATTTCTAAATGAATACTACAACAATATTTTCTTGCAACCTTACGTGAAGTATTATGACAAAATGCATTATGAAGAAGAATTGGACCTGTTCTGCAGGTGCATTAGAGCTAATATTAGCATCATGCTTCATAAGACAATTTATGAGATTAATAGTACACTTTTACTCAGAACTCACTTTAAACCAGCATCGAGTGTTTATAATAACTTCCTTTTGTGATCACATGTGGAATTTGGTCGTTTACTGTTGTTAAAATATGCTCTTTATAGCCTTTTATATCGCTGCACAAATTAGCATTTCAGATGTACACATTCATCTCAAGAAAATCACATACAAACCATATCCTATCGTAATCGTGTGTTTATTATCTTATATAATCTATAGTGGCTGTAGTCATGTTTATTTCTGCTGTGTAAAAGCCTTAACATGTGCTCTGCTGAAACTCACGTTGTTTGTGATGTTTACAGCCGTCTCTCTGTTCTTAAGTTGCCAGGGATACATTCCAACTATAATACACATTAGTAAAAGGATCTATTTTAATTTTCATTTGTCTATATACAATTTGGGCGGCCGCGGTACATTATAAAAATAGCCCAAAAAAACGCAACCCGCTGCTCTGCAATTTTTCCCGCGACTGTATTTTCAAAATAACCCACTTGTGCCGTTACCCTGGCAACACTGGTTCACTGTAACCTCATCACACACTGATAGATAACCTTCCGCGCTGCGATGACGGGAAGAAGTTGGGGTCAAGCATTATCACGATTAATTAGCGTTAAAAAATATTAACGCGTTAAAAATTTTAGATTAATCGCATGCGTTAACGCGTTAACGTTGACACCCCTAATATATATATATATATATATATATATATATATATATATAAAGAATCTTTTATCTCACAACTCTCGTAATTACGGCTTTTATCGAGCATGGAGGCGGCGAATGGTGCTTGTCAAACAGAAGGCTGCATCCTCAAATCCAGATGATCTCAGTGCTGACTCGTTTTCTTTCAGTTTATTTTCGTGAATTTAAATGTGTGCAGCCTTCGTAGAATGCACCCCTCCATCTGAGAGGCACCCATAGATAAGCTTTGTTGAACTGAAAAACGCTCTGAATGAGGAGTCGATTCCTCTTGATGGGATCGATTCCAAAGGTTGGAATCAACTCTCGATTCCCAACGCCTCAGAATCAAGGAATCGATTCTTTTTGGAATCAATTCCCAGCCCTACCTAAAACCTTTAAGACCAAGTGCAGAAAATGTAAGAAATAAAATCAAAGGGAACACAAGAAGTCACAACACTAAATGTGATTGTCTAGAGAGCGGACATTGAGTTGTTTTAGCAACACTTCAAAATTTGAACTTACAAGATCTTTTAAATTCAGTTTACAAAAAAGTAAATAACTTTTACTGTACTTTCTAATTACACTGCAAAAAAAAAATATATATATCTTCCTCAGTATTTTGTCGTGTTTTCCAGTGCAAATGTCTAAAGATTCTTAAATCAAGATACACTGAAAAGTAAAATGACTTTTTTTTAAAGTCATTTTACTTTAATGAAAAGTAAAGTGAGTTAGTGACTAAAACAAGAACAAATATCTGCACTGGCTGCAGAAAAATCAACTGAATTCAAAGAGAAAACATGTTTTCATTCCCCATTGACAGATATTTGTTCTTGTTTTAAGCATTGCATTCAATTTCATCCGTTACCTTTATTTTGCATTTTAAGTAAATGCATCTTGATTTAAAGGGGACATCGGATGCAAAATTCACTTTTACATGTTGTTTGAACTGAAATGTGTACACAACCACCCTATAGTAATGAAAATCCACCCAATGCTTTTTTTTTTTTTTGAATTATTTTTTAAATCCCCACAAATCATAAGCACCGTCTCAGATGAAGCCATTCTCAGGTTCCTGGCAAAGTGACATTAGCCCCTCTCACGCCTACAGACGAACACAGCTGTCTTTGACAGGGTAAAAAGAGAGTTGTTTTACACAACCATTGAGAAATTAACCAAAGTATGTTATAGACTTCTCACGAAGAACCTAAAGAATCATACTAACTTGTGGAAAATGGGCATCCAATGACCCCTTTAAGGCTGTTAAGATATGGGTATTGGAAAACAAGACAAAAATACAGTGGAAGAGGTTTATTTTTTGCAGTGCATGCAACATTTAATTCTATAACGATATGAATTTAAGACTTTCTGATCTGGGGCCAGTTGCATAAACTTATCCTCTATATTAAGACAGAGTCTTAAGAACTAGTCTGACCAACTAGCAGTTAGCCAAGGGGTAATCAGTCTTCAACTCAGACTAATGTACACTTATATACAGCGTTGGGGAAAGTTACTTTTAAAAGTAACAAATTACTTTTTTAGGTAGTAACTAATTACATTACTTAGTTACTTTTTATGGAAAGTAATGCGTACTTTTCAAATCTGGGCTGGGCTGTTTGTTTTTAATATAAAAAGTTATATTTTTGGTAAATGTAAAAGTCACCAAAAAGTGAAATGACTAAACCTCAGGCTGAAGGAAAAGTAAATTCACGTCTGTACAGTAGAACGCAGGAGAAGAAAGTTCAACACTCTTCAGCAATAAAAAAAAAAAAAAAAAGGAAAAAAAAGCACAAATGTTAGTTTATCTAAAGTAATTTGATAATGAATTTGATAATCGAAGCTCAGCAGCAAAGACATTGGTTTATAAATACATAAAGGATATTTGTGTTATTTACCATTTAAGTATTGCAGATTGCTGTCATATTCTGAGTTTATTCATTTGGAGGAATACTGAATCTGTTTTTGTGATTTAAGACTTTTAGGCCTTAGTTAGTGAAGGGTGAATTAAGAGTTTCAGGCCAGCAGGACCCCTGTATTATCAGAGTCAGGGGGTTCTGGTGCACACCTGCAGGAACTGCATGCGTTTGGAGCTGCATCGCCGGCCGCTGCTCTGGGTCGGGGTGCAAGGCGGGTGTGTGTGGGGCGTTCGGGCCTGAGGCTGTACGCTGCCCAGAGCGGATCGGCACGCCAGCGCTGACCTGGTGTCCGCATCCGGAACATGAGCCGGTCTGCCACCCTACAGACAAACACACAGTCAGAGAACAGCTCAGCATTCACCAGCTATTCACTACATACTGCGCAGAGTAGTGCTGTCAAAAGACCCGGTACTTCGGTACCAAGACGGTACTAAAAAAAATGAAAATGTCATGGTACAGGTTTGTTTTAAGTAGCGGTGGTACAGAGTACCCGGTTCTTGATGCGCGATCCGAAAGCTGCGCAGATGCGCTCTCTTCATAAAAGCAGTGAGACGCAGGAGGAAACATCAAACTAACAAAACACTTTAAAGACCTACACCCGTTCCGGATCAAGTGAAAGAGTTCAAAGCAGGTAAGTTTCAATTTAATATTTAGATCTTCTGTTATGAATATTATTCCGTATTTTCATTTTGAATGTCGGATTGAAATAAACATTGCTGTTATTAGCGGAGTTAAGGCTAATATAATGAGCATTAGAATGAAGTTTTTTTATTAACTATTTAATGCGCCTATAACTTTTATTAGGGTAAAAAAAAAAAAAAAAAAAAGAGGAGGACATGATGGTATTTACTATGTTTACACACCAGAGGCTCCTAAATGAATTGTGAATCTAAAATATGAGTGTTAGAAAAGGTACAAATGGTTAATAGTGTTTATGTCATATCCGTCCGTCAGAAAAGCAGTTCTGGGCTTTTTTCTTTCTTTTAGGTAGTTAGTTGTTATTCTTGGCTGGATAACTAGCAGGTTTTAAAAGCCCTTTAAAATTAAATATGTAAACAGTTTGGATTAAATGAAAGTACAGTCAAATTTTATCTCCTGTATAGACTTTACAATAAGATTCTGATTTTATGTATTAGTAAATTTTGAAATTAACCCTAAGAAGAATAATTACTATATAACTATTTATTGATAGGTCATGTTATCTAACAAATGGAATCTTATTGTAAAGTGTTTTAATACTACAGTTTCCATCTATTTGATATACACTTGTCTTAAAATATATGTAATCTTATCTAAATTTATTATAAAAGCTGAGGTTTATTATTTACTGAAAAGTTATATTTTAGCTGGACTGTTTAACTTTATTAATAAAAATAATGTGTTTTTTTAATTAGCATGTTTTTGTATTTTGCTTTGGTACCGAAATTTTATACCGTGGATTTTCACTGGTATTGGTACCGAATACAGAAATTTTGGTACCGTGACAACACTAGCGCAGAGCATGCAGATTTTAATGGGATTGCAATAGAACAACCTTCGATATTTGCCAAAATGAGCAGTATCCACCAGTGCACACTGAAATACAGCATCCCATAATGACTTTACATTACCAGTGCAATGACAACTGGAAATCTCAATTATGACTCATTTAATCAGACTTAAGTTGCGTTTTATGTTTAGGTAATTTTGCATTTCAAAGGGATAGTTCACAGAAAAGAGAAAATTATGTAATTTACTCACCCTCATGTCGTTCCAAACCTGTATGCATTTCTTTTTATCTGCAAAACACATAAAATGATCATTTGAAGAATGTTGCTAATTTTTGTTCCCATTGACTTGCATTGTATTTTTTGGTGTATACAGTGGAAGTCAATGAGAACCGAAACTGGTTACCAGCATTCTTCAAAATATGTTCCACCAAAGAGATAAAGTCAGATTTGGAACGACATAAATGACAGTTTTATTTTTCGGGGGGGGACTATTCCTTGCCAAATTACCGTATCTGCTTCCAAGATGATAAGTGGACTCCACTAACATGCAACATGAGGTCATGTGACAATGCAACATTGCACTGTTTGAAACGTTTATCATTGCAAACGAGTGCAGCTAATTAAAAGTTAGACGTGTCACCTCCAGTGTGATCTTGAGCTCTCTGATGTGGCTTCTTCTTCTGTGAGCAGCTTTCTTATCTTCTGAGATGACGTCGTTCCAGTCTTCAGACACCTGGCCAAACCTGCGATCAGTCACACAGTTTAAAGGGGTCATGACATGAAAAATCAAATTTGCCTTGATCTTTTGGCATATAAAAGGTATTTGTACCATTAAAATGTCCTGCAAGTTTCCTAGCTTAAAAACCTCCTCCTCCTCATGATAAACAAAGCATTAATTTAATCAAGCTCCAAAAACGGCTGGTTTTGGATTCGAGGGGCAAGGTGACGTCAGCTGGGCACAGTCGTTTGCATAAACACCGCCTCCAGAGCAAGACAGCGACCAATAGTCTTCTTACCATAGGCCCCGCCCACTGGTGTCCAGCCTTTGTACAGATATCAGAAGGATTCCAGCGTAAGGATCAAGTGGATAGTTTATTTTTAATGGCGTCCCGGATCATGTCGAAGGGTTTTGTTTTGTAATCGAGGCACAGTGTCATGGAGAGTCACAGAGAATCATTTGTTAAAAGATGAAGCAGAACTAGATCTGACTGCAGCTGCATCACAAACCATAAGTAAATGATTTCATAATGCTTCATCTGGAAATGACTGTTTTATTTTGATCATGTTGTCAAAACACTCGCATGCAATAGTGAGGAGCCATTGATACTGTTTCCTATGCAGTGATGTTACCCAATCATAACAGCGGCTGATTACTGATGAGGCTTAAAGGACATGCCCCTTAAAAACAGATCATTTTAGTCAGAGGGTCAGAAGGAGAGTAGAAAATAATAATTTTTCCACATATGTTTTTTTGTGCAAAAAACTTTAAAGGATTACTCCACTTCCAAAATAAAAATTTCCTGATAATTTACTCACCCTCATGTCATTCAAGATGTTCATGTCTTTCTTTCTTCGGTTGCAAAGAAATTAAGTTTGAGGAAAATATTCCAGGATTTTTCTCCATATAATGGACTTCAATGGTGCTCAACGGATTGGTTAAAAATGCAGTTTCAGTCCAGCTTCAAAGGGCTTTAAACGATCCTAGCCGAGGAATAAAGGTCTTATCTAGGGAAACGATTTTCTATTTTCAAAAAAAAAACAAAAAAAAAAAACACATTTATATACATTTTAACCTCAGATGCTCATCTTGTCTAGCTCTGCGAAGCGCATGCGTGTTCTGTGCACTCCGGTTCGAAACAGTTAGGGAAGGCCTAAAAACTTCCATCTCATGTTCTCCTCCAACTTCAAAATCGTCCTACATCACCGCAGAAGAACCGACCCAGTGTTTACAAAGTGAACATGCAAAAGGTGGTCAAACGCCCTTTACAAAAAAAAAAAAAAAAAAAAAAAGGTAAAACAACAATGTAAGATGATTTTGAAGTTGGTGGAGAAAATGAGATGGGAGTTTTTAGACCTACCCTAACTGTTTCGAACCGGAGTGCACAGAACACGCATGCGCTTCGCAGAGCTAGACAAGATGAGCATCTGAGCTTAAAATGTATATAAATTGAATTTTTTTTTTTTTTTTTCAGAAAGCTCTTGGATTTCATCAAAAATATCTTAATTTGTGTTCTGAAGATGAAAGAAGGTCTTACGGCTTTGGAACGATATGAGGGTGAGTAATTAATGACAGAGTTTTCATTTTTGGGTGAACTAACCCTTTAAAGTCCCTATTAATATTTGACCTGCATCACGTACCTGTAGAGGTCAGCTGCAGACAGGAGACTCAAGATAACTGCTAGCACATGTCTCAGGTTTCTCATCCTCAGCTCTGCGACAACGTCCACCTTGTCTAGGCCCATTTTACGTCCGATGAGTCCCGCGAGCGGCAGGCTGGTTGCGACGGGCCCATCTCGGAGCAGCTCCTCTAAACTGGTCTGCTGAAGGCTAATGGTGTGAACGGCCTGCAGCGCCGGAGTCAGAGACAGGTCTTGCATCTTCAGCGTGGCGGCGCTCAGCGGCGTCCCATCCAAAAACACCTCGTCTTTACTGGCGCGAGGCTCCGTACTCTGGCTCTTGGGCCCGTCCTCCGACTGCGAGCCTCCTTCTCGGAGCGTGGACAGTCTGCGCTGTCTCTCAAGTCGTGAGCGTCTCTTGTCTTTCTCGCATGAGCTCGTCGGCAGCACCAGCTCCTGGAAGGAGCCGTCGTGGTCCACAGAGGAGTCGTGCGATTTGTCCAGACCCAACGAGCTGAAGCCGCTGTCCTCGGAGGCGGGCATGAGCGAGGACGTGTCTGCTCTCACAGGCGACCGGAAGGCCTTTGCAGTCAGTGGCGTGAAGTCGTCGGTTTGTGGCGAGCTGGGAAGACCAGCTATGATGCTCTCATCCAGATCCGGTTCAGCGAGGGCCTGGTTCTGAAAGGGCATCGGGCTCAAACGAACGCCGCTCCTGCCGGTCTCCAGCGTGGACGTGATGGCCTGGGAGAACAGGAGACGGCGCTTCCGACAGGAGAACACAAAGTCGTCTGCTTTTAAAGTGCTGTAAGACAAAGGCCCGGTCGGACTGACGTCTGGAGAGTCAAAGCTCTCGCGGGTCAGGTGATCTCTGGAGACGTCTCCAGGCGTAGCTTCGGACGAGGAGCGAGACACAAGCAGGCGCCGGCGGAGTGATGCATCCTTCCTGATCAACTTCGGAGTCTCGCACCAGACTAGCGGTACGGCAGCTTCCCGCTTTGGCTCGTTAATTGAGCCCGTCTGATGTTTCCCAGACTTCACCTCCATTATCTTCAGCAAACGCTCAGTGGACCCAGGAGTGCTGCCAAACAAGACAATCAAGTTCACGTTTATGTATAAAGCACGTTTAAAAACAATATTAAGCAATATAAAAAGCAAAAACTAACTCACAAGATAAAGATAAAACATGCAGATGAATCATAAACAACTAAGAAACCCCCATATATTCTCAGGCAAGACCATAGGCTAAAGAAACTAAATGAGCGACAATGAACGAAAGGTTAATCTGTGCACGTCATACGTCACTTTACTGGGCTCCTGCTGGTTCACCAGCTCATAATTGTTTCCAGAATTCATTCGTCTAGTTTCATTAGCATTTTTACATCTTTTCAAGTCACTTTGTATAGCACTTTTCACAAATCATATTGTTTCAAAGCAGCTTTACCAGAAATGCTTGTTTTACTTTTAGAATTAGTAGTAATTATGTTATCTACGAAAGCTTATTTTTCTGTTGCGGAAAAAAGTAATTGTAATTGCACATTTTTATCTCAGAATTGCAATAAAAAAAAATTTAAAAAAAAGAACATCAAGCTTGTTTTTGATATCAAATAAAAGTTAAAAAGGCAATTGTGATTTCTCACAATTCTGAGGAAAAAAAGTCAGAATTGTGAGAAAATGTCAGTTGCGAGATGTCAACTCGCAATTGTGAGATATAAACTCGCATTTGCAAGGAAAAGTCAAACTTGTTTCCGCAGCCAAATAAAAAAAATAAAAAGGTAATTTTGAGATAAAAAGTTGCAATTCTGACTTTTTTTTTTTTTTTTTCACAATTACAAGTTTATATCTTACAGTTAAGGCTTTTCTTCTCAGTAGTAGTAGTATATTTTTATTTAATGCCATGTCAGCATCTTAAGCTATTTTCATTGCAAAAACAATTAAAAAATACAAGTATAACAAATACAATAAAAACCAGCAAACAAACAGACAAGTTATATTACATAAGATTTTTTACATTAACATATGATAAAAAATTCTAAAACTTTTCCTGGCAAAATTACACTAAATAACTCTTTAAGGGAGTTCACTTCATAAAAGAGTTTTGCTTTTCTTCTCAGAATTACACAATTTGTATTGTATAAAGCGCTATATAAATAAAGGTGACTTGACTACAAATTGAAGTCTCAAATTGATATTTCATATATAAATGTGTATATTTTGTTGGAAATAATGTGTGTGAAAGTAATGTCGGATATGACAGTAATATAGAGTTGTGTTTAGTTAACGTTATGTATTCGGTTAATCAGACATCATAAACGCGATTACAGCTTGTGCTCGCAACGATTACAATATAAGTATAATTAACAGTAAATTAAAGATACCAGTGTGGAAAGTTTCTGTCAGAAATATCTAAAAAGCCTCAGTGTTGTGGTTCTGGCATCGTCCGCTGTTCAGACCGGTGTGTAATTAGGAGATTGTTTTGTTAATTAGCTTTACATTAGTAATAGCAACAGGAGTCGGTTATTGTTGCTATGGTGACGCGTTCAGCTGTTTTCCCTCCTGCAGATTCAAACTTAGCGCCCATTTAAATGCGCGTGCACAACAGAGCTCGAGCTCGTGCTCGCGCCGTGCAGACCAAACACACACACACACACACACACCAAAGCTTATGAAGAACATTTGCTTTTAACCGTTTTTTGTGAAGGAACACACGTTTAATGGCTCACCGCTGACAGAAAGACGCCCAAATAAGACAAAAACAAATGACACAAACAGTCAATCAGCTGCAGCTCAACACACTCTCACACACACACACACACACACTTACTCTCTCACAAACTCACACACACACACTCACAAACTCACACATACACACACACTCTCACACACACACACTTACTCTCTCACACACACACACTCTCACACACTTACTCTCTCTCTCACACACACACACACACACACTTACTCACTCTCTCACACACACAAACACTCACACTCTCACACACACACACACACTTTCACACTCACTCACTCACTCACACACACACACACACACACACACTTACTCACTCTCTCACACACACACACACACACTTACTCACTCACTCTCTCACACACACACAAACACACACACACACACTTACTCACTCTCTCACACACACACAAACACTCACACTCTCACACACACACACACTTTCACACTCACACACACACAAACACACACACACTTACTCACTCTCTCACACACACACACACACAAACACACACACACTCACTCACTCACTCACTCACACTTACTCACTCTCTCACACACACACAAACACTCACACTCTCACACACACACTTTCACACTCACTCACTCACTCACACACACACACACACAAACACACTTTCACACTCACTCTCTCACTCACTCACACAAACACACACACACGCGTAGAGCTGCGTCACATGTGACATATTTAACGGCAAATAACGTTACTTTTTAAACGGACAAACTTAAAGCATCATTAAACGGCGCGAATGAAGGAGTTCGTTACTCACTTGTGTTTGATCAGAGTCTCATGCCGCTGCCGCTCAGAGAGAGAGAGAGAGATGGTGAGCAGAGGCTCAATGAGGCTCCACCTTTCAAATTTCGAGCCATTTCGCTGATTGGACGCGGATTTAAAGAGACTCGGAATAATTTTTCCAAACATACAAAATATTCAACACAAAATGAACATATATTAAAACAATTAAGATTTATTAATTAGATATCATGGATTTCGGAAATTTTAGAAATAACCGTGAAATCAGAAGTGTTTTTTTTTTTCAAACAAAATATATGACTCTATAATTTCACTCATTCACATTTCGAATTAAGAAACTTTCCTATTAACATCGTTGATATTATTGACTATGTGGCCAAATAAAATTCACGTTTGTCTTTCTAATAAATACTACAGTTAATCTGATGTATTTTAGCTGACACACACACACACACACACACACACACATATATATATATATATATATATATATATATATATATATAGTTTTTTCTTTTGCTGACATAATCTTGAAAATATAGGTTAGTTTAATTATAATTAGGACGAAATTATTATTATCACTTTTGTAGCAAATATGATCTTAAGAATCACTTTATTAGTTTTGTAATTGTACATGCCATAAAGCACAAATATCACAAAAAATAAACACGTTTCCCATTATCACACAAGATTTTAACATATAAGATTATATTTAACGACAAAACTGTGGTGTGATCTGAAGCGATGATTGATCTGAAGTGATTGATCTGAAGTGATTGGTCTGAAGTGATTGATCTGAAGTGATTGATCTGAAGCGATGATTGATTTGAAGCGATTGGTCTGAAGCGATGATTGATCTGAAGTGATTGATCTGTAGCGATGATTGATCTGAAGTGATTGATCTGAAGTGATTGGTCTGAAGTGATTGATCTGAAGTGATTGATCTGAAGCGATGATTGATTTGAAGTGATTGATCTGAAGCGATGATTGATCTGAAGTGATTGATCTGAAGCAATAATTGGTCTGAAGTGATTGATCTGAAGCGATTGATCTGAAGCGATGATTGATCTGAAGCGATTGATCTGAAGCGATGATTGATCTGAAGTGATTGATCTGAAGTGATTGATCTGAAGCGATTGATCTGAAGCGATCATTGATCTGAAGTGATTGATCTGAAGTGATTGATCTGAAGCGATTGATCTGAAGCGATGATTGATCTGAAGTGATTGATCTGAAGCGATTGATCTGAAGCGATGATTGATCTGAAGTGATTGATCTGAAGCGATTGATCTGAAGCGATTGATCAGAAGCGATTGGTCTGAAGCGATTGGTCTGAAGCGATTGGTCTGAAGCGATTGATCAGAAGCGATTGGTCTGAAGCGATTGGTCTGAAGCGATTGGTCTGAAGCGATTGATCAGAAGCGATTGGTCTGAAGCGATTGGTCTGAAGCGATTGGTCTGAAGCGATTCATCTGAAGCGATTGGTCTGAAGCGATTGGTCTGAAGCGATTCATCTGAAGCGATTGGTCTGAAGCGATTGATCAGAAGCGATTGGTCTGAAGTGATTGATCAGAAGCGATTGGTCTGAAGCGATTGGTCTGAAGCGATTCATCTGAAGCGATTCATCTGAAGCGATTGGTCTGAAGCGATTGGTCTGAAGCGATTGATCAGAAGCGATTGGTCTGAAGCGATTGGTCTGAAGTGATTGGTCTGAAGCGATTGGTCTGAAGCGATTCGTCTGAAGCGATTGGTCTGAAGCGATTGGTCTGAAGCGATTCATCTGAAGCGATTGGTCTGAAGCGATTGGTCTGAAGCGATTGGTCTGAAGTAATTGATCAGAAGCGATTGGTCTGAAGCGATTGGTCTGAAGCGATTGGTCTGAAGCGATTCATCTGAAGTGATTGATCTGAAGCGATTGGTTTGAAGCGATTGATCTGAAGCGATTGGTCTGAAGCGATTGGTCTGAAGTGAAGTGATTGATCTGAAGCGATTGGTCTGAAGTGAAGTGATTGATCTGAAGCGATTGATCTGAAGCAATTGATCTGAAGTAATTGATCTGAAGTGAAGTGATTGGTCTGAAGCGATTGATCTGAAGTGAAGTGATTGATCTGAAGCGATTGATCTGAAGCGATTGATCTGAAGTGAAGTGATTGATCTGAAGTGATTGATCTGAAGTGATTGATCTGAAGCGACTGGTCTGAAGTGAAGTGATTGATCTGAAGTGATTGATCTGAAGTGAAGTGATTGATCTGAAGTGAAGTGACTGATCTGAAGCGACTGGTCTGAAGCGATTGATCTGAAGTGAAGTGATTGATCTGAAGTGATTGATCTGAAGCGATTGATCTGAAGCGATTGATCTGAAGTGAAGTGATTGATCTGAAGTGATTGATCTGAAGCGACTGGTCTGAAGTGAAGTGATTGATCTGAAGTGAAGTGATTGGTCTGAAGCGATTGGTCTGAAGCAATTGGTCTGAAGTGATTGATCAGAAGCGATTGGTCTGAAGCGATTGGTCTGAAGCGATTGGTCTGAAGCGATTCATCTGAAGCGATTGGTCTGAAGCGATTGGTCTGAAGCGATTGGTCTGAAGTGATTGATCAGAAGCGATTGGTCTGAAGCGATTGGTCTGAAGCGATTGATCAGAAGCGATTGGTCTGAAGCGATTGGTCTGAAGCGATTCATCTGAAGCGATTGGTCTGAAGCGATTCATCTGAAGTGATTGATCTGAAGCGATTCGTCTGAAGCGATTGATCTGAAGTGAAGTGATTGATCTGAAGTGATTGGTCTGAAGCAATCGATCTGAAGCGATTCACCTGAAGTGATTGATCTGAAGCGATTGGTTTGAAGTGATTGATCTGAAGCGATTGGTCTGAAGTGAAGTGATTGATCTGAAGCGATTGATCTGAAGCAATTGATCTGAAGCGATTGATCTGAAGCAATTGATCTGAAGCGATTCATCTGAAGTGATTGATCTGAAGCGATTGGTTTGAAGCGATTGATCTGAAGCGATTGGTCTGAAGCGATTGGTCTGAAGTGAAGTGATTGATCTGAAGCGATTGGTCTGAAGTGAAGTGATTGATCTGAAGCGATTGATCTGAAGCAATTGATCTGAAGTAATTGATCTGAAGTGAAGTGATTGGTCTGAAGCGATTGATCTGAAGTGAAGTGATTGATCTGAAGCGATTGATCTGAAGCGATTGATCTGAAGTGAAGTGATTGATCTGAAGTGATTGATCTGAAGTGATTGATCTGAAGCGACTGGTCTGAAGTGAAGTGATTGATCTGAAGTGATTGATCTGAAGTGAAGTGATTGATCTGAAGTGAAGTGACTGATCTGAAGCGATTGGTCTGAAGCGATTGGTCTGAAGCGATTCATCTGAAGCGATTGGTCTGAAGTGATTGATCAGAAGCGATTGGTCTGAAGCGATTGGTCTGAAGCGATTGGTCTGAAGCGATTCGTCTGAAGCGATTCATCTGAAGCGATTGGTCTGAAGTGATTGATCAGAAGCGATTGGTCTGAAGTGATTGATCAGAAGCGATTGGTCTGAAGCGATTGGTCTGAAGCGATTCATCTGAAGCGATTCATCTGAAGCGATTGGTCTGAAGCGATTGGTCTGAAGCGATTGATCAGAAGCGATTGGTCTGAAGCGATTGGTCTGAAGCGATTGGTCTGAAGCGATTGGTCTGAAGCGATTGGTCTGAAGCGATTGATCAGAAGCGATTGGTCTGAAGCGATTGGTCTGAAGCGATTGGTCTGAAGCGATTGGTCTGAAGCGATTGGTCTGAAGCGATTCATCTGAAGTGATTGATCTGAAGCGATTGGTTTGAAGCGATTGATCTGAAGCGATTGGTCTGAAGCGATTGGTCTGAAGTGAAGTGATTGATCTGAAGCGATTGGTCTGAAGTGAAGTGATTGATCTGAAGCGATTGATCTGAAGCAATTGATCTGAAGTAATTGATCTGAAGTGAAGTGATTGATCTGAAGTGAAGTGACTGATCTGAAGCGACTGGTCTGAAGCGATTGATCTGAAGTGAAGTGATTGATCTGAAGTGATTGATCTGAAGCGATTGATCTGAAGCGATTGATCTGAAGTGAAGTGATTGATCTGAAGTGATTGATCTGAAGCGACTGGTCTGAAGTGAAGTGATTGATCTGAAGTGAAGTGATTGGTCTGAAGCGATTGGTCTGAAGCGATTGGTCTGAAGTGATTGGTCTGAAGCGATTGGTCTGAAGCGATTGGTCTGAAGCGATTGGTCTGAAGCGATTCATCTGAAGCGATTGGTCTGAAGCGATTGGTCTGAAGCGATTGGTCTGAAGTGATTGATCAGAAGCGATTGGTCTGAAGCGATTGGTCTGAAGCGATTGATCAGAAGCGATTGGTCTGAAGTGATTGGTCTGAAGCGATTCATCTGAAGCGATTGGTCTGAAGCGATTCATCTGAAGTGATTGATCTGAAGCGATTGGTCTGAAGTGATTGATCTGAAGTGAAGTGATTGATCTGAAGTGATTGGTCTGAAGCAATCGATCTGAAGCGATTCACCTGAAGTGATTGATCTGAAGCGATTGGTTTGAAGTGATTGATCTGAAGCGATTGGTCTGAAGTGAAGTGATTGATCTGAAGCGATTGATCTGAAGCAATTGATCTGAAGCGATTGATCTGAAGCAATTGATCTGAAGTGAAGTGATTGATCTGAAGCGATTGATCTGAAGCGATTGATCTGAAGTGAAGTGATTGATCTGAAGTGATTGATCTGAAGTGATTGATCTGAAGCGACTGGTCTGAAGTGAAGTGATTGATCTGAAATGAAGTGATTGGTCTGAAGTGAAGCGATTGGTCTGAAGTGAAGTGATTGATCTGAAGTGAAGTGATTGGTCTGAAGCGATTGGTCTGAAGTGATTGATCTGAAGTGATTGATCTGAAGCGATTGATCTGAAGCGATTGATCTGAAGTGAAGTGATTGATCTGAAGTGATTGATCTGAAGCGATTGGTCTGAAGTGAAGCGATTGGTCTGAAGTGAAGCGATTGGTCTGAAGTGAAGTGATTGATCTGAAGTGAAGTGATTGATCTGAAGTGAAGTGATTGGTCTGAAGCGATTGGTCTGAAGTGATTGATCAGAAGCGATTGGTCTGAAGCGATTGGTCTGAAGCGATTGGTCTGAAGCGATTGGTCTGAAGTGAAGTGATTGATCTGAAGCGATTGGTCTGAAGTGAAGTGATTGATCTGAAGCGATTGATCTGAAGCAATTGATCTGAAGTAATTGATCTGAAGTGAAGTGATTGATCTGAAGCGATTGATCTGAAGTGAAGTGATTGATCTGAAGCGATTGATCTGAAGCGATTGATCTGAAGTGAAGTGATTGATCTGAAGTGATTGATCTGAAGTGAAGTGATTGGTCTGAAGCGATTGGTCTGAAGCGATTGGTCTGAAGTGATTGGTCTGAAGCGATTGGTCTGAAGCGATTGGTCTGAAGCGATTGGTCTGAAGCGATTCATCTGAAGCGATTGGTCTGAAGCGATTGGTCTGAAGCGATTGGTCTGAAGTGATTGATCAGAAGCGATTGGTCTGAAGCGATTGGTCTGAAGCGATTGATCAGAAGCGATTGGTCTGAAGTGATTGGTCTGAAGCGATTCATCTGAAGCGATTGGTCTGAAGCGATTCATCTGAAGTGATTGATCTGAAGCGATTGGTCTGAAGTGATTGATCTGAAGTGAAGTGATTGATCTGAAGTGATTGGTCTGAAGCAATCGATCTGAAGCGATTCACCTGAAGTGATTGATCTGAAGCGATTGGTTTGAAGTGATTGATCTGAAGCGATTGGTCTGAAGTGAAGTGATTGATCTGAAGCGATTGATCTGAAGCAATTGATCTGAAGCGATTGATCTGAAGCAATTGATCTGAAGTGAAGTGATTGATCTGAAGCGATTGATCTGAAGCGATTGATCTGAAGTGAAGTGATTGATCTGAAGTGATTGATCTGAAGTGATTGATCTGAAGCGACTGGTCTGAAGTGAAGTGATTGATCTGAAATGAAGTGATTGGTCTGAAGTGAAGCGATTGGTCTGAAGTGAAGTGATTGATCTGAAGTGAAGTGATTGGTCTGAAGCGATTGGTCTGAAGTGATTGATCTGAAGTGATTGATCTGAAGCGATTGATCTGAAGCGATTGATCTGAAGTGAAGTGATTGATCTGAAGTGATTGATCTGAAGCGATTGGTCTGAAGTGAAGCGATTGGTCTGAAGTGAAGCGATTGGTCTGAAGTGAAGTGATTGATCTGAAGTGAAGTGATTGATCTGAAGTGAAGTGATTGGTCTGAAGCGATTGGTCTGAAGTGATTGATCAGAAGCGATTGGTCTGAAGCGATTGGTCTGAAGCGATTGGTCTGAAGTGAAGTGATTGATCTGAAGCGATTGGTCTGAAGTGAAGTGATTGATCTGAAGCGATTGATCTGAAGCAATTGATCTGAAGTAATTGATCTGAAGTGAAGTGATTGATCTGAAGCGATTGATCTGAAGTGAAGTGATTGATCTGAAGCGATTGATCTGAAGCGATTGATCTGAAGTGAAGTGATTGATCTGAAGTGATTGATCTGAAGTGATTGATCTGAAGCGACTGGTCTGAAGTGAAGTGATTGATCTGAAGTGATTGATCTGAAGTGATTGATCTGAAGTGAAGTGATTGATCTGAAGTGAAGTGACTGATCTGAAGCGACTGGTCTGAAGCGATTGATCTGAAGTGAAGTGATTGATCTGAAGTGATTGATCTGAAGCGATTGATCTGAAGCGATTGATCTGAAGTGAAGTGATTGATCTGAAGTGATTGATCTGAAGCGACTGGTCTGAAGTGAAGTGATTGATCTGAAGTGAAGTGATTGGTCTGAAGCGATTGGTCTGAAGCGATTGGTCTGAAGTGATTGGTCTGAAGCGATTGGTCTGAAGCGATTGGTCTGAAGCGATTGGTCTGAAGCGATTCATCTGAAGCGATTGGTCTGAAGCGATTGGTCTGAAGCGATTGGTCTGAAGTGATTGATCAGAAGCGATTGGTCTGAAGCGATTGGTCTGAAGCGATTGATCAGAAGCAATTGGTCTGAAGCGATTGGTCTGAAGTGAAGTGATTGATCTGAAGTGATTGATCTGAAGCAATTGATCTGAAGCGATTGATCTGAAGCAATTGATCTGAAGCGATTCATCTGAAGTGATTGATCTGAAGCGATTGGTTTGAAGCGATTGATCTGAAGCGATTGGTCTGAAGCGATTGGTCTGAAGTGAAGTGATTGATCTGAAGCGATTGGTCTGAAGTGAAGTGATTGATCTGAAGCGATTGATCTGAAGTGAAGTGATTGATCTGAAGTGATTGATCTGAAGTGATTGATCTGAAGCGACTGGTCTGAAGTGAAGTGATTAATCTGAAGTAATTGATCTGAAGTGATTGATCTGAAGTGAAGTGATTGATCTGAAGTGAAGTGACTGATCTGAAGCGATTGGTCTGAAGCGATTGGTCTGAAGCGATTCATCTGAAGCGATTGGTCTGAAGTGATTGATCAGAAGCGATTGGTCTGAAGCGATTGGTCTGAAGCGATTGGTCTGAAGCGATTCATCTGAAGCGATTCAATTGAAGCGATTGGTCTGAAGTGATTGATCAGAAGCGATTGGTCTGAAGTGATTTATCAGAAGCGATTGGTCTGAAGCGATTGGTCTGAAGCGATTCATCTGAAGCGATTCATCTGAAGCGATTGGTCTGAAGCGATTGGTCTGAAGTGATTGATCAGAAGCGATTGGTCTGAAGCGATTGGTCTGAAGCGATTGGTCTGAAGCGATTCATCTGAAGCGATTGGTCTGAAGCGATTGGTCTGAAGCGATTGGTCTGAAGTGATTGATCAGAAGCGATTGGTCTGAAGCGATTGGTCTGAAGCAATTGGTCTGAAGCGATTCATCTGAAGTGATTGATCTGAAGCGATTGGTTTGAAGCGATTGATCTGAAGCGATTGGTCTGAAGCGATTGGTCTGAAGTGAAGTGATTGATCTGAAGCGATTGGTCTGAAGTGAAGTGATTGATCTGAAGCGATTGATCTGAAGCAATTGATCTGAAGTAATTGATCTGAAGTGAAGTGATTGGTCTGAAGCGATTGATCTGAAGTGAAGTGATTGATCTGAAGCGATTGATCTGAAGTGAAGTGATTGATCTGAAGTGATTGATCTGAAGCGACTGGTCTGAAGTGAAGTGATTGATCTGAAGTGATTGATCTGAAGTGATTGATCTGAAGTGAAGTGATTGATCTGAAGTGAAGTGACTGATCTGAAGCGACTGGTCTGAAGCGATTGATCTGAAGTGAAGTGATTGATCTGAAGTGATTGATCTGAAGCGATTGATCTGAAGCGATTGATCTGAAGTGAAGTGATTGATCTGAAGTGATTGATCTGAAGCGACTGGTCTGAAGTGAAGTGATTGATCTGAAGTGAAGTGATTGGTCTGAAGCGATTGGTCTGAAGCGATTGGTCTGAAGTGATTGGTCTGAAGCGATTGGTCTGAAGCGATTGGTCTGAAGCGATTGGTCTGAAGCGATTCATCTGAAGCGATTGGTCTGAAGCGATTGGTCTGAAGCGATTGGTCTGAAGTGATTGATCAGAAGCGATTGGTCTGAAGCGATTGGTCTGAAGCGATTGATCAGAAGCGATTGGTCTGAAGTGACTGGTCTGAAGCGATTCATCTGAAGCGATTGGTCTGAAGCGATTCATCTGAAGTGATTGATCTGAAGCGATTGGTCTGAAGCGATTGATCTGAAGTGAAGTGATTGATCTGAAGTGATTGGTCTGAAGCAATCGATCTGAAGCGATTCACCTGAAGTGATTGATCTGAAGCGATTGGTTTGAAGTGATTGATCTGAAGCGATTGGTCTGAAGTGAAGTGATTGATCTGAAGCGATTGATCTGAAGCAATTGATCTGAAGCGATTGATCTGAAGCAATTGATCTGAAGTGAAGTGATTGATCTGAAGCGATTGATCTGAAGCGATTGATCTGAAGTGAAGTGATTGATCTGAAGTGATTGATCTGAAGTGATTGATCTGAAGCGACTGGTCTGAAGTGAAGTGATTGATCTGAAGTGAAGTGATTGGTCTGAAGTGAAGCGATTGGTCTGAAGTGAAGTGATTGATCTGAAGTGAAGTGATTGGTCTGAAACGATTGGTCTGAAGTGATTGATCTGAAGTGATTGATCTGAAGCGATTGATCTGAAGCGATTGATCTGAAGTGAAGTAATTGATCTGAAGTGATTGATCTGAAGCGATTGGTCTGAAGTGAAGCGATTGGTCTGAAGTGAAGCGATTGGTCTGAAGTGAAGTGATTGATCTGAAGTGAAGTGATTGATCTGAAGTGAAGTGATTGGTCTGAAGCGATTGGTCTGAAGTGATTGATCAGAAGCGATTGGTCTGAAGCGATTGGTCTGAAGCGATTGGTCTGAAGCGATTGGTCTGAAGCGATTGGTCTGAAGTGAAGTGATTGATCTGAAGCGATTGGTCTGAAGTGAAGTGATTGATCTGAAGCGATTGATCTGAAGTAATTGATCTGAAGTGAAGTGATTGGTCTGAAGCGATTGATCTGAAGTGAAGTGATTGATCTGAAGCGATTGATCTGAAGCGATTGATCTGAAGTGAAGTGATTGATCTGAAGTGATTGATCTGAAGCGACTGGTCTGAAGTGAAGTGATTGATCTGAAGTGATTGATCTGAAGTGATTGATCTGAAGTGAAGTGATTGATCTGAAGTGAAGTGACTGATCTGAAGCGACTGGTCTGAAGCGATTGATCTGAAGTGAAGTGATTGATCTGAAGTGATTGATCTGAAGCGATTGATCTGAAGCGATTGATCTGAAGTGAAGTGATTGATCTGAAGTGATTGATCTGAAGCGACTGGTCTGAAGTGAAGTGATTGATCTGAAGTGAAGTGATTGGTCTGAAGCGATTGGTCTGAAGCGATTGGTCTGAAGTGATTGGTCTGAAGCGATTGGTCTGAAGCGATTGGTCTGAAGCGATTGGTCTGAAGCGATTCATCTGAAGCGATTGGTCTGAAGCGATTGGTCTGAAGCGATTGGTCTGAAGTGATTGATCAGAAGCGATTGGTCTGAAGCGATTGGTCTGAAGCGATTGATCAGAAGCGATTGGTCTGAAGCGATTGGTCTGAAGCGATTGGTCTGAAGCGATTCATCTGAAGTGATTGATCTGAAGCGATTGGTCTGAAGCGATTGATCTGAAGTGAAGTGATTGATCTGAAGTGATTGGTCTGAAGCAATCGATCTGAAGCGATTCACCTGAAGTGATTGATCTGAAGCGATTGGTTTGAAGTGATTGATCTGAAGCGATTGGTCTGAAGTGAAGTGATTGATCTGAAGCGATTGATCTGAAGCAATTGATCTGAAGCGATTGATCTGAAGCAATTGATCTGAAGTGAAGTGATTGATCTGAAGCGATTGATCTGAAGCGATTGATCTGAAGTGAAGTGATTGATCTGAAGTGATTGATCTGAAGTGATTGATCTGAAGCGACTGGTCTGAAGTGAAGTGATTGATCTGAAGTGAAGTGATTGGTCTGAAGTGAAGCGATTGGTCTGAAGTGAAGTGATTGATCTGAAGTGAAGTGATTGGTCTGAAACGATTGGTCTGAAGTGATTGATCTGAAGTGATTGATCTGAAGCGATTGATCTGAAGCGATTGATCTGAAGTGAAGTAATTGATCTGAAGTGATTGATCTGAAGCGATTGGTCTGAAGTGAAGCGATTGGTCTGAAGTGAAGCGATTGGTCTGAAGTGAAGTGATTGATCTGAAGTGAAGTGATTGATCTGAAGTGAAGTGATTGGTCTGAAGCGATTGGTCTGAAGTGATTGATCAGAAGCGATTGGTCTGAAGCGATTGGTCTGAAGCGATTGGTCTGAAGCGATTGGTCTGAAGTGAAGTGATTGATCTGAAGCGATTGGTCTGAAGTGAAGTGATTGATCTGAAGCGATTGATCTGAAGTAATTGATCTGAAGTGAAGTGATTGGTCTGAAGCGATTGATCTGAAGTGAAGTGATTGATCTGAAGCGATTGATCTGAAGCGATTGATCTGAAGTGAAGTGATTGATCTGAAGTGATTGATCTGAAGCGACTGGTCTGAAGTGAAGTGATTGATCTGAAGTGATTGATCTGAAGTGATTGATCTGAAGTGAAGTGATTGATCTGAAGTGAAGTGACTGATCTGAAGCGACTGGTCTGAAGCGATTGATCTGAAGTGAAGTGATTGATCTGAAGTGATTGATCTGAAGCGATTGATCTGAAGCGATTGATCTGAAGTGAAGTGATTGATCTGAAGTGATTGATCTGAAGCGACTGGTCTGAAGTGAAGTGATTGATCTGAAGTGAAGCGATTGGTCTGAAGCGATTGGTCTGAAGCGATTGGTCTGAAGCGATTGGTCTGAAGCGATTGGTCTGAAGCGATTGGTCTGAAGCGATTCATCTGAAGCGATTGGTCTGAAGCGATTGGTCTGAAGCGATTGGTCTGAAGTGATTGGTCTGAAGCGATTGGTCTGAAGCGATTGATCAGAAGCGATTGGTCTGAAGCGATTGGTCTGAAGCGATTCATCTGAAGCGATTGGTCTGAAGCGATTCATCTGAAGTGATTGATCTGAAGCGATTGGTCTGAAGCGATTGATCTGAAGTGAAGTGATTGATCTGAAGTGATTGGTCTGAAGCAATCGATCTGAAGCGATTCACCTGAAGTGATTGATCTGAAGCGATTGGTTTGAAGTGATTGATCTGAAGCGATTGGTCTGAAGTGAAGTGATTGATCTGAAGCGATTGATCTGAAGCAATTGATCTGAAGCGATTGATCTGAAGCAATTGATCTGAAGTGAAGTGATTGATCTGAAGCGATTGATCTGAAGCGATTGATCTGAAGTGAAGTGATTGATCTGAAGTGATTGATCTGAAGTGATTGATCTGAAGCGACTGGTCTGAAGTGAAGTGATTGATCTGAAGTGAAGTGATTGGTCTGAAGTGAAGCGATTGGTCTGAAGTGAAGTGATTGATCTGAAGTGAAGTGATTGGTCTGAAACGATTGGTCTGAAGTGATTGATCTGAAGTGATTGATCTGAAGCGATTGATCTGAAGCGATTGATCTGAAGTGAAGTAATTGATCTGAAGTGATTGATCTGAAGCGATTGGTCTGAAGTGAAGCGATTGGTCTGAAGTGAAGCGATTGGTCTGAAGTGAAGTGATTGATCTGAAGTGAAGTGATTGATCTGAAGTGAAGTGATTGGTCTGAAGCGATTGGTCTGAAGTGATTGATCAGAAACGATTGGTCTGAAGCGATTGGTCTGAAGCGATTGGTCTGAAGCGATTGGTCTGAAGTGAAGTGATTGATCTGAAGCGATTGGTCTGAAGTGAAGTGATTGATCTGAAGCGATTGATCTGAAGTAATTGATCTGAAGTGAAGTGATTGGTCTGAAGCGATTGATCTGAAGTGAAGTGATTGATCTGAAGCGATTGATCTGAAGCGATTGATCTGAAGTGAAGTGATTGATCTGAAGTGATTGATCTGAAGCGACTGGTCTGAAGTGAAGTGATTGATCTGAAGTGATTGATCTGAAGTGATTGATCTGAAGTGAAGTGATTGATCTGAAGTGAAGTGACTGATCTGAAGCGACTGGTCTGAAGCGATTGATCTGAAGTGATTGATCTGAAGCGATTGATCTGAAGCGATTGATCTGAAGTGAAGTGATTGATCTGAAGTGATTGATCTGAAGCGACTGGTCTGAAGTGAAGTGATTGATCTGAAGTGAAGTGATTGGTCTGAAGCGATTGGTCTGAAGCGATTGGTCTGAAGTGATTGGTCTGAAGCGATTGGTCTGAAGCGATTGGTCTGAAGCGATTGGTCTGAAGCGATTCATCTGAAGCGATTGGTCTGAAGCGATTGGTCTGAAGCGATTGGTCTGAAGTGATTGATCAGAAGCGATTGGTCTGAAGCGATTGGTCTGAAGCGATTGATCAGAAGCGATTGGTCTGAAGCGATTGGTCTGAAGCGATTCATCTGAAGCGATTGGTCTGAAGCGATTCATCTGAAGTGATTGATCTGAAGCGATTGGTCTGAAGCGATTGATCTGAAGTGAAGTGATTGATCTGAAGTGATTGGTCTGAAGCAATCGATCTGAAGCGATTCACCTGAAGTGATTGATCTGAAGCGATTGGTTTGAAGTGATTGATCTGAAGCGATTGGTCTGAAGTGAAGTGATTGATCTGAAGCGATTGATCTGAAGCAATTGATCTGAAGTGAAGTGATTGATCTGAAGCGATTGATCTGAAGCGATTGATCTGAAGTGAAGTGATTGATCTGAAGTGATTGATCTGAAGTGATTGATCTGAAGCGACTGGTCTGAAGTGAAGTGATTGATCTGAAGTGAAGTGATTGGTCTGAAGTGAAGCGATTGGTCTGAAGTGAAGTGATTGATCTGAAGTGAAGTGATTGGTCTGAAGCGATTGGTCTGAAGTGATTGATCTGAAGTGATTGATCTGAAGCGATTGATCTGAAGCGATTGATCTGAAGTGAAGTGATTGATCTGAAGTGATTGATCTGAAGCGATTGGTCTGAAGTGAAACGATTGGTCTGAAGTGAAGCGATTGGTCTGAAGTGAAGTGATTGATCTGAAGTGAAGTGATTGGTCTGAAGCGATTGGTCTGAAGTGATTGATCAGAAGCGATTGGTCTGAAGCGATTGGTCTGAAGCGATTGGTCTGAAGCGATTGGTCTGAAGTGATTGGTCTGAAGTGAAGTGATTGGTTTGAAGCGATTGGTCTGAAGCGATTGGTCTGAAGTGAAGTGATTGGTCTGAAGTGAAGTGATTGGTCTGAAGCGATTGGTCTGAAGTGAAGTGATTGATCTGAAGTGAAGTGATTGGTCTGAAGCGATTGGTCTGAAGTGATTGATCTGAAGTGATTGGTTGGTTTGATCAGAGCTGAGAAATGTAACGGACATCACGTGACGCGGCGGGCTCTCCTGAATAATGACACAGATAAACCTTAAAGCGCAGGGAGTGAAGCTGCACAGTGAATAATGTATGCATGTAAATCACTGATCTACATTATATATTATGTCTATTACAGTTCAGTGATGTAAACCGGACGACTAAGCCCCGCCCACTCTTCAGTGCTGCTCGTGCTTGTGTTGCCATGGGAACCGGACGCGTGGCGCGCGCAGGCAGTGAGTGTTCGACGCGACAGACGCTTAATAATAATAATCAATAAATACTCGATTAACGTTATTCTTCTGTGTGCTGCTGGATATTAGGTGAGTTTCAGAGACTCAGTCGATCATTACCGGAGATGTTTATCTGTGTGTGTGTGTGTTTGGAGGTGAATAATATCAGTAATGACTCGCCTGAAGGTAGAAATGATTCATAAATCATGTTTTCTGTAGTCGAGGGTTTGATTTTGTGTTAGAAGGCAGTTATACATTATATTTCACTATAATATATAATTAATTAGCACTAACAGTATACAGTATGCCCTTATTTCGACAGGTAAAGGTGTTTTGTGTTCCTACTTTACCGTGTTTCGGGGACAAATTTGTAAGTGACTTAAACCTGATAAAACCTTCTTCTGAATCGTCCTCATCTGCAAACACGCTATAAATAAAGTAAACAAAGGTGTTGTTTTTAAATCGTAAAAATACAGAAAGTTTGTAAAAAAAAAAAAAAAAAAAGTATAAAACGCTAACAAATATAGTCAATAAAACGTAAAAATAAAGAATAAAGTTAATAATGAACACACAAATAAAGAGAAAGATTATAAAACGGTATAAAAAATGTAAAAAAAATATCAAGAATAAAGTAAATAAAGTTAAAAAATGGTAAAAATGCAGAAAGCTTATGAAAACGGTATAAAATTGTAAAAATAAATGTAAATAAAACATTTAAAAGTAAATAAAAATAAAGACAAAATATATATTTTTTATGTAAAAGTGAATAAATTTTCTTTTAGGGTATGGTTAGATTTATTATGTATATATAGAAACAAAGTCTATAGAATGTCTCCAGTTAGCTAAGTTAATGTGTTATATATACGGTTTATATATATATATATATATATATATATATATATATATATATATATATATATATATATATGAGGTGCATCTCAATAAATTAGAATGTCGTGGAAAAGTTCATTTATTTCAGTAATTCAACTCAAATTGTGAAACTCGTGTATTTAATAAATTCAGTGCACACAGACTGAAGTAGTTTAAGTCTTTGGTTCTTTTAATTGTGATGATTTTGGCTCACATTTAACAAAAACCCACCAATTCACTATCTCAGCAAATTAGAATACTTCATAAGACCAATAAAAAAACATTTTTAGTGAATTGTTGGCCTTCTGGAAAGTATGTTCATTTACTGTATATGTACTCAATACTTGGTAGGGGCTCCTTTTGCTTTAATTACTGCCTCAATTCGGCGTGGCATGGAGGTGATCAGTTTGTGGCACTGCTGAGGTGGTATGGAAGCCCAGGTTTCTTTGACAGTGGCCTTCAGCTCATCTGCATTTTTTGGTCTGTTTCTCATTTTCCTCTTGACAATACCCCATAGATTCTCTATGGGG